>CM073761.1:15538304-16138304 GCA_037127475.1 Arma custos
TCTTTGTATTGCAATTGGTAAACATAAAGCTGGTCATTCTCCAGTGTTGGATGAAATAGATGCGACTATTTTGAAGAAAAGTATACCGTATATAGAATATAGGCTATCAAGGATTTGTCATAATTTCCTAGATTGGGGAAACTTTCCGAAAAACTGGAACGTTACCGATCAAAGATCCCTCTACAAGATGAGCAAGGTCCTGAAGAGACTGATTTTAACCAGCTTGCAGCCAATTCTAACTAGGGCAAGACATCTACGACAATACAGATAGGAAAGGGAAAGGAACCAATGATCCCCTACTTCGTGCTGACGTGGAGCTAAGAATGGAACAATATGACATCTTGCCGCAATTTGACATATCGCCGATTTTTTTATGGCCACATGAGTGGTCCAGTAGCTACATAAAAACGATAATTTATATGCTCTTGTGCTTAGCTACCTTCAAGATAGGTATCTAAAGGTTCGAGGTAGGTCTTATAAGATAGAAGCTTCCATAGAGAGGAGGTGCCAGGATCAGCCTTTAATTTGGTCCGACCAAATGGAGCTATATTTAACGAGTTGCTGGTAGAACTAGAGGGGAAGCGGTTCCCTGCCACGGCATACATGGATGAACTGGCAGCTGTATGGCGTCTACCAACATAGCCGGAATAAAAGCAGAATCTGAGTGAAGCTCCGATCTAGTAGGATGGTAGTGTGAGATGAAAAAAACTGAAGATGGTCGTCGCAAAGACACAGACTATTCTACTGAAAGGAAAGACAGTAATGAGACATCCTATTAATCTTAATATAGAAGGCAAGAGAATACCTCCAGTTGAAATAGTTACCTACCTCGATACATAGAGCGTACAGGGGCGTTTCTTATGAAACGGCGCAAGTATTAGCGGTGGGGGGGAGGGGGTCTCCTGTCCTTCTTCTAGCCTTTTGGGTCAAACATTATGACTAAGGGAAGGATATGACCTTAGTGCCCTCGCTGCGGAGTCCAATGAGTATATCATCATTAACTGCACCGCCCTTAAGACACAAACATCTATACTGCAGAGGGGAACCTGACTTTACTTTACTTACGTAAAGAAAATACGTTTCTGGAAGGCGACCGAATAAAGGAGACTCAGAAGAAAAATAAGAAAATAATCCAGAGCGAGAAGTCTTTAAGCAGGTTATAGACAACTTTATCATGTATGCAACTTGTGTGTATATTAATGTTGTCAAATACCACGTTGCCGTAAGGCGAGGAAGAGTGAATAAATAAATAAATCGATTTAACAAAAGTGTGGAGCCAGTGCTTTCTAATCAATCCAACCTTATAACGGTAGGTCCCAACGCTTTTTGAACTATCAATATCTCATTACCCCTTCCAAGTTATAAGTTTGTTAAAATATTTTAAAAAATGCCCAGGGGTTTAAATTTTGAATAATAATACAAACCGGGGCTAAGAACCATGGATGCAAGAGCATTTTGTGTGGGGCTGGATGAAGTCTATGGTTTATTCTGCGGCAGTTGGCACGCAAGCAGAGCTAAGAAATGGGATCGTGGAAGCCGCAATAACTATCAAGCACCATCCTGATGCTATACGAAGAGCCAGAGAAGCTGAATGTTGCATTCAACAAAACGGAGGCCCCTTTAAACAGTTACTCTAAATGTTGTAATAATAATACACAAATAGTAATAATAAATAATAATTCATTAACCTTTGATATCTGTTTAATAAATGAGTTTGAGATATATGAACTTTTTTGTTTATTTTGTGTTAAAGAACACATACCTAAAATAGTTCCGTGCAATTCCGAAACACCCTGTATATTTTCTTTATAATAATATTTTTTATATATTTAATTGTCGATAGTACGGTATTTAGCTTTATTTTTCCTCAAGTATTTAATATTTATATTTGTATTTTTTTTTTATATCTTAGTATGTTTTAAATTAGTTATTATTTTGCTGAGTTAAAACTAGCTCTGTTTATATGGGGGATTAAAAGGCAATTGTAAACTTAAAAATAAAATAAATAACGTCATCCGTTGGCAGAGGTGGAGCAGATAAGAAATATTGACATCTTGGCAAGGTATGCAGTTGATCCAACTAGTAGTAGTTTGTGATAAGGATGGAACGTGACAAGCAACATGTTTTAACTTAATGATTATTTCGTACAAAACTATTTTCTCTAAATTATGTTTGGGGTAGATTGGAGTAACTAGGCAACTGGGCGGCTAGCTCAAGAAAAGTGCCAAAACTGACATTGCCGTTGAGCTGCATTTGAACAAAATAACCATAACTTCAAAGGTGTCACGTTCTCTTACGAGGCCTTCTATCGATAACTACATAACGTTCATTGGCGAGTAACTTTGCGTTTTGAATAATCTTGTCCTATTTCAACTTGGCGTTTCGTTTATCTCATTATGACGTCATTACGACCAGTAAAAACAAAGTATGTGTAGGGATTTCTATAATCTGAATCGGGTACAATATGGCCCTTGTTTTAATGACCTCCACTTATCATAAAACATAAAATCTCTATTTTATTTAATAATGGGAGATAAGTTTTACACGATTTTGGGATTAAATGAACAAGAATGATTAATAGTAAATAATAAAGGTTGCGAAAATGTTTTAATTGGAATATTCGGGAAGGACGAATTAATTAAGATACTCCCTCTGTATTTTTCATAACAATAAGATGGCTATTAATAAAACTATATATAACAAGCATTAAATTTATAAAGAAACATTGTTCTGTATAAAAATTAGAAGTTAGCAGAAAAATTATAGTAAAAATCTTTTTTTTTAAGTTTGTACATATTTGTAAATAAAGTCTTAATAATATGTGTACTAGTAATCTTCATTATTTTAAGTATACTGGTTTTAATGTACTCATGAAAGTTAATATAAGTTGTTGTTTTTTTTAAACGCATGTAACATCCTCATCAGCGGACACCCCTCTACAACGTTCGAATCAGTTAGTCCCTAGGTTGTGGGGTTAATTTTTATGACAAAACGGATGCATAAAAATCCCTTAATCAGTCAGAGAGGTCAACTGTTAACTGTTAAATGCTAAGTACTACTATAAATATTGATTAGACATATAGTCACATTTTAAGCATTTGAATAACCTTTTTTTCTAAGAAAGAATATTAAAACAGGTTATAGAGATATAGATGGGGAAAAGAGTGAACATATGGCGGAACATATTTTGAAATAATTACAAGGAAGAGACCTTGAAGGCGAGAAGGCCTTGCATATTTCACCTTCTTCTTTCAGACTCACTCCAATAAAAAACCTTTTATTTAACTTCAATCTAGTTCAATGTATTTTTTTAATCTTTATTTTAATTAATACATGTTCAATACAACCAATTTTATCCTAAACGGTGTTCATTTTATTTTTTTCGGATTTGACGAGCAGTATTCCGGTTTCGAGAGGTTATGGAGTAAGGACTGGGAATCCTTTATTTTTATTTTTTTTTGTTAGTTCCTCCTGGGGAAGGAACTGGTGGGAGGTTTTATCAGTGTAAATAAATGTTTAGATTATATAAAAAAAACACGATTTTTATAATGAGATACCATATGTTATAAAAAATAAAGCGTCGGTTATTGTCCTCTGAATGTGTGTAGTGATTCTATCTCCCAAAATTAATTGTATATTAAATCAGATTATATGCTAAATTATTACTAAATTATATGCTGATATACAATAGTATCAGTTGCGCAGATTGTCGCTTCCAGTTAAGCCACAAGTTTTGACATTTGATTCGATTCCTTTTTCATATTCTCCAAAAATAAAAATAATGGTGAGTTTTAGTAAGAAGAAGAGAGTCTAATTTGGAAAATATCTATCTTTCAGGAAATCATTTCATCAAGAAATGAGCTTTTCAACAAATATTTCCAGATGTAGGTGATAGAGAAATGACATAAACAGTATGTTTAAGTCGTTTGTTTAATCTATAAACTGTCAGTACTAAAATTATTAGTAATAATTTTATTTTATTTTATTACAGTCAGTAATAAAGTTATTTTTATTTTCGAGAATATTAAACTGAAAACGAATGAAAAGTTAACGCATGTCATTTAAATTGAAGCGACAACCTATGGAACTGATACCGCTGATATTATTTAAATATAATATAAAAATAAAGCTAAGCCATCTTTTTTGTTAAATAATTATTAATATTAATGTTTTTAAGATGTGTTGTAAATATATTCTTATATATGAATTAAATATGCCAATATTGTCGCGCTTCCCTTTCTTACTAACATCATCAAAAACAGGTTTTAACCATTAAAACAATCATCAATCTATGTTTACCCATCCTCAGAATGATTATTTGTAACCCTTAATAATTCTTCTATGAACCATTTTCAAGATTGTTCTTAAGCTACGTCCATACTACGAGACATTTGCAGGCATTAGACGAGACAAACCTTAGCCCGTCTCAGCAACGGACTAATTTAGATTGTTCTTTTGTTTATTTTATATACGTATCATAACAATGAAATTGTGCTAATTTATTACTTTCAAATTATAACTATTCCATTGCATTGTTACTATCAAAAAAGTATCCAACAGATTAATTTGTTGGACAAAATAGGAGCGAACTGGTAAATGGTTTATACAAGGATTTAATATTTCAGTCTTGAGGATGGAGCAATGTCCTGAAACGTGGGACTTTTTTTTTAACTCTAAAATTTAAAAAAACTTTTTTTTTTTTTTTTTTTTTTTTATTGATATTTACAACTGTAATAACATTACATCAAGTAAATTGGCTGTATGAACAAAGGACATGAACAAAAAAATCACTTGTGGAGAAACTATCCATTGATAGCATTAAAAAAAAAAAAAAAAAAAACTAAAAGAAAGAAAAAACATTTGAAGGTGATAATGTTCACATATCCAGTTTAAATACTTTAATCGTTTTTATTTACCCCTGCCTGACTTGCCATCAACGATCATCGGGCAATTTTAAATGATTAACCAATGCTTTCTAGTACATAGTATTTATATTATAATTATAGTAAGTTTTTGACAAATTTTGTCGTTAGCGTTGCAAATTATAAATTCAGAAGCCAGAATGAAAAATTTAAAAATAATAATCGCCAAATCATCACAAATTATGTTATGCAAGAAGAGGGTTATTAATATTTTTTAATATATTATGGTTATTAAAATTATACATTATTAGGCCTTTCTTAATCATTGATTTACTACTGAAAAGCTAAAAAAATAAATTTAGTTTAGCTTTAGAGACCCTAGAAATTTTTAGTGACCGTCGGTTCGATCAAGGATTTGTACTCTATTTATGCCGGGTATCAATAGTTATTTTTATTTTATTTTTTCCTGACGAATATCCTACATTATTAATTAAAAGCCAGTTATTTTTGTTTTATATAATTCTAACAATAGTAAAATTAGCTAAACGGAAAATAAAAAAAATCAGATAGTAATTTAATTTTCACATTTTAATTAAAATATATGTTACAATATTAAGTTGTGTGATGTTTGAAAAACAAAACAAGATCTGTATCAAGACAGTTGTCGTGTGAGAAGGTTGCTTGCTAATCTACATTTGATTTTGTCGAAACTCTCTCCATCTCCTTCATCTTGAATTTTGTCAAATCTCATCAGTAAAGCCTCTCGCTATTTTCATCTCACTTCGGACTTACCGGTAAGGGACATTTAGTTATTTTCTACTCATCAACATTTCGAAGCATCAACTCATCGCTATCAAGAACTCAACACTTTTCAAGAACTCTTCCTGCTTTAATTTTTAAATAACTTTTCTTGTATTTTCCTAGGTTTAGTTGGTCACATTAATATTTTTGTAATTTTTTTTTTTTGTATTTTTAGATTAATAATAATAATAATAATAAGCTTTATTTTTTTCCCTCTTTCTTCTTTGTACATTTTTACATGGTTTTTATATTTACATGGTTTTAAAAGGCAAAAAGGCCCTTCTTTGGGCATAAGCCTCTCCCAATTTACCCCAGCTACGTCTGTTCCAAGCAGAACGGTGCCATAATACTCAGATGAAGTTTTGTATGTCGTCCCGCCTTCTCGTAGCTGGTCTCTCTCTTCTCTTAGTGCGGTGTATTGGATACGAATCCGTTGTTGCCTTAGCCCAATGTGTTGGTCCCATTCTTGCAATGAGTCCAGCCCACTGCCATTTGAAATCAGATACTGTCTTGAGAATATCGCGCGTACCAGTCAGCTTCCGTAGTTCTGTCTTCTTTATTTTCTCCCTTCTACTTTTCCGTAACATACTTCGCTTCATTGCACGCTGAGTGGTTGCTAGGGATTTAGATATATCGTTATTTAGACTCCAAGTTTGGCATCCATAAGTTAAAGAAGGAATGATGCAAGCATCAAAAACTTTTCTCTTGTGATGTATGGCCATGTTGCTTTTGAAAATATTTTTGTGTGACCAAAATTTGGACCATCCTATTTTAATCCTTCTATTCACCTCTTTCTTGGATCTATCTGCAAATGATATGAGTTGCCCTAGATAGATTGTTTCTTTCACCCATTGGAGTTTGCTGGTACCGAGAAATATTGCTTCTTCATCGTCATTTGTCATCAAGACTGATTTGTTAAAATTTATCTCCAGCCCAGCTTCATTTCCTACTAGGACCAGCTCTTCTAGCATTTTCTTCAGTTCAGAATTTTTTTTTGTTGGATTATATATATTTATCATTTACTCATTTTTGGATGTTTTTATTTCTATTACATACTTGATAAGGTTCTTTTCTTTCCTTCTATAGCTTCAATTCTATGTATGCGGGGAAATTACCACCCAATCAAAACTATCACAATTTTTTTATTGAATACACAACCGGAGCATTCGCTCGGATAGAAGGTTAGCGAATTATTATTGGGAGCCCCTTCTTCCACAATTTAAGACCATAATGAATAATATATAGATAATTTTATTAGATAAAATTTATATAAAATACAAATTTATGAATTTATAATTATTATTATTATGTTGGCGCTACAACTAGCAACCGAGTCCTGACCTCCTCTATTACCAATCGCTTAACATCACCAGTTACGCAATCCATCCATCTCAGTCTCGCTCGACGTCGCTACAACTGTTTTGTCATTAGTACTCTTGAAGTGGCATTCATTTCCATTCTGGCGACCTGACCAGTCCACCGAAGACTATTCAATTTTATCACTAAAAATAATAATGTATTTTATAAGGAATCATTTATTCATGCGTTTTAAATTTATTAGGTTAGAAAAATAAACTATTATTAAATTTGTAAATAGTTTACGGAAAAACATAGAAAAAAACTTCGAATCAGAGTTAGGACGCATGAGTATGCAAAATATTCCAACGGGATTATTATAATTTTATTTTTTCCTTTCAAAGTAACCGTTTAAAAAGACCGTTTATTTAATGCCACGTTCCATACTATACTAAACCATCTGCTTTAATTACATTTTTACAATAAAACCATAATCCAAATAACCCAAAATCTGTATTCTCAAAGCTCAAAAAATAGGAATGTTGCAAACTGGTAGAGTTTGGTGTTGTTTCCTTTGGAAATCGTGATTCAAGATTAAAAGGTATCATTGTGAAATCGTTTCTAGCCTCAATAAAATTTTTACTTAAACACATTCAAAAATTCATATAATTTTGAATAAACCCTTGTTTTTAACATTGTCGTGTTTGATATTGTTTTGTCCATATTATTTCGGACTTATAATTGAATGGTACGGCATTTCTTGTTATTCCTGACTATAACTGTTGGAGTAGATCCAGAATTTATAGTTGGAAAGCCTACCAATTCGCTTTTTTGAAAACTACTCTATACATAAGTATTCTAGGACTACTCAAAATTCTAAAAGAGATTTTTGTTTTCGTTTAGTAATGATGATGACAATGAGGTTTCTAAAAATAAGCATTTATGGTCATATTAAGTATGTTATCGAACGTTGAAAAGATGGTGACATCCAATCGTTCCGGATGAAAGTTGAGAAAGTTTTTTTGTTACATAGCGAGTTACATCAAAGAAGATAAATAAAGATGAATAGAGATGCAACTAGTAAAAGGATCAAGCACGAGTATCAGCGAGAATCCTGTTCCAAGTAGAAGACCTTCTAAAGTGGATGAGAAGAATGTCAATAAAAAGTATGCATACACCAATGGGAGTAAAATGCAAAAAAAAAAAAAAAGTAAAATTAACCTTTCATGACGAGTTACAGTAGAAAAGTTTAACGAACTTCCAAACCTGTCAATGATATATTTGATTAGGAGTTGCGATACCACAACACTTGTATATAAAAGTATCTAATGATGCAAAAGGAACTGACTACATGATGACTAGCCTAGGGCATCGAAACATCGATAACGAATTGAAATGTAATTTAATATCTTAACTTTCCGACTCAAATTGTCGGTGAAGAAGGAATCAAAATTGATAATCGAACCACAAGAGATCTTTAATCAATTAGGGAGCTTTATTCTGTTGTCATACCCGTCCAATCGTTCAATGTCAACTTTAGTTATGGAAAGTAATAGGAAAAGAAAATTACAGAAATTTTAAGACAGTTGGATCGTGGACAACAGTCAATTTATGATAAAGCTACATGCCTGCGTGCAGAGGTGTTAACTTTGTTTTGTTTTTTTTTCTACGAAAGGGTGTGACGATGACGAGCTAGTAATTGACAAGTCATTTGATTCTTTCAAGCTTTCACAACTTGAAACTTCTAGAGCACTGGTTGACGAATAAAAATATCCTAAGTGACAAAAATAAATTAAATCAATTTTCATGAGCGTTGCATACATAATCACAAATAAAGATGTTCCTAAATATGTAGCACGGGCTCAGTCCATTCATCACTTTACTCGATCTAAATAAATCGTACAACATTTTAGAGTGATCCGTTGATATCGGCTTCAGCTTTGCTATAGTCCCGTGCACTTTTCCTATGCTTTAAAGCAGCGTTTTTTGCGAATATCACTCCAAAGTTAGACATTGAAAAATGCAAACAGCCCTCTGTAATGGATCAAACAAACTTTAGGATCATTTATGATAATGGAAATCGCTTATCAATTCGCACCCTACAGATCCGAAAGATCTTACCCCTCCTTGTGCAGCACAAAAGTGTGAATGCAAGAAAAGAGTTCTGCATACAACCAGTTGGGCGCTTCAAAGGAAAATGCCAGAGCATCTTAGTTATGTTATGTTTGTGACCATTTCCTCTTTTGTTTGTTAACTTGAATTTCTTTTGAATGAATTTTTACCTTTGATTTTTACTATGTAAGCTTTCGAAGCAATGAGAACGCAGACACATTTATCGAGGAAGAATCCCAAGGGAGGGTTGGTTTGGAGTAAATAAACAAAACTATTATTATGTGAATTTTTCAATTTGTATATGTAAAATTTTAGAATAATGAATCGTGTTGGCAATGGCACTTTTTAATCCGTAGGAAATTACAATGAACTTGACAAGCCTGCAACATTTTTAATTTTTCAAGTTTTTGATACACTTTTGGATTTTGAAACAATCGACCAGGACACACACCGGGAGGCATAGATTTTCATCGCATCATAATATTTTGCATATTCATGCGATATATCCTGCTCGTCTAAGAACGAAGCACGCCTCCACGACCACTTAAAATGTCATCACTTGAACACAACGGTTTTTTTTTACGAGAATACGTCTTTAAAATTGCTTCAATAGTGGGAGGCAATTAAAAAAAAAACGAATGATAGCAAAATCGGGGAATGCAATTCGGTGGTGAATATCTATCATCTCAATCCAATATTCAATTAGACCACTGGGTAGCTAAAGGGTCAAAGAATTCATTGCCATAAGTGAGTACTGTTATGCGTCGTGCGTGGTGGAGGCAGAAGCGCCGCCATTTAGAGGTCATTTTGCTGGGTATCGAGATTTTCATCCAGTATAACTCTTGATTCGGATATGCTGCGACGGTCGTTTGGGTTTTAATCACCAGCTGTCACCAAAATCTAACAATTGGATATAAAAATTAGTTAAAAATTTATGACATGTATGCCGAAGAATAATTGTTTAATTTTATGTTCTAATACTGGCAGACTACTCGGGATGTGCGCGTTACCTCGTCCATGATCGCAACGTGCGAGATACGAAGTAGTGATCACGTTGTCACACCCGTGCATATATAGTATGTTTCGATCTTACCACAGACTGCCAATGTCACTCGCAAATTGCTGGTAGATTGTTCGTTCGTCGATGAGTATGTCTATAACAACCTTACACTTATCAAATATTTACCAAATTCTGTGCACTATTGGATAGATCGCAAATATAGTCTTTTCGCGATGATACGCCAGCTGTGGATGTCCCTTACAACGGAATACATTGGCTGAATCTTCTCACGATACGGCCTGAGATGAGAGGCGGCTTAACTCGGTCAATGCGCTGTCAATTTGTCAACGACGATCCCGTTACATGCTGCATCTAATTCAATACACTGGTTGACTGTGTGATGGCGTTGCTGCAAGCCAAGGTAAAATGAATCCCTTTGGTATGAGTATCGCGTCGTGGACTTTTTTCAACGAATTTAATTTCATAATTATTTGTTTACTTGATTTTTTCCTGAATACATAAATAATAATATTATATTATTTATATTCCAAAAAATACTATTCGTTACTTGAACGTAGTCACGTGCAGTATACGGCCGAGTCCATAACACAACCGCACCCCATTTTTTTTTTTTATGTGCTCGAAAGGTCGCATTCAAAATCGATCGTATCAGGAGGGGGGCAGATTAACAAGAATAAGCAAACCGAATAAATAACGTAAATCCAATTTCCTTGTTCAGTTAAATACGTTTTCTACTTCCTCTGAAAATGTTCAAACATCAATACCAAAGACTTTGACTTACTTTTAAAAAGTTGTTTAATTACTGAACACCAGCATTAAGATAGAAAAGGCATCAATTAACATATCATTAGCATTGGTAGATAGGGGCTTAGGGGCTATTTGGGGATTTAGGTAAGTGCAAAAAATGCTCAGGGGGAAGAAAATTGACAGGGGACAAAAAAACATTTTTTACTAAGCAAAACACTCGTTTCAGTAAAAAGCTCGAACATTTGATTAAATTCATATAAAATGATTAACCAAAATCTAATTTGAAGGAAATTTAAATTTCTACTACTTTCTTTCTAATGAATTTTCTGTGGGCTCAAGATCTGAGGCGCTGGAACACCTTCTGAGATAGAGGCGAAAAAAGGGACATTTAGCCCTTCCCCTCCTCTTTCGCCATCCCCAAGGTCAAGTACTTTTAGTGTGCTATACTACTAAATACCCCAAACAACTTACCGTAGTTCCACTTTCCGATTTTTGGCTTTCCTTCTAGACCGCCCTTTTGGCCATTCGTTAACTGGGCTATAGGAGCTATAGTATCATCATGATGGAGGTATCAACTTGGAGTCCAGGCCTCCCGTAGCTTCACACATCCTAGATCTTCTTTGCATGAATCTAGCCTATTTCTCTCACAGGAAAAGAAGCAGCTTCTAAAAGAGAATGCTTGACTGGATGTTATATGCACACAACAGCAAGGATAATCAGCAATTCATCAAATGTATTCTCTTGTGTGGTAACCTGATACCTCCAACCATCAAATCATTTTGCAAAAGTTACAGTTCTCTGCCCATTCACATTTGTGGCATTGTGAATGCTGTGAGATTCCGATGTTGGTCTGTATTGTTGTTCGCTCCCTATTTTTGCATTAAAGTCCCCAATCACAATCATAATATCAGCTCGTGGATAGCTATCTATACAGCGTTCAAGGTCATAACAACGGTCCTTTTTTTCCTTTTCTGTTGGTGCATGTAACTTTATGAGGCTGAAGTTATGGAATCGACCTCTCATTCAGAGATAGCATAATCTGGGGGTAATTACATAAAAACCAACAACAAGCTCAGCGAGTTTCCTATTGATGATGAATCGAGTTCCACAAGTACGTTGGTGATTGTCACAACTCTAATAGGCAGTGAGGTCTTGCTTGTTGAATATTCCTCCACCTTATTTCGTGTACCACTGCAATATCTATTATATATCGGTCCAATTGTGTCATTATAGTGATAAGTATTGATATTACAAGTATTAACTTGATAAGTATTCCTTGTTCCTAAGGGAAGTGTCCTCACCTTCGGTTCAGTCCGGCTTGCTTTTGTGAGGGATTCATAATAGAATTTGGTTTAAAGGGAGGGAGTAATCGGCCCAAGCTTTGCCACCGAGTTAGGTGGATCGGTTGACGTACTCCCCCATCCTGGGCCACTACCTTCTGGAGGTATGAACTCTTATTGACCTTTGTATGTATATGTGGGGCGTATGTAGTGTGCTGTATATAGTGTAATGTGTGGGTATCAGAGTTATTGTCTCCAATCTGGAGAATCAGTGGCTGATTGTAGTAGCTTGGCTCAGCGATGCGGTTGTCCCCTCCTTAACAGCTATCGGGGTTGGTTAACCTTAAGGGTTTGTCGAGGAAGACTTTTTTGATGAGTGGGGCGATTAAAGAAGGGGCGTCAAAATTAATCTCTCCCCTCTCAGCGGCCATATATTCCAGTTCCGCACCTTAGCCAAATCGAAATATGGTAATATACGCAGAATAGCACGACCATCGGTGGAAGTAATACTGATAATAAAAAATAAAAAATTCAACATACCTATTGGTATAGGGTGCAGTCAAAATCTGCAACAATATCCACAATTTTTAAAAATTTGCATATGCCAGTGGTGCATATGCATCTATATCAAGCCCATGTAAAATTACAGGCATCCAGATTAGAAAAAAAGTTATCCTCCGATGCTAGAAGGGAGCGTATCGCCGATAGATGGAACTGCTACTGATTACTACCGATTCTGTTTCCCAAAAGTAAAACCTTGGCCATAACGGCCTCTTAACTGCCTAGTTCCATAAGCAATTTCAGCAAGAATTTTTCGCTGGTCAACCTGGACCTCCTCCAATAGCTTGCTCCACTACATCCGATCCGTGTCTTTCCTCCTCGATCTCTGCACTCTCATCCTACCAAGGAAGGTCCTGTTCCACTTCTTCCATCCTTCTTAATCGTGGTTTCCCGCTCTTTCTCCTTCCTCCTGGATTCTCATACGCCATTTTTCGACATGCATTTAATATGACGTAATCAGCCAAGCCTTCTCTGTCTTGTGCCTCAGACGAAGTCTGGCTTCGCTAGCGATTCCCTCTGCTCTGCATTGCTTCTTATTCTGAATTGATCGACTTGATAGGAATAAATATAGTTCTTAATCTTTTATTTTTAAATTTTCTAAGACTAGTTTTGTTAGAAACCATGACTCGCTGCAGTTTGTTGCAATGGGGCGTAGATTATGATTTTAATCTTCAGGGATAGGCTCCTTTCGCAGAACATATAAACATTATTTTCCCGTAGTAATCCTTGTATTGACTTCCATTGTCATATCACTATTACAATGATCCCCCTCTCAGGGAATTCGCGGTCTCCAATGTTTCTTGGCGGCCCTGACTTAAATTTCTTGGTTACCCTCGTATAATATATATTGTTTTTCCTCGTTTCCTATAAGCCCAAGTCTTTTTGTTGCACTCTCAAACTACTTCATGGCCCCAGCTAAAGTTCATATTGCCTTGGATGATTTAAGAACATCGTAAGCATGTACAAGATATTGAGTCAATCTACTATAATTCGTGCAATAAGGGTTAATTTTTATATTTCTGGTTGCTATTTCTAAAATCAGATTAAATAACACCGGTGAGAGAGGATCTCCTTGCCTAAGCCCCGTATTTACCAAAAATTCTTCTGAGAGCTTTCCTTGGATCTTTACGCAAATCACGGTATCATTTAGCGTCATTCATAGTCTGTTGATTTCATCGGTAGCCCCAGATTCATATACAGTATTTTATACATTTCATTTCTCTAGCCTTCTTTAGGCGGCACTATCAAATGTAGCTGCCCTTCGGCTATGGACATTTAAGATGCGTCTGGCATCCTATACCCCTCCATCTGCCCATCGGTGGCTTGGTCTTCCTCTTCCTCTGGCAGGGTCCAACATTTCCTCCAGTAGCTTCTTCGCGGGATCCTCCTCACTCATTCTGGCAACATGACCGGCCCACCTCAATCTATTAATTTTCATTCAAGTAATAATGTCGGGTTCCCCAAACATCTCGCATACTTCTCGGTTGGTTCGTCTTCTCCATTGACCAGTAGCATCAATAGATCCGATAACTCTGCGGAGCAATATTCTTTCGAAAACAGCTAACTCTTTTTCTTTGGTCTTAGATAAAGTCCATGTTTAAAAGACGTAGGTTAGGACTGGCCTAATAGGGGTCCTATACATCATGATTTTTGTTTTCCGTGACAGTATTGAGCTCCTTAGATGCTTCCTCAGCACAAAATAACATTTGTTAGCGTTATTTTGACACCATCATATGTCAAATATGTTGAAGAAAATAATAAGTGATGTAGATCCACCTTAAACTCATAAGCGCTTTCCAACATTTGCCTTAATGAGATCCACTGTTAACCTCCCTTGGCCTAAAACCACATTGGTACTCTCATTCATTATTCTACCAAGGGCTATTGATATAACTTTATAAGAAGCGCTGAGTCCAGTATCCCTCCTATACTTCTTATGACGTTGCTAGTTTATAATTGCAAGGTACCAGACAATCCTGTCCTATATATTGGATAGATGACTGATTCTGACCACTCATGAGGCATATTCTCCTCTATCCAACGGTCGCATATAACCCGGTGTATTTCTTCCCACAGGTCCTGTGTGGCATTCTTTATTTTTCAATTTATATTATCTAGTCCTGGGGATTCCTTATTTTAGAGACTCTTGATTATTTCTCCAATTCCTTCCCTGTCTAGAGACACTTCTGACATTCTGAGCTCTCTATCCTATATTGGCTTCCCACATCGTTTCTCACTGTTATATTAAGTTCCTCCGTGAATAATTTGGCCCATATTTGCAAGTTCAGGCATATTCTTCACAAGGCATCCATTTTCGTCTTTTTGGAACAGTGTCCTTAAACTGTTCCCAGTTTTATTTTATTTATTTTTTACCTAGTTTTCTTTTCTTTCTTTGTAATTTACAAGATACTGAAGAAAACAGAAAAACAAAAAAAAGAACCGCTTTAGCAAGGTTACGCGGAATGGAAGGAAGAGGTTAAAAAAATGAATTTTTTTATCTATAGCAATACATACTATATATCTGGAGATATATGTAATTCCGTTTTTGGCATCCAAAATGATATCTCTACACGCAGGTGATCGGGAGAATGCTAGTGTCCAAAGATGGACTTAAATTTAAGAAGAAAAGTTTAATGGACGCAAAATTTGATTTTCTACGGTTCTTATTTTAAAGTTTATCATTTAGAGAACTGATTTTCAAGCTACAGACTCTTCTCAGGGTTTGAGAAATCTGATAAAAAATCTCTGTTTTTCAATATCTCTTGAATATACTATTACGTTTTCGCCTTCATAAGTAGACGCAGACCTTACTACCATTAAATTTACCATGCCATTTTCCTATAGAATGCAGTAATTATGAATAGAATTATTCATTATTCAGGTGAAAAACCAAAGAAAAAATCCTGAAAGCTCAAGCCATTTTGTCTAAGATTATGCAGTTATTGGCTATGGAATTTCAGATCAGGCACGATTGTTTAAGATTTTCATACACTTTAAATAGTTGCATTCACACCTTCAAATTAGTACCCTATCAATATCTTTTCAACATTCTTACTAGGCTATGAACTTTAGTTGGAGATTCTCTGAGTATCTAACTCGTTTTCTCCCCACTTCTCTCCTGGAAGTAAATGATAACGTAGAAGATTGGAAAGATACTATCTATTTATCTTACAGCAACTAACGTATATAAGATAAATTTATTATATAATGAAAATAAGTTCTTAAACACAATAACAATGTTAATGGGGAGGGAGGAAGGTCCTTGTAGAGTGGCTAAGAAAGGGGACAGTGACGTCACCTTCAACCGGACGAGCCTTATTTGGCCCTCGCCCAAGGACTTACAGGTGAGCTGCCTCTTCACTGTGTCACAGTTTGTTATTGTCTCTCTTCAGAACCAGTTGCCAACATCCATCATGTATATTAGTACGTCTCTACTTCTTTCTTTATTTTTTAAAATAAATTGCACGGCAAAATCGTCTCTAAATTAAAAACTTCGTTTTAGTTAAAAACTTTAAGGCATAAAGTTATAAAGTTTAAAAACTTGTGTTTCAGTAAACGTAAGTCCATCCAAATACTTATTGAAACTTATAATTCCATGCTATTATATAATGGTTGTTAACAATAAATTTTATAGATTACAACAAAGCTGTAGAATTTGATTCTGTTTATCAATCATATATGAAATGTTTATTTACTACTATATTTTTTCACATAAGTTTCCTTAAATATACCAGCAATAGAATCAATTTCGTTTCTGAGATTAGGTAAAGTTATACCATATAATTTTTGAAAATCAAGACAAAATCCTGAGGTTATGATCCTATTGCCCTCTGCAGTTGTTGCTAACTTCAATTTCAAGTCCATCCAAATCCAAAAAAATCCAAATCCAAGTCTCGCAAAGAATAGATATCGGGTACCCTGTCACCTCAAATCGGCTACCTGATTTTTTTCCTTGCTTTCCAAAAATCTGAAAATGGTAACATATAGTATCTATACTTATTTTGGATTGCTATCTACCAAAGGACTGAAAATGTTGCGGTCCATTAGAGACAAGTGACAATGATATAACTTCGATTTTCACATCATGTTATTTTTTAGTTATCTGACAAGCTTGCTCAGCCATCCTGCCCTTTTGACAAGAGGTGAACTTTTTCTTTCAATTATTTATGAAATTTTCCTTTTTCTAAGCAATAAGAAGCCACTCTATACACTATCTGTTTGAAAAAAGAACCTAATGAATGATAGCAGGGAAGGCAAAGCATTCTTGTAGATTATATTAAATTTCTTGGCTGTGCTTGAGATTAGCTTTGCAATCCAGGTTCCTCATCACCGCCCGACCATTGCCAGTTCATCAGGGTCCAGGCGCCGAGTATTAGTGTGTCTGTTAACTATAAAATTAGATATTTATAAAACCAGAAAATCAATAAACAAGATAATGAAATGTTTCGAAACTGTAACTTAAATGAATAAAAATATATATGATTCTAAAAGTTATACTATTTTTTTTCTGTTTTTCACCGAATGTATGAATGAACATTTTTTATTCAATTCAATTCAAGAAAAAACTAGAATAATTAAAAAAATAATTTCGATTTAACACAAAAATTGTAACTCGTGAACACTGAACTTGTTGATAATTTTAATTTATATACCATTGTCGCAGTCACACTTTTTATGGTTGTCGAGTTAGTTAGTCCCTAGGTGCATAAATAACTATTTTTTCAATTTGATTTTTTAGCTTTCAGTATTGTATTAATTAGTAGCGTAGTAGAGGAGATAAGTTTCAATACAAATATTTCGATTTATGATGAAGAGGTGACCGATCGGCTTGGTTTATTTCATATGTAGGTTGATATAAGGTTAACATTGAAGACTGGCGTAAAGACGTTAATGGAGAGGTAGCCTTGGTGATGCAATCATTACTTCGGCTAATTTCTGGTGAGAACTAGGGCCAAATCCATGTTTCGCATTGTTAATTTAATTTTTTTAAACATTATTTTTACTTTCACTATATGTGAAATGTATATTAAGGGAAAATGTTTCGATCGTGATTCTTTTTTAATCTTATTTTTTTTTTTTAGAATAATTTATTGATATTTGCAACTGTAATTATATGACATCAAGTAAATTTGCTAATATGAAGAAATGACATAAAAACAAAAAACACTATCTTATGCTTAAACTTAAATACGCGTTTTAAGATCCAGGATCTAAACTCAGTCTCTCGAAACGGTTAGTTTGTATGTGACAGTGTTGAATTATAATCCAAAACAAGTTCTTCAAAACTAGAATTACGTATTTAAGGTAGGCTTGTGATGTTAGAGAATTGTTTTCACTATTACCGAAATCCCAGAGGGTTACATGGTATTATCCACATATTATACGTTTACATTTTCATCAATACGGCTCTAACAATTTTGACTTACAACTTTTTTCCATCAATTTCCATGGAAACATCTCTGTTATGTAATTTAAAAGAAATGTGCTGTTGGAGTTCAATCAGCATTCCTAGTCTTGGTCGGATTTTTTTATTATTTAGGAAATTGAATGTTCCTACTTTCTTGTAATTGCAGATGTAGCCATACCGTGGAATACATACTGTTTGATTTATGGGCAAATGTAAGCTAAAAGTAGCATTTACGGCAAATGGATTTTAGAGAACTTTGCTAACAATCGGAGGAGCCATGGGCCACTCACTTCAGCCCTTCCACATTTAGTGAGTGATCCCTTTGTCACCAGCGCTGTATTGGACCATCTAAACTGACCTTTAACAATGATAATTTTTAAAAGCGTGACATTATTTTTTAACAATCAATGAAAGTTAATGGAGAACTTTATAAAATAACACCATTATTCCCGGTATGACAACAGTCTCATTTCTACCATTGTTACAGAAATGCTAAGATATGCCAGGTGTCCAAAGGTCCCATTCCTTGCGGACTGACTACAGCCCCGTCACTCTCAGGCCAAAAGTATCTTTCAATAAAGCTGTGCATATTAAACGAATAAGTAAGTATTATAAATGTTCCATCAATAAAATAAACGATAAATACTTAACATAATATAATTGTAATAAATTTACATAAATGTATGAACAGTTATACAAAGGTATATTATATATATATATATATATAATTAATGTAATTAATGTAATTATATATATAAGTACTTTATAATTCCATATCCATGTACAGTTATAGTTTCAGTCCTTTATTTCTTTATTCAGCCTCTCTAGGTATATCATATATATACTGTAGTAAAAGATAGGTTGATGTTTCATCTTAACTCAAACCATGTTCTCAACAGGCATCAATATGCTTTTCGACCCCAGGCTGGTACTGATGACGCTCTACAAACACTAACTCAACACATTACTGATACGCTTCGACAGAATATTAATCTACTTGTAGTCAGTTTGGATATTAAATCTGCCTTTGACAGCTCCTGGTGGCCTGCTATACTGTGCAATTTGAAGAATTATAACTGTCCAATAAATTTGTATCGAATTATACAAAATTATTTTCAAAGCCGACATTTAACAATACAGACTAACTACTGTTGCGTCGACAAAAAAATAACAATAGGGACACCTCAAGGATCGTGTTTGTCTCCTATCTTGTGGAACGTGTTGATGAACACTGTTTTTGATACTGACTTACCAAACTCAGCGACAATTTTAGCATATGCTGACGATGTTCTACTACTTGTCAAACGACGCCAGTTTGGTGAATTACAGACTATAACAAATTTAGCACTTATACGACTTGCACAGTGGGCAGGACGGAACAAATTGCGATTCAACCCTGATAAAACTAAATTTATAATATTTACCCGAAAAAGGAATTCACCTCAATCAAACATAAAACTGAATAGAACCCTACTGACTAAACAGGATACACTTCAATACCTTGGTGTACTTTTTGATCGAAAACTAGATTGGAATCGACATATAGACAACACATATAACAAAACTCTGCAGACTATAAATCGTATGTCAATTGCTGCAAGAGTTACTTGGGGTTTGCAGTCAAATGTTCTAAAAATTATATATGAAGCAGCTTTACTTCCCAAAATAATTTATGCAGTTCATGTATGGCATACAGGCATAGATCATAAAATAAATGTGACCAAACTCCAAAGGCTTCAGAGATTGATCGCAATTAAAATTTACAAAGGGTATAGAACACTTTCGTTTGAAGCAGCAACTATTCTTGCTGGTATAGTTCCACTCACGTTGAAAATAGAAGAAGCTGTTTCATTATTTAATTTTTAAAAATGTCGGAAAAATATTTTAAATCTGACCTACAATGAAGCAGAAAATAAAACCGACTGTTGTAGTTGGTTACATCCAGCTCACTATTCACTCATAAACTCACAAACTAATACTTCAATTACTAACTGTAGTCACATATACACAGACGGAAGCAAAGATGACGACAACGCGGGATGTGCATGGTTTGGAGAAAATAATTCTGGCTTCGTTATCGAAAAACTGTACAAATTGAGCTCCTGGTGCTCAAACAACCAAGCCGAGAAATACGCTGTTCTGAAGGCTATAGAATTTCTATACGAACATTCGTCAGAGACTTACACGCACATTAAAATACACACTGACAACAAGAACATCATTCATTCCAATAAAAACGCTGACATACACGACCCTTTAACAGAAAACATTAGGTTAATTTTGATAAAATTGAGGGCGATAGGAAAGAGGGTAATGATAGAATGGGTTAAAGCACATGCAGGGGATGAGGGCAATGAGAGAGCAGACCGTTTAGCCAAAGAGGCAGTCAACAGCGAGCTCTTTACCTCTTACAGTAAGTTCCCAATATCTTACCTCAAGAAACAGCTGACAGAAAAAACAATTAAAAAATGGAACAATACATAGACTTCATCGACAAAATCACCCAGCCTACACAGATACATTCCTCACATAACACTCGAAAATTACCAACAGTTACACAGTTCAGACTTCAAATTAACACCATTTTTAACAGAACAGGGAAACACAAAACCGTATTTGAAAAGATTTAACATCATAAGACTGTTCTTATGACGCATGTGATGAAGATGGACAGACCCACACTTTCAGACACATACTATATGACTGTTCACGATACGACCGACAAAGAATTAAATTGATTAAAAACATAATACTCAAACGAGGGACTTGGCCTGAGACAGAACATTTAATTTTTTCTAAATTTAAAACTGACTTATTATCATTTATAAAAGACATAAATTTTGATCAGCTCTAAGACATAAGAAGGGCAATTCACCAGATACCTGGGTTTTTTTTTTTAATTTATAAATATATTAAAACTGTTATGTGTATAAATATATGTGTATACATTTTTATTAAGTACTGTCGCTAATCGTAATGTATAACTTATGAATTGATGTTTTTTTTAGGTACATCATTTATATTATATTATAAAACCTTTCATTTTTGTTTATTTGTATATTTATTAATTTTTTTTTCATTACATAATTTAGGATTACAAGTTTAATTTCAATTTTATTCTCACGTGTAAATTATCATTTTGGTCAAACTATAAATTTTTAATTTCTTGTATTGTTAAATTATACTAAAATGTATTCTGTAATTATAATACCAAACTGATCTGTAATTATTAACATCAAATGTAATTACATGTAATATGCTTACTTAAGAATGGAGCATGTCCCAATATTAATAAACGGACCATCCATGGGGTTACCATGGGGGGAACAAATTAAAAAAAAAAAAACATATATATATATATATATATATATATGATATACCTAGAGAGACTGAATAAAGAAGGACTGTACATGGATATGGAATTACTTGGAATTTGGGATGAAAAACAGATATGAGCCGGTTACACTTTGAGTCGGTGAATCTATTTTTGCTTATTTAGGAGTGGGAAATCGGCAAAAATAAATTCAAACCAAAAATAAGAGGTTTTAGTTGCATATTTAAAAAAAAACTTTTGCCCATTTTAATCCAGTTATATTTTCATTAATCAAGAAAAGAAACCAATTGAACCCGAAGTTGGCAATATTATTGTGAGATGAGAAAGAAAGGTAAGGGGCGAGTTGATATCGTAGAGGTGATTGACGTTTCTGAGATCGTCGCCTCTCGAGCTTTAGACTGGGAGTGCCAATAGGAGTTGACCTTGATGACCTCTTCTGTCGCCTGTTCCACTTCGAGAAGGCGCTATGTTTCGTGACCTGCTGTCAAATCTTATTTCTATGGAAAGAAATCGGTAGTTTGCAGAATTAAATTCCTTACTAGCCTATAGTAAGAAAATCCTCAAGCGCAATAAAAAAAATTTTGTCATTTCGTTACTTAAAAATTTTAATGGAATTCTTGCTTCTCTGGTCACTGTGACCTTACTTTTAGAAATATTGCCGTGAAATACTGTACAATTACAGCAGAAGTTACTTATCAATGGAAAATAAAAACTAACTCCTATTTTTAAAAAGTAGCTTGCTAGGAAGTTTTTACTAGCCTATCTACTACTATCCTTGAAGTAAAATAATGACAAAAAATGTATTACCATGTAGGATTTTGTTGGTTTCTGACTCGATTTAGATTGACAAAGCTTTCTATTCTGCAAATTACTGAATTTTTCCCGAAATGATTGGAGAAAGTTGATATATAGTGGTAATGCCGCGGCCTGTGTTACAGTACTGGGGATGGGGGGTGCGAAAATAAGTGAGGGGGCGCGAGACCAGTTGAAAATAAAAAGAATTCTTATATAGTTTCGGTTATTTCCTTTTTCTAGTACTTTTTTTTAATCTTAGTTTGAAAGTTATAATGCTGTATGTTGTGATAGTAAAACTAAATGTTTTGTTTTTAATGTAATACTTTTGTTTTTTTCATATGCCTATACAAATTTTGTGCAAGGGGGAAGGGGAATGAAAAGTTTCGTTTGAACAAGGTTGGGAACCAATGTGAAGAGAACCAGTGAAGAGAGAGACAGAGTTCCCAATTCAAAACCCATACTGCCACCTCGACATTGGTTGGGAATTTGGGAAAAAAGGCACAAGTATATTCATTGGCGCAATGCTCAACTTTATTGAGTATTTTCTTGTTAGTAAATTCGGCAATCACTTGTCAATATCCCATGCCACTTTTGTCCAAATTTATCTCAAAACCTTTATTTACAGGATATCATCAACTTTATTCTACTCACTTTTTTAGCTTCTGTTTTTTCGCCTAAATTATCTGAAATACCCTCCCACCATTTTGGTGTCTATTTACGTATTCCATTAATTAGTTAAGCAAATCTTTTGAAAGCCAATTTCCATTTTTATCATTAAAAGAAAAATAGCGAGTTATTTCTCAAGAATTAAATCTTGTCTATTTAAGGTAGAAAGGAAAGACTGCCTCAAGTAGGAGAAGACGAAGGGAGCCCTAATAATTCCGAGAAACTTGCTATGGCTGCCAATGGTGTCAAAAGCTCTTCAAAGTTCTCTACCCTTCCATCAAGAAGTACAAGAAATGGTTGGTTATTTTATTATTGATACCAGCACACTGTAGTATATCATTGTTTTCTTGGTTATCCTGCATTTTTTCGTGATATAGTTATTTATCTTAACCTCACACTATGACTCATTCTTTACATGATTTTTATTTTAGTTATAGAGTAATAAATGTTTAAGTGATAAAGTTGAATGAATGAGCCAAACAAAAAGCACAGTAATTAAAAGTAACTGATAATTGAGGAATACATACAAAGTGCCGGGCTCACTGAGACAAACATGTCGATTGCAATATAAAGAGGAAATGGCATAATTAAATTATATACTTCGCCAAATTAGTTGTTATCGCATAATTTAACATTAAGATTTTTCAATTATCTTGTAAATTTTCTAACAGAAAATACTTCAATGAAAATCTACATAAAACCTATTATTTAAGTGATATCTACCTATATATACTCGTATACAGTACTTTTCTCTTTTTTGGGCACCATCACTGATAAGAGGAGAGGATATAACAATTGAGTAACCTTTTGAAGTTTGTGTATGCTTTCTGTTTGCCGTGTGTTGTTCATTTACAAAACATGATTAAAATGTGGGATTTTCCGAAAACATAGATCGAACTGGTATCATTATTCCGAAAAAAGGGATATTGCCTCGGATATGTTGTAAAGGTCACATGTAATTACGTTTAAAAACAATGACTTGGAGATTTCACTTGAGAAGTTGCAGAATTGCGGTTAAAGAGTTGCAACCTTGCGTAATTCGACAATATTATTTTATTTTTAGTCTGGATACCCTGGCAGCTCTCCTCCAATAGTCCATCTCAGTAGCAAGTAGCTTTTTTCCTCGAGCAGCGCTTATCGCCCATGCCTCTGCTCCATATAGCAATATGCTTTGCTTTATACGGACTTTTATATGAGTTTATATGAGAGGTATCTTTCGTCATATTATTGCTCCAAATGACCGAGTTAAGCATACCAATAGCTTTGCGGGTTGTAATTATCCTTTGCTTTATATCTTTTTCCGATGTTCCTTTCTTTTCCATTACAGAGCCCAAGAATTTAAAATTATCCACTCGTTTTATGACATTTCCTTCAAGAACGAGGTCCACCTGATCATATATGGTCATTTACTCAGTTTTACCGAAGTTTATTTATTTATTAATTAAGTTTATTATAAGGTCCCAACTATCATATGTCTCCCACAATTTTCTGCATCCTCTTGGTCTTGAGCGACAATTACCTGATCATCAGTGAACAGTTGATTATGTAGATGGCTGTAACCTATCCTTACTCCCATTTGCTCATATTTTTTATCCTATTCTTTTAATGCCGTTAAAATGTAGATTTTAAATAGGGAGGGTGACATACAGCAACCCTGCAGTAAGCCTTTACTAGTCGAAAATTCTGGTGACACATCCCTACCAATTTTAATTTGATTTTGGTTGCTGCTGTATATTCTTCTGATTAGGTCAATCAGCGGTCTGTTAATAGAATTCTTTTGAAGTGCTTCCCATAATAATTTTCGGGGCACATTATTGTATGCTTTTTCCAGGTCTACGAATACCATTTCTTTGGATTTTATTTCACATTTTTCCAACAGCTTTCGAACTGTGAAAATATGATGACACATAATCTTCCAGGAGTGAACCCACACTGCGCTTCTTCTGGTCTGACTGCTTATTCTAATTTATTTCTAATCAATCTGCCCAAAATTTTCATTATCGCCTTTTATCACCCTTTTTGAATATAGAAGTTAGATATCCTAGTGCATTTCTTTTCGAATCGTGTCACCGCATAAAATAATCAGGTCCGTTATCAATTTACTCAATTTCAGGCCACCGTATTTTAAAATTTTATTGCACATTTATTCCTCAAGATCCTGAAGCCTTTCCATTCTTCAGTCGTGTCTCCTCTGTCACTTCCTCCATCGTCACCCTCATCCCGACTCCCTCATTCTCCAACAAATTCTCCTCCTGAAATCCTTCTCCATCTTCGCTTAATAATTCATTATAAGAGGCTGCCCATTCTTCCATATTTTTCATATTTAATCTTTTTTTATGACTGCTCTCATTCCCTTGAGCATGGACCAGGCTTCAGCTGACCGAGTAAATCCTAATTTGGAATTAATTTCCTCACAACTTCTCTCCCATTGCTCGTTTTTTAACCTCCTGATATCCCTTATATTTATTTATGTATATCTTACTATGTTCCTCACTTTTCGTACTCAACCGTTTCATATACTCAACAAATTCATTTTTTATGTTAATAATTAATTGTATATACGAGCTTAGTGCATTTTTTTTTCATTATTTGCTTTTGCTTTAATTTTAAAATAACTTTATTGTATCATCCTAGGTTTAGTTACCCACGTTGATATTTTTGGTAATTGTTCTTTTTTTTTATTTTTCCTTACCTATATTTATCATTTACTCACTTTTTTATTTTTTTACTTGATGAATTTTTGTCTTCCTTTTTCTAATTTTAATTATTAGTATCTGGGGAAATTTCCACCTAATCAAAACTGTCTGGCTTTTATTGATTTCACAGCCGGCAAATTCGCTCGGATAGAAGGTTGGCGGATTATTGTTACGAGCCCCTTCTGATTACTGTTATGGTATAAAGTAACAGTTCATTATACATTGCCCATTATGAACTTGAAAAATTCCATTATTAGTATCATGATGTTTCTCAGCTAAGGTGGACAAATAGCGTTGAGCCCCAAGCGGCAATAGCCCTGCCTGCCTCTCAGTCAAACAGAATCTTAATTTAACTATTAAATAAAATAATATTAAACGAATTTCTTAATATAAAGCATGTTCCAATATCTAAATAAATTTGACTCAGGTACGTATCATCATTATCATACCCGGGTTATAAAGTGAAAAAATTAAGGATGCAATAGGGAAAATCTCAAAAAGCATAGCCTCAATCTAAAATACTGGAAAAAACATTCAGTCAACGTTTCTCTAATTAAGCCATCATTAGGGTACAGAAAGAAAATTTACATCAAAAAAGAAAAACTGGAGCATATCTCACTTCAACTGTCCAAACAGACTCATCAGTTAGATAGAGCAACCTTTAAACAACTAAACATGACATAACAATAAATTTATAATTTAAAGAAAGAAGAAAGTGTGTTTTATATAATGCCCAGGTCAATGTTGGCTAAAAATGTATCACACCGAGCACCTCTGGGACGAGTTAAAGCAAGGGTACAAAATTAAAAAACTGCAAGTGAGTTTCCTTACCGTTAGTGTATCGATGGATTAATGTTCTACAATTGTTGGGTTTTTCTTTGGTTTTTTTTTTTTTAATGAGTTTCCCCTTAGTTGGGGTTTCCTCCAACCAATTTTTAATATAAAAGCCTTAGAGAATCAGAAGGCTTGATGCCGATACCAGCAATCTCTGCTTACAAAATTCTTTTACAAATCCGCCAGATAACTCTTAACACAATCTCTCCACGTAGGCCTCAGCCAACACCTCAGACGATTTCCAATCGGCACAACGCTCATTAACTTTTTAGGAATTCACCAACTTTATAAACCCAACTTAATCTTCTTGATGATATCACTTGAATAATATTGACCGGATTGAATAATATTATGGTTATTATTATTTAATCATAATAAAACATTCCGATTTTCAACCAAATATTTGTATTATTATTTCTTTGATATAAAATAAAATTAATACTCAAATTATAGTCCATTGTTATCTACCGTCATTAGCCATCTGCTAGCCAATTGCTCGATCCCACGCTGATACCTTCAATCCCTTGGTATGGCTATCAAAGAACTCTTGGATCATAATTTCAACTTCCGCAAAATTATCACATTTTTCCCTGGAAGAAAATGGGCCATGGATCGAAACAAGCTGTAACCCGGTGGTGAGGTCTGGACTATTTTATGGATGAGGCGAATGATGAGTGGATGAGCTCGAACCCATCAAGTTCTTTTAACTTTTCTTTGGTTCGACGGGAAGTGTGAGGTCGAGGACCAGTCGACAGCACTTGTTCATCTTCCCAATGGCACTTAGATGGCGACTAACAGTATCTTCCTTTCCAACGTCGTGTCACCGCAACTAAATTTTTCAAACCAACGCCGCGCAGTGTGGTCCTTCATATTTAATAACTTGACGAGTAGCTTCAGCTGTTTTGTTTTTTTCCCTAGTGATGCCTTAAAATTACGAGAATTTCGTAGGACTCTGTTATGTTTCTTCTTTGAAATAAATAACTAAAAATAAGGCTTTTTTTTTAAGAGTTCGAATGGGATTAAACAAGCTTAGTGAATGCTCTAAAGGGATTATTAAGTATTGGTAAGTATTAAATTGCATTAAAATATTTACAGTCCTTTCAAAACTTGAATTTGAAGAAACGGTTATTTTTTTGCATACACCCTATTACCTCCAAATTTCTCCAGTGGTCCCATCCTTTTTTGGACCAATATTTTACGCAACTCCTTATTGTCTAATAACTTAAGAAGTTTTTCATCCTTCAGCGATAGCGGCCACGTTTCACATCACTAAAGAATAGTTGGAAGGATTGTGGTTTTATAAATTCTGGATTTTAGATTTCGGAAAAAAAGACGCGAGCTTAGAGACCGAATAATAACAAGCATTCCCTTTTCTTTAATCACGCATTAATTTCCTCTTAAATTTCTTCTTTTTTTTTCTATTAATCTTAAGTACTTAGACTTAATAAACTCAACATGTTAAAACTTATTCCTTCCTAACCCAAAATCTCCCATTTTTCTGCTACTAACCATATACTTAGTTTTATCCGAATTTATTTTCAGTCCTATTTCCTTACCTGTATTCAACAACGTCTCTGTAATTATTTTTATATTTTCCACTTCTTCACCCAGCAGTACCGAATTGTCTGCAAACCCAAGCACTAATATTTTATTATTTAAAAATTCAAACGTAAAATTTGAAACAAATTTTACGACATTATATATTTTAGGTACTCCTGTCAAGAGAAACTTCTTCATTGAGACATTATCCTGCCATATCTTCCTCAACTAGGTAAACCTACGAGATTCTTGGCCGGCCTCATCTTTTTTTTTTTTTTAAGACACCAGTGTGTGGTCATTTTTTGTATTCTTCTATCTTCAATTCTCTCTAGGTGTCCAAACGTTTCTAATCGCTTGGTAGTGATTTATGCGAGAATGGTACTATGAGTACCCATTTTCTCTCGAACTTAATGTATGGGATATTCTATCAGCCATATATATTCCGGTTGCCCCCCTCCAAAAGTCAACATTCATGACGAGTAGTTTTTCTTTGCTCCTCTTTACCAATTCCCATGTTTCACAGCCAATAACATTATAGCCATTACAAAACCGTGAAATTTTTTCTTGGTTTTTAGAAAGGTATTACTCCACAGTACTGAATTGACGATGCTATTAGTTTTTATTTTTTCTCTGGTTTTCGTTAATTGATGGAACAGGTCTTAGATACTTGAAATTGGTAATTTTTGAACCCTTCACATCCGTACGTCTCTCTCAGTATCCAAGTAATCTGTTTATTTGAAGCTCATCTTCGTTCTCCACCTATTATATTCTTCCAGGAGATTTGTACACTTGTATTCTGTATCTTCTTTGGTCCTGTGCTATAATGACTTGGTCGTCTGTGAATAATAGGTGGTAAAGATAAGAATCAGCCTGAATATGGAGCCTCATTCTTTTAAATTTATTTTTCCCTTTTTAAATATTCATTTTAAATGTTTATTTTATCCTCGAATAAGTCAGAATATATATTTTTCTAGCTTTAATTAATTACTGCATTATGTTAAAAGAATATTATATTAGTTATTTATTTTACTTTTTTTTTGGGGGGGGGTTTAATGAAAGGCGTGAAAAAAACTTCTGAGGCTCCAGCAGCATCTGAACGCCTGTCAAGGATGATTCGCCATGATATCAAGCCAGAGGAACAACATAAAGTAGAGCGTCCAAAAAAGAAAACACTTGGAGAGCGAATGAAAGGAATATTTGGAAAAAAGAAAACAGAAGAAGACGAAGTTAAAGCAAGGTATACTGAATTCAAAGGACGAAACAGTTCATCAGATGCTACAGACAATGTAAGTTTCTACTAATTTAATTAATTTAAAAATAAGGTACTAGTTAATATTAAGCTACTAAGATAGTTTAGTATTTGTTTGTTATGTTTTCATTTCTATAATTATTAGTTACAGTTACCTATTACTATTTCAATGTCTCTCTCTCTCTCTCTCTCTCTCTCTCTCTCTCTATGTGTATATATATATATATATATATATATATATATATATATATTAAAATAACTATAAATCCTAAAAATTGGTCTTTCTGGCCCATTTTTTTTTATTTTGTAACAAAGATATTCGAAATAAGGAATATGAATTGTCATACCTTCGTAATTGTCGGTATCTTACGCGAAAATCGTTAAACAAAAACATTAAATGAAAAAAAATACAGTGACTGCCTCTAAAACTTCGATTTACTCAAAACAGTCCCTATAATTACGTACATAATAATTAAAAAACATCGACGTTTCATTACCTTTCAAATGAGGTATTAAAATAAAAAATTGGTTCAGAAACCACGAAGATATGACTAATAATAAAATGAAAAGAAAAAGCAATTAATCATAGAATGCTGAAAAATAAATTTATTGAACAAAAAATATCTAGTTTTACAGTTCATTTTCAAAATGTTCGCCCCTATTTCTAATGCAAGCTCGTGCCTGCCCTTCTTATCACACTCGTTTTCACAATCCTTGAATCTTTTCGCTGCGTTTATGTTTCTATTGCGCCTGTCTTCAATATTAGGAACAGGAACCTCAGCAGCGTATTCTTAATATCTGCGTATTCTTCGATACTAAACAGTATTCTTCTTTCTCTATCAGCCATTGTTAGTGAGTTTAACCTGACAATAAGTCACACAGCAGCCAAATCGTAAGGAATCGCAGAAAGCAGGGCACAGTCCAGGGTCGTCGGAAAAGAATCAATCACAAAAGTCTAGGAAAAATCCAATCTGAGAGCAAGTAAGCTAAGAGAGCACATCCGAACACAGTAAACCTGTAAGAGCGGACTGAGGCAGGGAGGGACAAAGCAAGGCGCTCGACTCCTGCGTCGGAGCCCTTTGTACTCGGGCTCTACCCGGGTTTTTTCCATTTTTCATTTTAAAACCTCATTTGAAAGGTAATGTTTAATTAATATTCCTTATTTAGAATATCTTGTTGCAAAATAAAAAAAATGGGCCAGAAAGACCCAAAAGATTTGTAGCTATTTTAAGATTTTAAATAGGATTTTTTTTTGTAAAATTCTTTAAGTAAGGAATATCTTGGAAAGAGTTAACTTTAGGCCAGTAGGTCTCATAGTAATATCGACTGGAATTGCCCCATACTATCACTCCTTAACGGCTCTGCCTCTAATTTCAGGTCACCCTGTATACATATATAAGTAAAATATTTAATAAATAGGTTTATTTTTTTCAATTTTTACATCATTACATTTCAAGATTCTAACGAAGCAACATCAATATAGTTTATTCAGTTATTTTTTACCTAATTGTATTTTTGATATTTGTTTCAGACGTTTTGTTTTGATTAATAAATTTTCAGAAATTGGGATGTTTAAAGATGAGATTACTTCTTATTTACTAGAATAAGATATAGAATATAGAATTAAATAAACTGAATTAATATGGCTTCTTTAGAATCTTGGAATGTAATGATGCGAAAATTGAAAAAATAAAACAAAAGACTGAATATAAATAAAACCTATGTTACAGAATGCTTGTACTTCATTAGTAGGTGTAGGTTACATTATTACTCCTACATAGCCTACATATTTATTAACTATTATATATATATATATATATATATATATATATATATATATATATATATATATATATATATATATATACAGGGTGACCTGAAATTAGTGGCGGAGCCGTTAAGGAGTTTGTATATACACCATAGTTGCTATAGTGCTGTTACCATGTATTCAATATTGAGATATTTTTTTAATTAAGCGCATGCTTTATTCTAAACATAAAAATTGGCGACAATATATTACAGTAGATCCTTTCCGATATTCTTCAAATTTTTTACAAGAGATAAAAAATATGGTGAATCCTCAAAAGTTTGCTCAAAATATAAAAGTTTTTCAGGAGAGTCAAATAGCCATTACTCAAAGTAGCGAACAGTTCAAAGCTCAGCTAGCCCAACATTTCAATGCATCAGTAAGTTTTGTTAAACCTTTCGAATGTTTCGGCCCAAAAGTGAAAAAGTTAAAAAAATTACATAGAAAGAATTGAAAATTACTAGAAATGTTAATGGAGACCAACGTAAGGCCCAACTCCTCACTGCTTCTATTATAACTTCTATAACTTATGACTAATACTATTATTATAACTTATTATTAGGACCAGATTAAAGCCCTCCAACATCCTATACAGCTTTACACAAATCATTCTAAGGCATAATGTCGCCCATCAAAACACTGTTATCTCACAATACTACTTCTTGAGTATATATAAAAAAAAACTAAAAATATTATTGAATTTGTTGTCGCTCTTCAACCCGGCCTCATGGATTGTGAATTCTTTGTAGTATGCAAGTGTTCTAAAAGTGTTACAGCTGCAGATACTTTTCTTAGGGCTCAAATTATTTAAAGCTTAAGAGATTGTAGGGTTTGTGAACAGATTTGGCATCTAAAGAAACAGTTTTCAAGGAGAATTTAATGAAAGCTGCTGCCTTAGAACCTTTCAAGAAAGAAACTCAAGTCCGAGATCAAGGCCAATCGGGGTACATAAATTTTATATCAATAGACACAAATAAAAGTTCAAATAGATCATTTCAAAGATTTCACCACTGACGTTCTCAATATTCATAAGGGGATACCTCACAGAAAGGCCGATATAAACTTAAATTAATAAATTAGTAATAAAAATAAAGAAACAATAACTTATTTCTCATTTTCAGGAGGCTGAAAACTATACAGGAAATAGAAGAGGCAGTGCCCCAGAGACGAGAACTTCATGGTTTAGATCTCTTGAACGATTAAAAAAGGTAATAATGAAATAAATTACTATACTGTAGTAGTTTTATAATAAAGCACCACCCCAAAAAAGTAAAAATGATGATATCTATAAACATAATAGTACTTTAATAATTCTTTAAGGGCTACCTATTGTCCAATGGTCTGATAGCTTATTTCAGGATTAGTGCTCATTTGAGCCTTTATGGGAAATATAAGTTTGCCTTTTATGACAATCAATACTTAAATACTTATTTGCTTGTGTTAGAATGGCATAGGAGGATTTTTATTATTTCCTATGTAGTTGTTCTATGTACCGTGACAACAGAATTTTATATTGATTAATAACACAATTAACCTTCTGTATCTAACATCCTATCACCTGTATCAATCACAAAAATAGATCTTAAATTGGTATTTGTATGTATTACCAAGAACTTCTAAAATAAATCTGGAGCAATGTTAAAAACTAACATTCACAGCATGCTCAACTAACAAAAAATTAATGTATAAAAAATTATCATTCACCTTTATGAATCCCTTTCTGGTCCGTTTACATGGAACCAATAAAACAGATCCTTTTGAAAAATAACTCCCCCCCCCCCTCCAAGCTATTAACAAACTCATCCATAACCACAAATACTCTAAACTTTATACCATTTCTACCACTAATTCTCTAGAGCCACTCTCCATTCCCATATAGTAAACCTCAAACAAATATCCCATCCCTTTCCGGGAACTTTAAAAAATCCTTGGGCTTCTCTATTCCCAACCAACAAATTGCTTCTAAGTCCCACAATAGGCATTCTAATCTCTACACTCGTGTCAAAGATCCAATTCCTCTTAAGCACTGCACCCATGTTCTATACTGCATCCCGTGCTCCAATCCTATCAGCAACTGTTCCTATATTAGCGAAACCAAAAACTACTTAAAGATCGCGACACCCAACATATTTCATTTCTTCTTGTAACACAGTACCGTTTTCAAACTATCTGAACACTCATTATCCTTGAACCACATAATCTAACCATAATGTTATTTTTTATTTATTTTTTTCCTTTTTATTAACAACTCTTTACAATTATTTAGTGCAATATTTAACTATCCACATTACTTCACAAAATTCCTCCAATTTTTCTTTTAATTTTCAACTATCATCTTCCTTCAGGTTAACTTTAGGAAACTATGGATAGGGCCAACCCATATGAAATGATCCAATGAGGGATGCTTGATCATTTTTAAATATTTTCATTTTTTTATATGCGATTACCCTATTATAAAGAAGTTCAATAGCGTTTTTAAAAAAAAATTTCCTTGCCTCGTTTCTGATTTGGAGACATTAGCATTAATGTGAATGCCTCTGTGCATATCTATTATTTTTTTTAGGAACTGACCAACAAAGATATGTTGTATGTACCTCATTAAATATTTGCTTATTTAACCTATTGGGATGCATCCTGACCATATGCCAAAACTTAACTGTCTTTTCCTCAAAGTTGTTTCCAAGCCCTATGTCCTTTCATATATTTCTTTATTTCAACTCAAACTGTAGCTCCCCTGTGAAATTATCAGCTTATAAATTCTTCTTAATAATCGCCTTTCGATCTTCAAGAGCTTTCCTGTTTCCATATATATTTTTATTCATATTTTCATTAATTTTTTGTTGCATCTTCTTACAATATTTCATTTAAAACATTACTTGATTAATTAAAATTAAAATTATAAAATATTATGTACAAATATATAAATTAGTAAGTTGGCACAACTAAAAAAAAAATTTTTTTTAGTTCCTATTTGGTTTAATATTTATTTAGTTACACCCTAGACTCTACATCCATCTGGCAAGTCTTACTTTCCATTATATATATTTCTCCTTCATTCTGCTTATTTCTATCCTTTTCTTCACCACACATTATAATACAATATATTTTTATTAATTACATAGCTCTGTCATAAAATATATTCATTTTAATTGTAGTTAATTTTAAACTTTCACCAGTAACATGTCATACATATTATATTGTAAAATTATTTTTCATGTAATTTGACAATGTTTTATTATCTTCATAGATTTCAATTCACTCTTATCACTTTGTGATTTCTCATCAATTATTTTATAATTTAAAATTTCTTTCATTATATTTCATTGTTTTTTTCTATCACTTTTGTCTATAAAACTGTTATATTTTCTTTGGCATTGTACTATTGATGTTGTTATTCTGTTGTTTGTTTTTTTTTGAAGTCCTGAAGAAAAATCTGGCCTAATCGTTGATACAAAATATGTTTTATTTATATTTTTATTTATTTCTCAAATCAATTTAAAAAGTAAAATAATTTATTATTACTTTTTTGTTGGTAATTCTATTCATATTTTGAAACAAAATTTTCAGAATGAGCTATCACCTACCACTAGAGATATTCATAGAAAGGAAAAATACTTTGGTGAATCCGACAGAGAAACTGCTAGTCGCAGGAGACACAATGAATCTAGTGCTGAAAGTGTGACTGAAGTTGATGGAATGGGACCAAGGACACCTTCTTTAGTCTATCTTCATACAGCAGCTGGTAATTATGCTAACAAAGTTGAACAACTATTCTTCATGCTGTTGAAAAAATGTTTTCTCCCTGATAAAAAAAAAAAAAAATCTTAGTTTAATGCTGAGAAATAAAAATTTCTTTTATCATACATTGGAAATGAAATATCTATTATCTTACATTAATTTTAAATGTTTAACCATTGAATTTTTAATTATAAATAATTTTATGAACAACTTAATATGCATTTTTATTTTTGAATCATTAAAGTTAACATGAAATACATACATGAAAAAAACTTAGGATTTTTTTGGATTCAGTACTTGGTATGTTCGTTAATTCAGTACTTGGTAAGGGCAGAATTGTTTCTAAGCTAATGATTGTGCAAGAAGGCGATTTTGCCTAGATCAATGCTTGACTTTGAGTTTCCCTTCAATTAGGTTTACCCTCTTTATAGAGGCTGGGTGTGTCCCAGGAGGTTCTTCTGATTGACAGTTCATGCGTAGCTGATTATAGATTAATAAATAATGAATCACAGTAGTTTTGAAACTAGAACAAAAATAATAGCAGCTTAGTGCATTACCATTGGGTCTTTCCTATCCCTATATATACATGGAAGAAGTTTTTTATCAAAAGTTAATATATCCCCTTTTTATAAAAATTAATTTGTTGGCTGTTTAAATTCTTCATTCAAAACGGCATACAATGGTTATTAAATCAACAATGTATTTTTATTTTTGTGTTAAGTTAAATTGATGCATGTGCGACCGATTGTATTTTTATTATAAGCAACTTTGATAACCCAACATTGGGCATCAATATTGAATATATCTGAAAAGTTAAAATAAGTCAATATGTGAATACACTTTCCTAAAATTTATGGTACTGCCTTAAAAGCATGTCCAATAACTGAATAATCAATCACATCAATCTTAAATGTTTAAAAACACCAATAGTGTACATTCAACCATAAAATTGATATTATTTTCATAATTAACACCTTGGATAACAAAATGAAGGACTTTAATACTGAGGGTTATTAAAATTGAAGATTTTTCGAATTTACCGAACATTATGAATTAGGGAATATTAACTACGTTCTGATTGATAACATTTTCATAACTGCCTCACATTGAATAGACTGATAATTTGATTACAGACCTCAATCAGAAAAACATTCAAACAATTTTTGTATTCATTTTCAAGTCATAAAAATTTAACATGACACTGACTGCGACCAACTATTTTTAAAAACTGAAGTATCTAATATAATAATAAAATTTTGTGTTACAACTGTTGTTTAATTTATTTTGTTACTAACAAGCATTAGTGAAAATATGGCACAAGAAAATGTTTAGATACATACATATGTATATTCTGATCATTCCTGCCAAGGAACCCTTTCAGATAAAGACAGGATTGAAATAACGTGAAGTTGATGGAACACTTTGAATAATGCTGTTCAACAGGGTTTTGTACAAGATAATGAGGATCCTCAGGCAAAATAATGACTCTGGTGCCATAATTGAAACAAAAAAAAAAGTCAAAAAACCGAGATGTCTTGCTTTTGCAGACAATATGCTAAGCTGAGACAGATAATGTCACTATAAAACAAATTAATGAATTTAAAGAAATAGTTGAGAAGACAGAGCAACAATTTTATCAAAGACTAAATAGGGCAGATAAAAGTTACAAAACAATTCAAGTATTTGGGAGAGATTATCAGCAGAAATGAATCGGCCGGGCCTGCAATGGAAGACAAGTGCCTCAAATTAGACAAACTAAATTTCCTAACAAAGACATTTATAATAATAAGAATCTGTCCATGAGTGCAAAATTAAGGCACAAAAAATGGTGTAGTAAGACTATTGCACAATATTGTATGGCATGGTAACAGTGAATCTTGCAAGCCTCAGGAAGCTCTTGAAGATCGAAAGGGGTGGTTGAAAAAAATAATAGAAATAAGCAGAACAATGGAGAAAAATATATAACGTGAAGTAAGAAATACCAGAAGGATGTAGAGTCTAGGGGAAATTAAATAAATATTAAACCAAACAATAACTAAAAATAACTCTTTTTTTTAGTGGTGCCAACTTACTAATTTATATATTACATAATATTTTATAATTTTAATTTTACCAAATAGTTTTTTTAATTAAATATTGTAAGAATTTGCATTAGAATAAGATATACAATCTTAAAAGCCTGAGTGCTGCTAAGCAAATGAAAGAAGAACTTAAAAGACTTGGAATCACTAATGAGAACTGCCTGGGCAGAGAGAGATGGCTCAAAAACATTAGGATTCTTATGGAAGAGAAAACGAGAGAAGTATGTGTAGACAAGAGAAGAAGGCAACATTTAGAGAGAATGAAGGATTATTGGAGGAAAAGAAAGGAAGACCTTAAGACATGATATACGTGTAGTCCATTTTTGGTCAGTTCGCAAATAAATAAAAAAATATTACCCTCTTACTTTTATTTATTTTTTGTCTCATTTCAAATATAAAATAAAACAAACTTTAGCCAGTATGCTGTTTATTTCTGACATAGCACATAAAATGAATTTTTAGATCTGAATATCGAACGGATATGGTGGCATAACAGGAAATTAGATGGAGGAAGGATCTACTATGGTCGGAATAAACAAATATATTCTTATTAGTTGCGGGCATCATAGGAATATAGTCGCTACTCGTTTCATGACAGCTGAAACAAGCTATATTAAATTACAAGGTAGTAAATGAAAAAATATGCTACATAAGACTTAAAGGTAAATTCTTCAATATATCCCTAGTGTGCATAGATACCAACAGAGGAGAAGGAAAATGAGGAGAAGGAAGAGTTTTATGCAGAGCTAGAAAGAACCTATGACAAGATTCCTTAATATGATGCTAAAATTATCTTGGGAGATTTCAATGGAAAAATTGGAAAAGGGAAACCTGGGGAGCATTTGGAAACTTTAGCTGTCACGATTCCTATTAATGAAAATGGATATAGGATAGTAGATTTCACAACCGGTAAGAACATTAGAATACCAAATAACACTTTTCAACACAATCCTATTCACTTAGGAACCTGGATGTCTCCAGATGGCAAGACTAAAAAGCAAATAGATTACAATGATAGAAGCCAAGCAGTAAAGTGATATTGATGATGTAAGGAGCTGCTGAGGAGGAGAAATAGGAGGAGGAGAGAATAATTACAGAGTAAAGTAATGGTAGTAATAACAAAGGGAAAAATAGGAAAAGTACCTATAAGTTCAATATAAAAGACTGAGGATGATACAGAGAAGGACTAGGCTAACAGTTGAAGACTATACAAAAAAGAGAGAAGCCACCAAAAAATTGAGAAGCAAGAAGAAGAAGAAGATCTGAAATCAATTATATAAGATTGTGAGGGTAAAAACAATAAGAGGTTCTACCAAAGGTTGAAAATGCTTAGAAAAAGATTTTAATCCCAAATAGGTTTCTGCAAAGGTAAGGATGGCACACTTCTGGGAGAGAGATTAGATATAACTCAAAGATAGAGAGATTATTTCAAGGATTTTCTTAACCCCAGCACGAAATTCTCGAAAAACCTCAATGATAAACCTATCAGAGTTAATAGTAGATGGTATGTCTCTAAAACTAACAGAACCAGAAACATAGAAGAAGTTCTTGAACAAATAAAAAATAACAAGGCACCAGGATTTGATATATAGATTCTTAAATATGGAGGAGACCTGTTACATCATAAAATTAATGAACTAATCCTGGGAAATACTTACTAAGGAAGAAATGCCTAAGGAATGGTACAAGGCCATCACTGTGCCGATACAAAAGAAGGGAGATAAATTAGAGTGTCAAAATTATAGAGGCATAACACTGCTATGTTTAATCAACAAAGTGTTATCAATTCTAATATTGGAAAGATTAATGACAACAGTAGAAGCAGTTTTGGGCTATTATCAATTTTGGTTCCGCCATGGAAGATCAACTGTTGACCGCATATTCATCATCAGGAACATGCTAAAGAAATGTTACAAGTTGAATGTAGATTTACAGATTACACCTCATCATAGACTAAAAAGAGAGATATAATAGCGTAGATAGAAATGAGCTATATGAAAACCTGAGGTTTCTTGGATGCCCTAAAAAACTTATCAGACTGACAAGGATGAGATCGCAGTAAGGGGTTTGGTAAAGGCCCAGGGAGAAATTTCTAGAGACTTTGTGATTCAGAAAGGAGTTAAAAAATGAGATCCTATACCTTCAGTGTTATTTAATTTGGTACTGCAGATCATAATGACAACTAAAGCAAAGGCGAAGGGAGGTATTTACGAGACCCAATATTTTGCATATGCTGATGTGCTCTTGAAGGCATTTCTAGAATGTGAAGAGGGGCTAGGAATGTAGGGCTCATAATAATTGAGAATAAAACAAAGTACATGCTCTCATTGAGGAAAAAGTCATCCAGTGGATATCTCCTAGGAAGAGGGTGCAGTTTTGAAAATGTTAAAACATTTAATAATCTGGATACAATCATAAATGGAGATGACAAACTGGAACATTAAAGAAAGGCTAGAATGTTATTGGTCCCTCAGAAAATGCTTTCAAAACAGAGCTATATCCCGAAGCCTTAAAATAAGGGTATATGAAACGTTACTTCGTCCAGTTGTCATGTATGGTGAGTAAGGCATGGACCCTATCCAAGCAGCTTGAGAAGCTTTTGAATACTTGGAAGAGAAAGATCCTTAGAAGAGTATATGGCGCAACCAAAGAAGGAAATCATTTCCGCATCAAAAAGAATCAAGAAATTAAGGACATATATGGAGAACCTGATATAGTGTCTTGTATCAAAAAGCAATATTAAGATGGCTGGGACATGTAGAATGGATAAATAAAGGCTCCCAAAGCTGATCCTGGAGGATCCTTCAGATGGGGGAAAGAGGGAAAGACTGTGATGGCTCTTGGGGGTGAGAACATGGAGAAGTACCATGGAACATCGATCAAAGTGGAGAAAAATTGTCGAGGAGGCCAAATGAAGCCTTGTGAAGAAGAAGAAGGAGGAAAACTTTTACAGTAAAAAAAGTTCAACTTTTCAAGATTCCTTGCTTATGTGTATATTGCAAATCCCTGCAATTACATGGTGAATATAGTACTGCTTATGGATAATTATGTTCTAGCTCTATTGGTATAGTTTTTAAAAATTGGCTTAAGTCATTATTTAATAATTATTTAAATGTACTATTGATATTAAGTTGTTTTTTTAATTATTGCTTTATTTTTTGAAAAACAATAAATTGGTATTTTTATTTTATAAAATTATAAAAAAATAATTAATAAAATAAAAAATTATAAAAAATAATTAATAAAATAAAAAATTATAACAAATAATAAATAAAATAAAAAATTATAAAAAATAATAAATTAGTATTTTAAATATTTTATTTGAAAAGAAAAGATTTGGCCAGGACCGGGACTCGAGCCCGGGACCTTCACCTCTCCATGGTGATGCCTTATCTATCTCGTCTATCCTGGCTTTGCTTCATGGCCAGCCATATCCCCTCTTTTCAATTGATCCTACATCACCTGTTCTCGCACTTTGCGATGTATACACGGGGAGAATGTTACTTTAATAATAATAATAATAATAATAATAATGTCTTTATTTATTCTGGGACGAGTCCCTATAGAATAACAATACAGGCATTGTAAGCTATTAAATCTTAGAGTGTTAAATAATTACTTTTAATTAATTATTACAATTAATTTAATTAGTGAGAACGAATAAAAAAAATGAACAAATAAAAAATGTGAATTACCTACAATAACAGTATTTCAAAAACATATTAGAAGAAAAGAAAGAAAAAAAATTAAAATAAGTTTACAATAATTATATAAGAGAAACAAATTTATGGTCACATATATCAAATTTATGCCAAGAAAAAAAACAAAAAAGAAAGATTAAACAAGATTATCCGAGATTTACCTTTCATCCCTTTTTGTCCTTTTTAATATCTATCTATATGACATTAATAATACATATGTACGTGGTTTAAATTCCACACACTCAAATATATGAATACAAAATAACACACACAAATGTACATCTAAAAACATCATTCATTCATCGAATAAAGAGAGCATTAAGTCAATACTGATCCCCTACTGTTTTCGATTTTTTGGGAATTGTAGGGATAATAGGTGCTGGAATATACGGGATTTGAAGGGTGGAAGATTATTGGAACGACGAATGGAAGAAGGTATAGAGTTCCAAAGGGAGGAGGATCGGATCAGGAAAGCTCTGTCAAAAGCTGCAGTTCGGTGGGATGCTGTATATAGATCAGAGAGCCGAGAACGGGTGTTGCAGGAGAGGACTGTGGTTTTGAATTGAAGGAGATCGAAAATGTAAGATGGTCGACGGGATTGGATAACTTGGTAAAGGAAAGATGCTAGGACGTACTTACGGCGGTAGGAAGGGTAGAGCCATTTCAATTCTTCGTAATATCGGGTCACCGAGGCATCTCTAGGGATCCCAAAGATGAATCGAACGAAGCAATTAAGCAACCGCTTTAATTTTGCTTCGAGATCCCCAGAGATACCCCCATACACCGAACAACAATAGTCAAAATGGGGGAAAATTAAGGAAAAAACTAGGAGTTTACGGATTTCAAAAGGGAACAGGTGACGAAGGTAATTGAGACGCTTTAAGGTGGAGAAGGTACGACGAGAAATTTCAGAGATATGGTTTTTCCAGGAAAGGGTCTGATCAAAAGTAATTCCAAGGTTTTTGACAGTTGGGTAGAATTTGATAGGATTATTGTTTAGAAGGAGGATTGGATTATGGGGAATAGTTTTAAGGAAGTAGTTTGACCCTATTATTATTGCCTTGGTTTTGTCCACGTTCAACTTTAGCTTGTTATCCATTGCCCATCGATTTATTCGATTCAGGTCATCTTGGAGTTTTTCGGTGGCTAATATTAGATCGGAAGGGGAAAAGGATAGGTACACTTGAAAGTCATCGGCATAGAGATGATACTGGGAATGTCGGATAAGAAGTGGAAGGTCGTTTATGTAAATGGCAAATAGGGTGGGGGATAGTGATGAACCCTGTGGGACACCACAGGATAGCGGAAGGGTTATGGAGGGAGGTTGACCGGGGACCAAAACATATTGGGAGCGATCTGAGAGGAAAGACTTGAACCATCCTAGAGCACTGTTGGATATAGGTAAGTTTCGTAGCTTGGCGAGAAGGATATTGTGGTCTACTGAGTCGAAGGCTTTGGAAAAATCTAAAAGGATCAGAATGGTTAATTTTTGCTGTTCAATTGCAGTATGGAGATCATGGGTGATTTTGAGGAGAGCGGATTGAGTTGAATAGCCTGGACGAAAGCCGGATTGGAGAGGGTTAATGAGGGAACGTTCTTCTAGAAAATTTGAAATTTGGTTTTGGGCTAGGCGTTCTAATGGTTTTGAGAGGTTAGAGAGAAGGGAGATAGGGCGGAAGTCATTTGGAGAGGAGGGATTTTCAACTTTATTTAGCGGGCGCACTAACGCGGTTTTCCAAGGCGTGGGAAATATGGAGTTTTGTAACGAGAAATTATAAATATGATGTAATACGGGCATTAAGACAGGAAGGCAGGATTTTAGTAGCTTTAAAGGAATATTGTCGGGGCCATAGTCACTGGTGCGCGATTTCAGAATGGCGTTTAATAGTTCGTCATATGATACATGGGAGAAAAAGAAGTTATCAGAGTTAAAGTTTATGTGATCAATGTCGGTAGCGGATGAGGATTTAGGAGATGTGATGGGTACGAAGTGGTTATTGAGATTGTCTGGCGTGATTGAAGAGGAACAGAGTTTACCGGATACTGTTGGCGATAATTGTCGGAGTATTTTCCATTTGGATTTGGGATCGGTTGCATTGGTGAGGATGAATTGGATGTGGTTTGATTTTGCACGACGTATTGCAGATTGTGTTTCATTGCGAAGTAGTTTGAAACCTGCATAGTCTACTGATAGACGTGTGCGACGAAATTTTCTCCTTGCTGCTTCTCTTTTCTTCATCATTTCTTTTATTTCCGGGGTTAGCCAAGGTGCCGTTGGACGGCGTAAGGTAAGGGTTTTTAAAGGAGCATGGATGTCTAATATGGATTGCAGATTGGAAGTCAAGGTGGAAACCATCTGATCGATGGAACTATAGGAGTAAAATTAACATATTTTATTTTGGATCTAGTTGACTTAAAGTCGTTAATATTATTATAGTTTATTTTATCTTTATATTATATAATTTTTTTAATATTTTATTTGAAAAAAAAACCACAGAGAGGTGAAGGTCCCGGGTTCGAGTCCCGGTCCTGGCCATATCTTTTCTTTTCCAATAAAATATTTAAAAAATTATATAATATAAAGATAAAATAAATTATAATAAATTAGTATCATTGTAATGTACTGTAATATTGATTGATTGAAACTATTAAGTTTTATTTTCATAAAACCTTAGTCCTTATACTATTATCACATTATTATTATAAAAAAATACAACACATAATAAGTTGGAGAAAACCCACATTATTGCTTTTCTTCAGAGCTGACAGCAGCCCTGACTGTTGCCTGTCATGAACAGCATTGACAGTTGTGTTTTCTACTAATTAATTGGGCTTCTAATCAATTATTTATATTGCACGATTCTTTGTTGGTCTGGCCATTTTTATGCCAAACTTTTATCAATTTTAAAGGCACTCTGTTTTTATTTGTTTTTTCTTAAAGCTGTAGATCAATTTAAAGTTTAGAAAACTGATTTTTTTAATCTAATAAATAATAATATAGAGTTTACATAAAGCACAATATAGTATTATTGATTTATTAATATTTTAATTCACTATTTATAAATTTTAGTATCTTATCATTTCTGGTAGTATAATGGATTCTATCTTAACAATATTTTGTGATGTACAATAGTTCTTATAATTATCCTTGAAGAATTGCTCTTGTATGCGTCACCTGCTAACCTGCTGGAATACCCTAGTCCTAATTTCCTCTTCATTTGGTATTACATTATCTTAATTTTTCTCCTAGTTGGTGATATCCCTCATCGAAGATCAGAGACTCCAACAAAAAGGTTATCAAGATCAGTATCAGTGCTTGCCCCATGGGCTCCAAGGATGAGGCCTCCTAGGGCAACAAGATCTAGAGCAACCCAGACAGAAATTTCACAAAGCCACGAAGAGAAGCGACCATCATCCAAAACCAGGGTCATAGATGTAGAAAAAGAGCCAAGTTCAGCTAAGCAGACTTCAAGAAGCTTGCCAAAGCTTGTATTTACGGGTGAGTTAGGTTACTAAGTTATCTTTTAAAAATTACTTAAAAGTATTTGTATAGACTGAAAAACATTGCAGACTTTTTTATGGGTTGGGGAGGTACCTACAGTAATGAAAAGGCAAGTAATCACCTAAATTAGACTAAGAGACTATTTGAGACTAAGAATTAATTTTCTATTTTCTTGAGTTGTAATTTAAAATTGAAAAAACATAACAGCATCAGATTATAGTTCTTACAGATAATACCATAAAAACTAAAACCACCAAAACAATTAAAAATAAAAAAAAATTGGAGTGGACAATGTTTCCATTTAATAACAGTTTGAATGCTGAAATTTGTATTTCTATTGTTGTTTCGCTATACTAGAATATCTGGGTGACATTATAAAAATCCTCAGCCTTCTTTTCTTATTCCAGTTACTAGAAGTAATAGGTCTCTATAACTGCTAAATATATTTTAATGATTTTTCATCTCAATAATTTACTTTTTGTTAGTTAATATTATTTTTATTTTGCATAATTATTACTCAAATACAAGTAAGGTATTGAATTTCTTTATAGATTTTGGAAAGAGGGGTATTTCATACACCACTGTATAGCCTTTTCTGTAGCCTAAGTTCTGAGTTTTGGTATTTTTTAAACAGATTCCTGGAAAAATATCCATCATCAGTATAAAAATATCAATAGTACTGGTATTTAAAATTCATATAAAAGTAAAATTCATATTTCAGGACAATTAAATTAACAATCATAAATACTGATCACTGATAACTTTTAATGAAACTTTACATATCAAATAATAAGGATCTTTTACATTTTTTTTAAATTTCATCATCAAGGTTTTGTCTGTAGGATGAATTATTTCACTCTATCTGTAAAACGTAAATTTTAGATTTGATATTGATTTTTTATTTCTTAATTTTATTGTTTTTAATCATTGATTACTTATCTTAGGGCCAAGTATTGATGATACAGTTGGAAGATCAGCTACCTCAACGATCCAGAGGTCTACTGTACATTTACGGAGTAGAAAGTAGTCTTTGCTAACTGCTTCATTAATAAAATTATCGAAAACTACTCATATGAGAATAATGGAAGCTATACATTCAGTGAGAGAGACAAATTTGGAGGCTATTCCTAATGAAAAAATTGTATCCTCCTACATTCCTAATGTTACTAACTGACTTCAAATTATATCTTTGCATTGTGAAACAAATTTATTTTTAAAAAAAAACTTAATTAGCAGGAGATATTTCTTTCTAACACAAGAATGGACTAATTAAATAACTAAGAATATGTGTATATATGTATTTAATAACTTATTGTTGATTATAAGCGATTTTTAATAAATTATAATTTTATTATTATTTTTTTACCCTATAACATTAAAGTTTTTCTGAATCATTTTATAATGATTTTATAACAGAATAAAAAAGTTCTTTATTTTCCTTTTTCAAAGTGATTTTATATATGCATTAAAAAATAACTATGAAATTTATTGACCACTCCAAGGTATACCTTATCTTTTGATGTTATTTATTATTAACTTATCTTTTAAAGCTTCTAATCATTGTATTCCTCATACAGTCAGATTATTGTATCATTATTATGATTAATATTACATCTATATCTAAATCTATTTCTATATATTCTTAGATTGCCATCATATCTTTTCCATTCACTGCCTATGCAGCCATTGTTTTTGATTTTTTGAATCAAACAAAGGATCTTCCAAAAACCGAGATTGAAATGTTATTGTTCTTCTAAAAAAGAGGGATATTGCCTGGGAAGAAGTGTTGTGAAGAAGGTCACAGCATGAAATTATGTTTTAAAACAATGACCCGAAAGTTTCATTTGAGAAGTTGTAGAATTGCGATTTAAGAGTAGGAAACTGGCTTCATTAGATAAGATTATCATTTTATGCCTTGATATTCATCAATTTTTGGTGTAAGGAAGTGATTCTGTTACATTTTATGTGATACTGTTAAATTTTGTTCAGAAGAACTAAAATGTCTAAAAAGGCGTTCACAGAGTGGAAAAAAGTGTTTGAGGGAGTTGCGTGCTATTGGATTGAAACAAAACGGAGATGGAAATGTATGAGGAGAAAATATGATAGTCAAATTTATGTTTAGAAAGAAGAACAAAGAGGACATATTTAAGAAATTATTAGATATTACAGCCACAGATTGTATTGGATCCATCAACTGTTGTTGCTACGCTGCGAGAATCTTTTAGCATATAGGGGATAAGACAAGAAATAGCATGGAAAATGATTAATTGCAAGTTGCATGAGGCCCCAATTTTACATACTTTGTTAAGACAAAAAAAGGTTGAAATTTAAGTTGATGCAAGTGGATATGGTGGGTGGTGCCAATAGAGGATTTATATCCAGTAGCTTACACATCAAGGACCCTGACTAATTGTGAATAAAATATGTGCGCAGATGCAGAAGGAAACGCTGGCGACCATGTTTGGTGTTAAAAGATTTGAAAAGTATGTGTTTGGAAAAACAATCTACATTCAATCCGAACACAAGCCTTTAGATGTTATATTTAAAAAGAGTCATGTTATGATTCTGTTGCCAATTTATAAAATGGGTTAATGTACACATTGCTGATGGTATGTCAAGATTACCTTCAATTGATGTGGAAGAAAAGGATGTAGTAGCTAACATTATAAAATAAAGTGACATATCCTTAATACATTAATATAATTATTATTATTATTATTATTATTATTATTATTATTATTATATAATTATAAATATTCCTTCTCTTCAAACACACAGCCACAGTAACACCTACAATATAATCAATTCTTTTCATATAAAAGGAAGATATGGTCTTACAGAAACGGGAATCGGTGTAATCCTATTATACACAATTAAGGAACATTTGAATGAAAAAGTCGGTGCGAGATTGAAACAGTTGATAGAGAATAGCTGTAATGGCCTGATGAAAAGAATATTCTACCAGCATAGGTATTAGATGAAGGATTAGTGAAAAATTAGAGAAGTTCTGGTAGGACCATGGATGGAAGTAGCGACAGATATTTTAGAATATAATAAAAAAAATTTTGGTGGTGGTAGACTATTTGTTATTCTTATTGGAATTTAAAATATAGAGCGTGATTTGTCATTTTAGAGCACATCAGCACTAAAACACATTTTTGCAAGATACAGTGTACCACATGTGGTCTATTCCGATGAAGTATTAACTACAGCTCTAAAGAATTTTAATTATTTGCCAGAGAGTGGAAATTTCCTTTGAAAACATCATCGCAACACTATCATCAATCTGGCTGAGTCTGCAGTTAAGCACTACCTGCCTTATTTCAATTTTGAAGTTGAAAGAAAAAGGGAAAGGTGTGAAAGCAGCATTAATAAAATGGAGAAGGGTGAGTCTGTTAAGAGTGTTATTAAATCCCAGTGGGATAGATGATCCAATATAGCAGTCAGGAGTGCTGTTGGAGCATTTAGATTCACGCTCCTATTTGCTGGAAATAGAAGAGAGGAGATATCGTCGAAAAAGAACCCACTTAAAATACAGAGACAGGAAGTGTCGAGGATGAAGAAAACTATGAATATTGGAGATTAGAGGAAACTTAATTTAGAGGACAAATAATTTTATTTATTAACTGTTAAATAAAAAAAATATTGCATTCAATTGCTTGGGCATAAACCGTCAGAGAAACAATACAAATATGATGGTTTAAAACTTTAAAACTGACTCATTATAAATATATCACGTATAGAAGAAATTATAAGAAAAAATGCTTCAAGACTCGTATGCTTCCACCATTAACTAGCCCTGAAGAAGACATGCAATGTGGGTCGAAACGTTGGCTTACTAATAAAAAGTTCTCCCTATATAAGAGAATTTTCTTGACCTCTACTCGGACCATTTTCTTACTCATATATAGAAGGTCAACTAATATTATTCAATCAAGAATCATAGTTTACTTCATCTATGAAGAAGCGCTAGGAAGATACTTTAGAGATGTCAAAGTGATTTTGGGGCAGAGCTGAGTACCCACTCCAGACTAGTCGTGGCAGAAACCAAAGTAATAATGTTGATAATAATTGTTGACCTATGATAATTTATGTTGAAGAAATTGGTCCGGGTAGAGGTCACTGAATGAAATTCTCAAGTAATTTCAGATGATATTTATTGTTAGCCAACGTTTCGACCTACGTTGTAGGTCTTCTTCAGGGCTATAAGCAAAATACAGACAATTTAAGAAAGCGGTATGAATATAATAAAACATTTTAAATATAGATAAACTAAAAGAAGGTGAAAACAGGCAAAAATTGATAATTATGTGTAATAATGATGATAAAATTTGATAAAGGTGTACAGTAAAGTAATTATGAAGGTTAAAATGTAGAAAATAATAATAAAACATGAAGAAAATAATAATAAAACAGAAAGTGTTGACAGTTAAAAAATTAAGGTATTACAGATAAATAAAAACTGAATATACAATAGGAATGTGAAATGATATGGGTAAATTAGAAAGTGATAAGAATTACGCACTAAAATTATAGGTAATAAAAAAGAAGAAATAAAAATTGTAAAATTATAAAAATCTAGAAACGAATTCTATAAAATAGAATAAAATTGAAAATAAAAATTATTTTAGAAAATACAGTATTAATATTAATAGGTAGAAAATACTTTGTACTAGTGTAAAGAATATTAATTACATAAGAGAATGTAAGAAGACAGTTTATAAAAATGTAAAATATCAATTGTATAAAAGTAGGTATGTTTTAAGTAAGGTACGTGATAATATAATCAGGCTATATTGGACTAATTAACAGGTATAGTACTGTTTTAGGTTATGAGGTAAAGAAATTAAAATGAAATGGAGGAGGGAGGGTGAGTAAATAGTGCAAAACATAAGTTACCTGTGGGGGGTGGGACGGGGGTTGGGTCCTCTCTGGCTATGAAACACTGACTGATATAATTGAGAAGGAAGGATGGTCCCCTACCCTTACTAAGTGTAAAAAAAAATTTCTCAGAATATAAAAGCCGTTACAATGGCTATAAGTAACGTATAAAGGGAAAGAAGCAAATAGTGTAGAAGCCTCATATAAAGACTTGAAAATCCATACACACACACTCACATACACATATTCGTATGTATATGCATATATATATATACATATATATATATATATATATATATATATATATATATATATATATATATATATACATATATATACATATACATACATACACATATATACACACACACACACACAGACTAACATACATACTTATATATAATATTGGCACGTATGAGAGGGGGGGGGGAGGAGAAGGTCATTAGGAAGCGGGGGTGGTTAGTTATTTTGTATTAGGTCTAGTATGTGTCTGTAAACTATTGATAGGTTATTTTTGTCAGTCTTTGTGTTTAACGGATTTTTTTCTAGGTTAATGTATAATGATTCTGTAATTAGTCTTTTGGTATAATTAGGAACAGTGGCGAGAACAGAGGATTGGTCAAAGTTAAAGGTGTGGTTAAGGGTTAAGGCATGTTCTGATAGTTTGGAAGCAGATATCTTCCGGGTAGATATAGATGTCTTATGTTGTGATAGTCGTCTGTAAAAGTGGTTTTTTGTTTCCCCAATGTAGGAGGAGGTACAGTTTGGGGCAGAGCAGGAGATGCGGTAAACAATGTTGGAGAGATTTTTAATGGGGATCGGGTCTTTTAAATATGTGAATAGTTGGGATAATTTGTGATATGGCTTAAAACCAAGGCGAAGGTTGGGAAAGGTAAGATTTAAGATTTTTTGGATATTGTCAGACAGACCAGGAATATAAGGAAAAGATCGGTATATGAAGGAACTGGGGTTCGGTACTGTTGGGTACGGGGAGGGGTAAATTACATTACTAGGGTGTTTAAGGGGGTCTAGTAGTTTATTGGTAATGTGGGCTGGGAAGTTGTTAGAGAGTAGTATGTTTTGGATTCGTAGGATGTTGGTTGGTCGAAATTGGGTGTCTGATAGGGATAAACACCGGTGAATAAGGTTTTTTGCTGTATTGATCTTCTGGTGGTAAGGATGCTGTGAGAAAAAATTGAGGAGTCTGCCGGAATATGTGGGTTTGGTGTACCAATCAAAGGACAAGGAGCTATCATTATTTCTTATAATGAGGAGGTCAAGAAAGGGGAGGGTGTGATTGGTTTCAGTTTCTATGGTAAATTTGAGACGGGGATGGTAGGAGTTAAAGGCTACTAGTATTTCAGGGATTTTTTCAGGATTGAGAACTAAAAGGAGGTCATCGACATATTTCTTGATGAGGAAGATGTCATGGGGGAATAGAGGGATGATGGAGTCAAGAAGGTCATTAAGAACAATGTTAGAAATGTCTGGAGCAAGGCAATTACCCATGGCCAGACCTGAGATTTGATTGTAAAATTTACCATGGAAACTAAGATATCCGGATTTACAACACAGTGTAAGGGATTCAAGGTAGGAAGTGAGGCAAAGAGTTGTGTGTGGTTGGATGATATTCCAGTTTTTTTCTATAATGCTGAGGGCTTTGTCAATGGGGATATTGGTGAATAGACTAGTGGCATCAAGGGAAGCTAAAATGAATTGGTCAGGAATGTGAACGGAAAGTAGTTCTTGTTTTAGATGAAAGGAATTAGTAATGTCATAGGTGTTGTTATGGCTGAGGGTTTGCAGAGAAGGAAGAAGAAATTTACTAAGTTTGCTAGATGGGGAGTTTATGTTAGAAATAATGGGGCGGAGTGGATATCCTGGTTTGTGGATTTTGGGTAATCCATATAAACGAGGAGATATGGAGTTATAAGAGATAAGATTGTAATATGTATGTTTATTGATTTGTCGGGTTCTATGAAGGTCCTTTAGGTGATGGTTGAATTTAGTCATGAGAGAGAGGGTGGGATCACGGGGGATGGGTGTATATGTTGTCGTGTCAGATAGGAGGGAACTAATTTTTTCAGTATAGTCATCGGTGTCCATTATTACAGTCACGTTGGCTTTGTCTGCTTTGGTAACTGTAAGTTGTGGGTTTGCTCTGAGGAATGTGCGAGTGGTGGCAATGTCTTTAAAAAATGAGGGGGAAAGAGGAGGGGGCTGTTTTTGGGAGCGTTGTAAGTGATTGGTGATTAAATTGGTGATGCGGACACGGGATACTTCTTTCTCATTGTCAGGGACTGTAAAACTGTCATCTCTGTATATGTGTTCTAGGTCTGTGATGAGGTTGGGGATGAGTTTGGTGGAGTTGGAAGAAGGAGTGGAAAAGTTTGGGCCTAAGCTTAGGATCTTTGATACTTGTGGAGGGATGGCAGTAGATGATATATTGTGGACCCATTTTTCGTTACCTGTGGGGTAAATTTTTTTGGCTGTTGATGTTATATAGAGGTCTTTAAATTTAGATATGAGGGACTGTTTTTTGTGTTTTTTTATAGATGTACAGAAATTGTTGATGAAAGAAATGAGGGTGTTGATGTAACTGTCACCGATAAGGGTAGAAAGGGTCGTCTTGAGAGAAGAAATTTGAGTATGGATGGAATCTATCTGTTGAAAAATTTCCTTAATTTTAAGATTAAGTAAAGTTTTTTTGAATAGAAAAGAGGACCGGTAAAATCTATATTGAAAGGGTTGGCATATGTGGATGTTTTTGAGGGAATTCTCAATTGATTTCGGAAAAAGGGAATTAGTTCGGCATTTTAGGAGGAAAGTTCGTTGTTCTATTTTAATAGTAAGGCGTTTATGTAAGTAACAAAATAGATTAAGATTCTTATTACAATGGGGAAATTTAGATTTTAGAGAAGAGAAAAAATTAACATTATGGTCAGAAAGAGTTTGTTCATCTGTGGTGTTTGAAGATGTGGTAAATTGGTGGAATGAGAGGGGATCCTTAGAAGAAGTAGAGGAAGTCTGAGAGAGGTGAGCTAGTGGTGGACTGGTAGAAGAAGACGGCTGGGGTAATTTCATACTTCATAATTACTTTACTGTACACCTTTATCAAATTTTATCATCATTATTACACATAATTATCAATTTTTGCCTGTTTTCACCTTCTTTTAGTTTATCTATATTTAAAATGTTTTATTATATTCATACCGCTTTCTTAAATTGTCTGTATTTTGCTTATAGCCCTGAAGAAGACCTACAACGTAGGTCGAAACGTTGGCTAACAATAAATATCATCTGAAATTACTTGAGAATTTCATTCAGTGACCTCTACCCGGACCAATTTCTTCAACACAAAGTAATAATGAATAGAGAGCCAAGATGTTCCAGGAATAAAGGCAGCCTAGCACTGCAGCACTATAGCCACGTCAAAACCAATTAAATCAGATTGTATATTGAATATTATTAGTATTTCCCTAGTTTGCTTTACAATTTAGGTATGCCAGATTCGTTGGTCAGCATAAAACGACTCTATGCATCAATGTTTTTAGAATATGAACTATCCTATTGTCATCGACTCTCTAAATATCCTACTAATTAAAATCATTCATAAACTAAGGAAATTTTTGAAAAATACAAATTCAATTACAGTACAAAAACTCAACTATAAGATTTGCTATAACCACGGTGTCCCTATGGTAGGCGTATTCTCCCTAAAAAATCCCTCAAATTTTATTTTTATTTGTTTTTACGTTTTTAGACAGATAATTTCCAAGATTATGCAATAGTTGTGTATATATACAATATAAAAAGAAGTTTCTCTTTCTATAAATTTTAAGAACATGGAATATGAGATATTGGGCTTCATATAAAACGCAATTCTATGGTTCGAAAATATGGAGAACCCAATTACCAATTAACTAAGAGGATTGGCAGGAGAATAAGTTGACAAATTAAAAAACAAAAAAGCTAATCTACATTTAAAGCAAAACACTTATGTTGTAGATACTTAAATAAATACAAGTAAACAATTATTGTATGGATACAAAAAAAAACTTAATTGAATAAAAGAAAAAAACGAAGCATTAAAAAAAAGTTTATATATAACATAAATAATCCTGAATTATTTATTATTATATAATAATATAAATTATTATTATTATTATTGTATATTTATTTATAATAATATGAATTATTGATTATTATGCACTCAACTATTTTATCCAAAATGGCCAGTAGATTTATTTCAGCACTCGTTTCTGTGACTACAATAGATTCCTAAGGTGGATGACAGGCCTGTTTTGATTTACTTAAACAGTAATAAGATGGGCAAGAAAGCATGAGCTGCCCTCATAGACCACTTCCTAGTTTGCTTCAACGAATGGGGGGGTTGTAGACTTCTATAGAGTGGAATAGGTTTATGCTTCATTTTCACTTAATTTCCTAGAATACTCTAACTTGAAGAATTACAATTACAATTGGAAGAAGTACAAGATACAAAGAATTTATTTTTATTTCTAATTGCTTTAACAATGCTCCTTTTCCCTCCTGCAGGCGCTACTGCTTCTGAACCTATCACTAACTCAGCAATTATGCGTGATTTAACAAGGTTCTCAACTAAATATTTTTTTGTTTTAAATGATGCCTCATCAAAATTTTTTCGTGGCCTTCCTACATTACTGCAACCTTGAAATGAAGTGGAAGCGCACGGCAAAGCTCGTTGAACTTCGAATATGATGTCCTTATCCAACCAATCTTCATTTATAATTTATTTTTTTATTAATTGTTGTAAGTTTTAAATATTTTTATTTTGAAGAGAAAAGATTTGTCCAGGGCCGGAATTCGAACCTGAGTCTCCCACGTATTCGTCGTGAAATTTTCCTTTCAGAGTCCTCTGTAAGGTTTCCAACTTTAAATTTTGTCGAAAAGAACTATAAAAGATAAACATTAGGATATTTCTACCACTCAAAATACCAAATAATAAAAAAAATGTACTGGAGTGTGCAGGCTATAAAGCTTCTTATTATTAATGAGAGAGATTCAGCTATGAAATATATAAAATTTAGCCCGGGTACAAATGGGTACAAGCCATTACAATAACTCGAAAGTTTCAAAATGAGGAAAAATCCTTCATACATTAAAAAAAAATTAATTTAGTCTGATTGTCAAAAGATTATTTTAATTGGAAAACCACGCTTAAGTACATATATGATCGATATTCAACAATTGGTTCATATAAAATTAGTAACACTTTAATTTTGTGCGGTTGAAATGATGCTTTGAGTACAACTGATTTAGTCTATTGCAATCTATTCGTTACTTTGGACCCTATTACTGACACGGTGGAGTGTGTAATAGGCATAAACAAATATTAGAGTAAAAAGTTTTGAAGAATTGTTTACAATATTCCAATAAAATATTTTATAATTCTAAACACGGCTTTTGTCCACCTACCTTGTCCTAATCGAAACACTGTAAAACAGTTAGCCACGTTTACATTTTAATGTAGGCACCCTATAAAGTTTTATCCAATTCGGCGACGGATGCACCGTCCGTTCACTACTTCTCTTGTACATCGAATAAGTAATGGTCCAATATTCATGTTCTATCAAGATTAGAAGTGATGTGGTATATTTAATATGATTGGTCAAATCATAAGGTCTTTCACTGCCCCTTGAGGTTAAGGGCAGTGAAACAGCTAACGAAGGTTTGTTACTATTGAATTTTTTTCTAAAAGAAAATCGAACCGACCAAGTTATTTTATTTTTCTGACACTAGAGCAAACAGTAGTTAAATAATCAGCCTAAATTCTAGCAATATATTTAAATCTGTCCTCATTGGTAGATAAAAGAGAATGACGGTGAGACTGGCCTACCCCTACCGTTATCCCGGTCGCCTAGTTTTCATTAGCCTTCCCGCCGGCCTATCGGTTATTCACTCCGCGCTTCATGTCTTCTCCTCATGAATCCTAAGGCCATCTTTGGAGAAAGCTTTGAGGGGGACATTTCTCAGCCCTTTCCATTGACTCGCTTCGCAAGTAGTTTCGGTTAACCAATATTGGCGAGTATTAATATTTTTATTGCATATTTATTATATTTATAAATGAAATATTGACAATTGAAATTGAAATATACTGGGTAACAGTTAAAGCCCAGGCAAAAAGAAGGGAAAGGAAGAGGTAATAGATGGCCGGAAGGAGAAAAAAAAATTTGAAATTGAAATAATACCTAAGGACTACAGAAAAAGAAAGAGATAAGAATGGTATAACGGAATTCACTAGCAAAAGATATAAGCATATATAGAAATAACAGAACACACACAAATGTGTGTGTAATTCTACATTCTATTTGGTAAATGAAAAATATTCTCAGTTTAAACCTTCTAATGTCTGAAAATTTATTTAACGTAACAAGAAGTTTGTAACAAGTAACATAAATTAATACTAAAATACAAATGAAAAAAAGTATCTTAATAAACTGAATTTAAGTATCTTCTTTACAATATTCTTCTTCATTTAAATATAGTGATGTAGCAATTATGAAAACGACTTTTAAACATCTGTTGTATGTTTTCTTACTTAACTAGCAGGTGTAGGTAACATCATCACTCATACATTACCTTTGTATATATCAAGTATTTTACATATATTTAAAAACAGAAGAAACGAAGAAAAACAGAAATTGATGTGAAGTAATGAGTTATTTTTTAAATTTTCTGGAGCTACAAAGAGAAAAGTAGAGAAACTAAAATAGGAAGATAAGAATATAGCAATATTACCCAAGTAAAAAAAAAAAAAGAAAATGTGGCTTATTGTGCGTTGTTCCGGGAAAGCTTGAAATTATTTAAATAATTTTTTTTCCTATTTTTCATATTTATATATGAAGGAATTTGAAGTTTGTAATTTTCCCTAGAGAGTTTCAAACTTGCTGTTCCGATTTTTTTTTTTTTTTTTCAGTTTTTCCCTATATCCATTGGATAGAAAAACATCATTATTGATAAGTTATCTAGCATTAAGTTGTGCTTCGATTAATTATTCTATATATAAAAAAAAAGATAGACTCCATTTAATATAGCTAGGTTTCCGATAGGCATTTGACTTTTCTTAACCTTGAAAAGGATAGGCAAGCAATATTCCATCCCCCATAACTGTAGCGATTGCGAATCGATAACAGCTTTCTGGGGCAAATTCAAATTCGTAAGTTATCTGTAAAAAAGAGTCAATAGGAGAAGATAAGGATTGTGTTGAATGATCACCGTCCAGGCAGTGGGCACATGGGCTATAGCAAGCGCGGATTTAGGGGGGCGCACGGGGGCAGGTGCCCCCCACCCCGACAGTTTTATAGGAACTGGGGAGAATCCATTATAGTACATAATTAAAGGAAAATAACATGATCATAGTTGTTAAAATATCAGAAAGAACATGAGTGAAACTATTTGTTTTGATATCCTACTAATCTTACTAATATTGTAAATGTGAAAGTTTGTATGTTTGTCTCTCTTTCACGCAAAAACTACCGTACGGATTTGGATGAAACTTTACGGTAATATAGGTTTTACATCAGAATAACACATGGGCTATAGCAAGCGCGGATTTAGGGGGGCGCACGGGGGCACGTGTCCCTCCCCACCCCCGACAGTTTTAGAGGTACTGTGGAGAATCCATTATAGTACATAATTAAAGGCAAATCAGTAATTAAGCATCTTAAAATTTGCAGATAGGTCCTTTGTATGATTTAAGAAAGAAGTTTGGATAATTCCACCCTTATTATAATAAGGGTTCAAAGGTTGTATGGAATCCGTCAGTTTTGAAGTTAGACATCTGGAATGTTGTACGAGTAACCTATAGTGAAAAAATTAAATTATTTAAATAATTAAATTATTTATTATTTTAAATTATTGTTAAAAAGCACTGCCAAGAAACTTTTGCGGTAGTCCAAATTCTATGCGAGCGAAGCCGCGGGCAAAAGCTAGTTTGTTTATATGTATGAATGTTAGGTATATTAATTTGAAGGTCTGCTAGAACTAAACGGTTTCGCACCAAAGTGAGTAGATATGGTGTTGTTTTGATTTTGGATATAAGGGTTGAGAAGATCACCAACATTTAAAAAAAAAATACTATGTAGTTTTTAGAGGCACTATGGAATCAAGGAGAACTTTTAGTGCATTACTGGGTAGGGCGGCAGCATGGTTATTATGCGAGGAAAATCGTGAAATTTTATTAAAAAATTGTCCCTGGAAGGTAAGGTAACAGAATTCACAACAAATTTGTAAAGATTAAGGTAAGAAGAATTATTAAAGGGTTCATATGTTTAGCAAATGTTGTCTGGTACTAAGGAGCCGTCAGGTATAGGTTGATGAAACGTATTTCTGTGTCGAAAGAGCTCAGAATAATTCTCACGAATAAGAAACATTCTATCTATCCACTCATGATAAAAAGAATATATGCAAGAAAAGTTACAAAGCGCTGTCGTAGTATTTGTGGAATCGAAAAAAAAATTACCACCAGAGTAAGAAAAGGAAATGAAGGCGTGATCGGTTGGAAGAAATTGAGTATCTTAAAAATCATAATGAAAATATTCAAATTTACACAAAGTGTTTACACCAGCCAAAAACTGCATCTACATGATCATGGCCCTGGCTGGAGAGATGGATGGATGGACTTGATTGGTATCGTAATAGAAAACAGAAGAATTCTTTGAGCCTGCGCCAGGCACTCTAGGGAGGAGGGGTCTCCAGTCACCATATTTCGCCTTGATCCAAGAAGTAATAAATCACTTTAAAAATTATTGGTAAACAAAAGCAGATGGTTCGTATCTAAGTAAAATTTCATGAAAATGACGAAAGCAGAAAATAATGTTCAGATAGGCTAGTTTATTTTTTAACGATTTTGAAACTTATAAAAGCTTCGCGTAAGGTGACAGTCTGCCCCTTGTTTTACATTTGATTGATAGACTGAATTTAATTGTTTCGGCTATAAGGTGACAGTTACAATAAGATGCAGTGACTAATGACAGAAAACAAGTGTTGTAATGTATTCCTGAAAATGGGTAATTTCAAAGTATGATAGCTAATTATTCACAGTTAATTAATTACAGTTGCTGTGATCTTGTCAATTTCGATTCTCCTACGCTGTGCCTGGCTCTGCCTAACTATCGCAGAGATGGAGGCCCCAGAGATTTCTCCCTCATCCTCCCATTACCAATTCGATCTTTTAATACGAGGTCTTTTCAGAGAAATATATTTCTTGGGAGATAATATGTCTACAGTCCCTGTGAATAAGTGGTTAACTGTTCCTACTTCTCTGGAGAGCATTTTTAAAGTTTAAACCTTCGCCTCAAATCAGGGTTTTGAGTTAGATGGTTGAAATTTGTTATAAATTACTATAATTACGTACTATATAAACTATTACAACGCCAATTTGGTTGGTCGAATCTGGAATGAGATATTAAAGTTAAACATTTATTCACCGATCATGTGGAACCTATTTGACCAATCATTCACTTTTCACTAAACATTTTCATAGAATTTTTTTTAACATTTCTTAGATTTTTGAGAGTCAGTAAAACGATAATAACTTTTCTTTCTCAGTTTTATTTGATTACTAACACTTGAGAAATCTCAAAGGTGGCATAGATTACTTAAAAATGGAATATTACGTTTAAAAACTTTAAGACCCATCAGCATATTATTGACAATACAAAAAAACAAAACGCAAATACTTTTATTATAAATTAAAGAAATGTGAAAATCATTTTAAGTAAGAAGTATAAGAAATAAAAGTATCGTAAATATTAATTTTAATGGCCAAAAATAACCGACAACATGAAAATATGAAAAGACTTGGAAAATGTATAATATTGGAGGTCGGTTAGAGACAATTATTTTCCTCACCTGGACCCCAATCAACCAAATCAGGGCCTCAAGGATGATAATCTCTTCATTTTATATTTACATAATATTTGTGGAATGGTACATTTAACAATCGTAACAGAATAAACATATTTTCTTTTGATTGATATCGTTAAATGATCATTGGACGTATTTGGTAATGAAATAGAAATTATTTGTAGAACATAGCCTCTACGTGAGAAATTAATTGTTTAAAAAGACTCTTATTCGTCTAAAAAAGCTTGAAAGAAAGCTGTCCCTCTCCCGTTCCGTGAACCTATGGTTATTAGTTATGCGAATAGGTCTCTGTTAACACCCTTTCTTTTAATGAAGTTAGAACTAATTGTTTTTAATGTATCTCCTGAATTCCGTAACAAGTGGTAAAGACAGGAGACAATTCCTGGCTGATATTGTCTCCTCCCAAATGTAACAAATATTTGAAATTCTGTACTAATAAAATCAAATTTCCAAGGTCGACGCTTATAGAAGGAAACAGGTGGCTTAGGATTAAGGGTTGGAAGGCAATGCTCTAAATCAAAAGGAAATGTGGCTTTGATCTGATCTTATGCAAAAATGTTATCTTTTTTTCCTTTTGCTCATAGCCAGATTTTGCAATTGCGTTTTATGCTTCTCTTTCAGCAGACGAAAAAATTTTCGTTACATCATATCTTCTTAGACGTCAAGGAGCTCGCATTTATGACATATTTTGTTCTTGTTGTTGGTCTTTAAGGTTGTTTAAATGATAGGTATGTGAACATTGGCTATACGTAGTTGATCAAACGAGATTTTTGCGTTTTTCCTTATTTAGATATATCATACATCTGTAAAATAGTGAAACTTGAATCCAGGAACGTTTTGTTCTTGTTTATTCCTGGGGTTCATATCTATAGAGCCACAACGTATCATTATTGCTTCTTGAAAACCCTTGCTTTTTTAAGATCTCTTAATGTGGCCATGCAGACATGGCAAGGCAGTTGCCTCACCTCAGGTGTGAACCTAAGGCGAATTAGACTGATCACTCATATTGTTCTATGGATTCGTTCACAAATAAAACTCTAGGGATGAGCTCAGGCAGAGAAAAAAAAATAGTCAGGAGAAATCATTGCTCATGTTCTGGTAAGTGATAGTCGTGATGTTTATTAAAAGCTTGTAAAACATAATGAATGAGAAATACACCACCGCAATCGAGAACTGTCTATGTGTAAGTAGTAAACTAAGTTTAACCAACTAGTTTTAAAGTCAGAATTTTGTAGTAAATCAGTTTTAAAGGCATAAATGGCTCGTATGTTTTATAAATTGTTCGTATACAAGCGATCAACTAGAATTGAACAAGTTGGATTTGACGTGAATAATTGGTTAACTTTATTTAGACAATTGTTCACAAATTGAAACATTAGTGCATAATCAATTAACTCGACTTAACTATCTAAAGTTTTCAAATCATTAGATGGATAATAGCGCACATCATTTCTACCCCCACCCCTAACCACTTGCTGACTTTGCGGCTTACAACAATGCCACAAGAATAACATCAATCGACTTAACCACTTAAAATGTAGATCACTGGGACTATAGATATAACCTGGAGGGGACCTCCTAACATCAGCCTGCTACTATCGATTGCTCGATAAAAGATATATTAAGATAACACCCTTTTGTGGCTGTCAAATATAATAAACATGCAAATAAAGACCACATGCAATTATGTTTGGAGAAACATGAACTAATTATTGGCTAAAAGGTATAAAAGGCTATTAAAAGGGAAACAAAATCAAATACAAAGGAAACAAATGGTATTTGTGGTTTCTCAATATTCGTGATAATTACAATGGATATCGGCAAAAGCTAGACCAATTTTTCACTGTTGATTCCATTAGTAAGTCGGTAGAAAAGATACTGGTCACAAAACACAAAGGGTGAGCAGGAGAATGTTGTCATCAACAGAAGCCAGAGCTTTTGAAAGGACAAAACCAATCGAGATTGTGATAGTTTTAGTATGTATATCTCACTTTAATTCATTTCAACTTTTTAAAAACGTTGTTTCATCGATATTCTCGAAGCACTTTCCTGAATAGTCCATCTATAGGTGTCACACATTCTTTCCTAAAATGCCACGTTAAACGTTTGAAACTCATAACTCAATGGATGAATGGAATGAATCATTAAGAGGAATTCAAGTTCCCCAAATGAGAACTTAGAAAGAGAGCCCTGTTAAGTTAAAAATCTACTACTATTTTTCAAGACTATAATTGTATTATTATTGATATTTTTCAATGAGGTTTAAGTGGAAATGCAAATCGACCAATCCAATTGATATAACAAAACTTCATTTTCTTCTTGTTATTAAAGAGAACATTTATACTTAGAAGGGTGGAAGTGAAGATATTATTTCTAAATATGTTTACAATTGTTGTTGACACTGGATGGTTGTAGGCGAGAGGCTATTCGAGTTCTTCTCCCTCGTGTCACGCTTTCTCATCTCCGTGGTTCCTGTTCCCTCAACAACTATACATTTGAGCAGTTAATAGCAGAGCTTCACCTTCTCATAATAAAGGGCTTGGTACCTTGCTCCGTTCCGCTGTAGCCTCTACCCTCATCCTAGTTGCACCAAGTTTCTCTCTTCTTTGGACCATATTCCAAAAACGTTTTACTTGAAAACAGGAAATGACCATCTTACAAGAAATTCTGCCTCTGTATTACTACTTTAGTCATATTTTAAAAAATAGTACTAATAGAATCGCCAATGCTCCTTACTATGTCTCCAATAAAACCCTCCATAATGATCTCAACATTACTTTCGTCCTCGACCTCATCCCTACTAAATTTTCAAACTTTTATCAAAACCTTGCCTGCCATCCCGATCCCCTGGCTCAGTCACTATCCCGTTCCACTCATCCATATAACCCGCCTTCTAAAACGTCAATAGCCCCGAGACCTGTTGTAATAATGTTATTTGAAGTATTAGCACTGGCCAGATTCTCCATTGTGTGTGTGTGTGTGTGTGTGTGGCGCGCCCTTAACCAGCGTTTAAGCCGCTGGGAAAGGACGCAGGGGCCTCCCGGACTCTTGCTTTGCACCCATTCCTGGGGAAGAAGCTTAGTTCGGGGAACCCAGACAAATATTGTAATTATAGTATGAATGTGAGGAATTATTTTATTTTTATTATCATTTTCGCAAGTATTTATTTTATTTTTATTATCAGCATGTATATATTTTTATTTGATTTATTATTACTATTTATTTTTATTTTCTTATTGAATGATTTATATTTTTATTTCTATTTATTATTTATTGAATGATTGTATAGCTATTTAGCGCTATTACTTATTACCTAAAAGTGGCAGATTGCAATATTTCCATTAAGTGTATGTATATGTATATATAAATAAATATATATATATATATATATATATATATATATATATATATATATATATATATATATATATATATAAAAGTGCTAATAAACATCATTAAATTGGTGTGGTAAAATAGATACTTTAGTGAACGTGAGGTATTAATAATTGAAATATACGCGTTCATTAATAAAAATATATTTTTTATTCTCAATTCAAATTGATATTTTTTTAAACACAGATATATAGAGTAATAATGAATATATACATGTGCTGTTAGCTGGCTGCTAAAATAATATTAGAATATTCACTTAAATCATGTTGATGGAACATGATATAAATATTTTTAATGAAGAATCAATATAATACATGGTTTCCATTAATTAAAAGTTGACAAAAACATATAGAAAAAATAATAATAGCTTAAACAACCAGGAAATGTAATGTTGTTAGGCGTGGTTGATAAAATACGCGGCTGTGTGGAGTAGCTACTATAAATGTAATAGTAGAGTTTTTATCCGGGGCCCTCTCCTCAGGATCAATAAAAACGAACCAATCTTATCTTTACCCCTCATCATCTATTTGGCCTCACAACAAACATATCTTCCTGAGAAAGCATAATTATAAGTATTATTATCACTCTAAGTAACAAATAATTGTTTTAAAAAAGTATATATTTTTCCTTTCGTTAAAAGAAATTCTGATAATAATTCTGTACATCCGTAGAAAATAGCTTTATTTAAAATGACGCTATAGGATATTTGGAATCGACTCTTCTATGGAATATCTTATATTCTGGGAAAATCGAGTTCATCATATTCTTGTAAGGCTTTCTTCTCGTCCCCGCATTCTGGTTAAATCTCTTGGATTGATACGCATAATGTCTTTGAGTGAGATATCGTATTGAAGGGCGTTTCAACATTCCATTTAAGCAAGTTAAATAGATGCTGGCCGAGCTGAATTTCTATGAAAGTTTTTCACTGTTAGGTCAATTTACAAGGGCCTTAACATTGGCACTTTTAGTCTGATTTTGAAAATTTGTCTGCGTGCTGTACATGTGTGTCATTGCTATTTGTTAACTGAGTTATTACGTAAAATATCAATTTTTATTTCATTTGAATAAAGAATAATTCGTAATTGCCGCTGGTGTTCACGCTGATTTAATGTGCTTTTTTCGTCATTGTAGGCCCACTAAAGCCAGGAACCCTTATTCTAGTGATTATTTGCCTAGAATCCTACCGCTGTTGGTGGTAGAAATCTCAACGTCCTTGAATGAGCCACCATTTTGTTGGGGAGGGCCAATGAGATTGTGGATCTGTAGAGACACAGCCTCCCACAGCCACCACGGTACCGCCCACTATGCCTTATCAAACACATTCTATTCTACTTAAAATCCTCCAGCTTTACAATATTGTGTATGGATTATATCGATGCAAAATTCAATAGCCTTCAATATGAGTTCGTTCCTACCCTCGTTCATAGGAATTCAATAGTTTCACAGCAATTGATACCTAAGATAACTTTAATTTGGTTTATTTGAAAAAACCGTCCCTAATTGTATGCCGTAATAAAAAATGAATAAATAAAATCTTTGAAAAAATTTGATAAGTGACTAAAAAGAAAAAATAATGATAAAGATGACCTAAGAAAAAATTGTATCAGACAAATGACTTAGTTGAAGATAATGGAGAGTGAAAAAATGCGTAAACTGAAATGATTGTTGTATATGAAATGAATTATATTATATTATTATTGTCATCTTTTGGGGGATTTAAATGTTTCAATGAAAATTACAAATTTCTATTACAATTTCAATGAAGCCAAATTTGAAATTTAAGAATTAAGTCAATTGGGGTCCATTATCCTTATAAAAAAAACTTAAATGGAGCCATCATTTATTCGAAATTATACATAAGGTTATCTTCCCGATAAATTATAAGGTTTGAGTTTATATAGTTGTGTAATAACTAGAGGCTGCTTAAACATTAGTGCACATTTTATACCGTTATGTGTAAAATCTATGAAACCTATTATCTATTAAACTGCGTAATTAGCATTTTAGGCTAAATTTGATTATTTCTATGCTAAGAGCATAACACTGGGCGTCTGAGCCAGTGCTTGTTACGAATTTTTTTAGCGGTTGTAATTGGGAAATCCGATCTGTAATTATTACTTATTTAGAACGCACTAGTGGGCAAGATATATTCATTATTTGGCTATTCATTCCATTATCAAATAATGGTAAGAAGCACCACATATATCGATTTGCTTATTGTGAAAATGGCTAAAATCCTTCGAAGGTTATTTGACTAAAAGAATAAGTTGATCAAAGTCTATACTGCTGATTAAAAATATTAAAGAGGCAAACAAAGATGATTAACTTGAAGTTGATTTTATTATTTTCAATTTCAATAAATAATTTATTATACATTTTGTTAAGGAAAATTAGCCAAAATAACAACAAAAATGTAAATTCATGAAACTATGGTGTGAACTTTGACCTACTAAAAAAATCTAGACCTAGAACTTATTGTCGATTTTTCATTTAATAAAAATCCACACCTATTTGCGGTAAAGCAAATATTCATTATGTGTTATGTTAGCCGTGGCCACGAATGTAACGAAAAAGTTCATCTCATTCCAGTCAAAGAATAAATTGTCTGTTTCTTGTCGAATGAGATACTACCAGGGTATGAAATGTTATTAGTAATTTATTCTTCTTCTTCTTTCGCATCACCCTTGTGGTGCCTTTCAGCGTAGGGGAGCGTTTAACCAGGACTGCCACTCTTCCCTGTTCCTAGGTTCCTCGCCTGGCGGATATTTTTGCCTCTTTTCCTGCACAAACGCTCGACATATTCCAGATAGGACATTCTAGGGCATCCTCTTGGTCTTCTACCTTCAGGGACGTCCTCCATCCTCAGAACTTGTCCAAACCATTTTAATTGGCGGGACTCAGGCATCTCTTCATTACTATGATCCTGAGTTCCTCCTTGGTCGTTTCATTGCGGATAGGATCTCTTTTTGTTTTTCCTGCGATCCTTCAAAGGGATTTCATTTCTGCAGCCGTGACTCTACTCTCCAGCCTGTCCGTTAGTATCCAACTTTCGGTGCCATACAGGAGCACAGGTAGATATACCGACTTGAAGATGTTGAGCTTCACTTTTCTGCTTACTTCTCGCTTCCCAACTACAGCATTACAGATCTAGTAGTAGACCAAGTTTGTTTTGTTTATCCTTTTTGAGATTTCGAAGTCTAATTTCCCAGTACCGTTAATTACTGCGCCGAGGTAGGTGAAGTCCGTGACTGCTTCCATCTCTCTTCCGTTGCAGTATGTATATATGGATTTCTTCCTGTACCCTGCCTACTTGCAGGATCTTGCTCTTGCCGGTGCTGATCTGCATAACTTTCCTACGGAACTCTTCATCCCATTTATTCACGGCTTGCTGCAACTTTTCTGTGAAGTCCGCAATGAGAACAACATCATCCGCATAAAGCAGAAGCTGAATCACTACAGGCAGGAGGTTTCTTCGCCCCAGAAACGTCCTTTCAGTTCACCTTTTGCATATTGCTGCTATTTCATCCATATAAAGTATAAATAGCAACGGGCTTAAACTGTCACCCTGTTTTACTCTTTTTGCCATATTAAAGTGCCCAGACTCTTTCCCATTCAATCCAACGATACATTTGGGTTTTGATATGTGGATTTTACAGCATCCACCAGGCTTTTTGGAATGTTCTTAACTCTGAGTGTTTCCCATATTTCGTTTCTTAGAACAGAGTCAAATGCTGCTTTAAGATCGAGGGAGGGGAAGTACATGTTCCTATCTCGGTCCCAGCATTTTCGTATGACATTTCTTAGAGAGAATACATGGTCTTGAGTTTGTCTTCCTGGCCTGTTCCTCTCCGATGTGCGGCTCGACTATAGGTGTTAATCTACCTTCTAAAATGGACGTATATAGTTTGTAGATAACTGGAGAGAGACATATGGGTCTATAATTGGAACACTCAGTCTGGCTACCCTTCTTCTGTATGGGGATTGTAATATTGTATTCACATTCTTTTGGTATCCTCTTCTTCTTCCAAGATTTTTGAAAAATCATTTGGAGAGACCTGACTAGTTCCATGCCTTCATACTTGTAGGAGCCTGGCAACACTGAGTGTGGGTAACCAGACGTTTGAAGCAGAACCTTTCGAGTTGTTAAAAGTGAAAATGCAATGTGTACCGCTGTATATCAATACACTGCTTTAATATTAGCAAAGACTTATTATTTATAAACAATAGTTACCAGCAAACCTAAATACTTTGCAAACTTTCCGACTATGTTATCCCGTCCTGGCTAATTTAGAGTAATTTATTCAAACATAGAAAAATCTTATTTTGTGATAAACTATTTACAGGGTCATCTATCTCCTCAATAAATAGTCACCATGACACCAAACGGACAGCCTTTGTACAATATAAATTACGCTTATAGTTCACCTGTAAACGGTGTTTTTTCATTAAACAGTAATAACGTCTAAACTATTGACTGCATCGTCATGGATGGAGATCATTCTATTTAGAAACCGAAATACTGGCAAGTTCAAGGAGGGTCAGGTAAATATCCCCTTCCTCGAAATTCATAAAGAAAACGGTTTTCATAGCCGATAACTATACACATCAAGTTTCTATTGAAAGTAATTTCTTTGCAATGAAATAATCAATAATCAATTAAATGAACCGAAATAACAAAGCATTAAAAAATATTTGGCGAATAGAGACACCTAACCGGACTACGTGATGTGCCGTCTTATCAATCTTCTGTCACAGCCGAAGCCTTTAGCATAAGATTAACCACAGTTAATATATGGATGATTCCAAATATCCGGAAAAGTTAAGGCGATATTTTTAACATTTCTAACTGATTTCTGATGAACCCTGAGTTGCAATGCCAAAAATCCTGGTTCAAATCACTTATATTTAGTCTTTTAGTGGCCGGAGATGGACCATATGGGATCTAGGTCCTTCCTGGGGCTCACCCAGCCTCTATAAAGTGGTTGCTCAAAATAAGGGGGGGGATCTGATGGTTGAGCGTGATTTTGGACAAATCATCTCCCTGCACAATCGTTGTCCATGAAACAGTACAATCTCGACCATGTCCTGAACCCCAGACCGGTTGACGGGTTGTAGTGGTAAAGGTTTTATGTTTTTTTTATTATAATAAATCGAATTTTCTGTGGGTTTTTTTTTTAGTGTTTAATCAGAGCATAGGCCCAAATGAATTTCTAATCGGTTCTGAGGCCTCGAAAATTATGGCGGTCCCGATTTATAATACAGAGAAGAAATTATGGCCAAAGTTGGGTGAGCATTAAAATTTTCTTGTTAATTTTTGTCGGTTCGGGCTTATTATTTATGACTGCGCTACCATGGAATACGTTTGTATGAGCTGTTATTTTCTTCTTTATCTCTCCTCGGTCCAATATTTTTTTTTTACTAATAGAAAAATTTGTTGAAAGTCCGAAGGTTAAGCATTTATTAATTTTACATAGAAATAAACATTTATTTTAGGGGAAAATGGGAATTAAATAGCAAGAGTTGGGGGAAAGGCGTGTTATACTCGTATAAATTAAAAGTGTTCTGCTAAAGAGGTGGATGGTGGTAATGATGTGAGGCCCGTGGCCAGGTGGTCTAGTCTCTAAGGCGACTACAACACATCAGGAAGTGAAGTTATTGATTGGTGTTGAATCAGCCAGTTCCACCACGTCATGGCTTAGCTCTCCTCCATCCAATCCTCTTATTGTCATCTCCGCCAGCCAATATTTTCAAATTTTTCTTATTATATTATAAATAATATATTAAAATCTTATAAATTCAATCCTTCACCCAGGAGCTTAAATATGATTTGAAGGCCAAGAATTTTTAAACACTCCATTGGCTTCTTACTGAAAATTTACTGATGCGGCAGGCTGCTATTAATTACATTATAACACTAGTTGTTAATTGTATTTCTATATACAATATAATTTGATATTGTATATTATGTTTATAGTTTTGTTCTCGAAATACACCTGAATGAATGAAGCCTTTTTCCTGACAAAACCTCTATTCTGTTTGAATCAAATGTACCAAGGAAAGAAGAAGAAAGAAAAATTGTAAAAAATATGGATTTACTATCACATTTATAAGGCTTTCATATGGGCTCCTTACCAATCGAATTTTGATTCAACAGACTAATATAAGTAATGGGGTTGAGGCTAATTTATTTTTTATTTACCCCATCTTTAACATTGGATAACCCTTATTTAGCTCAATTACAATTCCAAATATAGGAAGAAATGCGATGTTAGGGCCATGGAGAAGAGTCCGTTTCTGGACATGAAGGTGAAGAAAAAAGAAAATCGGTTGGGTTAATCAGTATATAGAAAACCATTCATTAAAAATTCAACAGACTGAATTCCTTTGTAATCTATACAATAAGTTCAAGAGCAAACTAAATTAAACCAAACGCTATCTACGTTTTATTTATCACCACAAAAATGTTCAGTGAATCAGGTTTTCAGATTAATTCAAGTATTTCTTCTTCTTTAAAATGTAAGCTTAAAGCAGATCAAAACTGCTTAGTGTTAGAGAAGAAATTAGTTGACTGGAACTTCTAATGTAAATATCATAAATATAAGTATATAATGTAAATGAAGTTGCCAGTTACCTTTCCTTGCAGCCGCTCCTTATATTTGCCCTGAAGATGACCTACAAAGTAGGTCGAAACGTCGGCACACAATAAATAAGTATGCACTTATTTGGTGTTTCAATTGACTGCACCCCCAACTATCTCTATCCTTACAAAGCTGCTTCGATATTTTTTTTTAATAGAGCAGTAGTTATATTAGTAATCCAAAAGTTGAAAGTTGGCTAAGAAGTATATGACAACTTTATTAATCATGTATGAATATATTAAAAAACTCATGTATCCAATAAAGTGAATATCCAAAAAACAACAACATGAACTTGAAAAATCGAAAACTTCCTATTGAATTTCCTTCGATAATCAGTTGTCCGTTTTTAAAAAATATTTTTTGTATTTTTAAAAAATAAAACCGATTTCGAATTTCTAATTTATATCAAAAATATATTACCATTTATTATTCTTAATAGTTTTAAAAAACGATAAAGTATATGTTTAATGCAAAATGTGAGTCGTGGAAATGCCTCCATCCGCGGTCTAAGTTTACGTGCCAACGCATCATATTTTCCAAGCTTATCGATGAAATATAAATAGTCCGTGTTTTTGATTCGCCCCGCGAAAAAGAAAAATAATATTAAATTGGTATTTAATAAATTCATATGTTTAATACTTAATTATGTTAATAAAATCAAATTCGCACACAAGTTTATCTATTAAAATATATTATTTAAACATGTAATATAAAGAAGATTTTCGTAATCGTACAAAGCCAAAAATTAATGTTCGATTCAATTTCTTTAACTGTTTTGTCCAATTATCAAATAAAAAATACGCGCTGGTTCAGTAATATATTCAGACTCGTGATAATCATATGACATAAAGATTATAATCATTTAAAGGTAAAACTTAATTGAAATTATAGAATTCTACCGTTTGGGGTACATAATCAGTAAAGAGATTGTGGGAACAGCTAAATCGGTTTTCCAAAAGAAAATAAAGTTAAGAACTCGGCCATCTCCTCTCTTCCTCAGCACAGTCTCCTTCCTTTCTCGGCTCCAATTTTAGCCGTCCCATCAGGGCCCCTCACTTCTTCCTCCGTTACTTATATATACAAGTAAGGTCCAGTTAGGATATTTCCTGCGAGCTGTTTACTTCATAAACTGAGCTCTACTTTCGCAAAGGAGGGTCTCATAATGCTTTTTTCCAAGTTGCCTCTCTGATTGGAGAAAGAATAGTTCGGGTCTGTTTCGGAAAAAGCATGCTGATTATTTTTTAGATTATTTATTCTATTAAATAAAATACTCATAACAAAACATGTGTATATTTACAAATAACCTCAAAACAAAACAATTGTTATTGAATTTCTGGATAAAAATCAGCAATGCTTTCTCAAATCTAAGTAAACAAACATTCTTTCTCCTACCTTCTCCTCCTTATGAATCCGCATAAATATGAATCCAACATATTTCTACTCGTTCCACATTCTATTTTGTTTCTTCATTTGACTGAAGCGATTTTAAGTCAACGAAATTTTGTGAACGGTTAATAACGTAATGCTTATACATCTTGCTTTCAATATGCTTTATTCCCTAATAGGCCTTTCAGCAATCAGAATATATTGTTGTCCCAGGTCGTATTGCAGCTTTAATGCAAGGAGTCATTATTTCAGTTGTTCAACATGGGACAGAATATAGGAAATGCCCCCTAGTTTCCCTGCATACGCCTCAGAATACACATTGCTGCGGGTATGTCCTCACCACATTATAGTGGGGTTTATAATTAGGTTACATGTTAAATTTCTCAAATATATGGTTATTATTTCATATAAGTAATCATAATTACCGAATAAGTAATCAGTACGCGTTTTCCGAAATAGGCCCCGCAATAGTTCCTTTACACGGTACCCTTAAGCTTTTGAGTACACCCCAAGCTTCTCTCACACGATTGAGACATAGTGTTCCATTTATTTTGCGGGTGCATCTCTTCCAGGAGTTATCCTTTTCATTAAGAAAGGGTTCCTTAACACGATTGTTCAAAATTCTGTAGGCAATCCGGTTCCGCACCCTATTCTAATTTTTTAGTAATTAAAATTGATAAAAGATTAAAATTGAGGGCCAATAACGAAACGTTTAAATCAGATTAAAAAAAATCATGGTTTACTTGTTTTATCTCAGACCCATTACACTACAGATACCAACCCCTTGGAAAACTTAAATTCTCAATTTCAAAATCCTTTCAATAAAGATGAGATTTTGGGGGGATTTGTTTAACATAGACGAATATAAATTTCCAATCGCGTTGCACGTCAAAGAATGAAACGAAATTCGTTAAGTTGATTAATTGTTTTCTGTTCAATTCAGCATAGAAAAATTGTATGAAATTTTCCCACTTCTAGGCCCAGTTGGAACCTAATTACCTTGAATAGGTTTTGATTGATCACAGCTAGTGAAATCGCTTGCCTTCTTGACTTAAGCAAGAAAACTAACTTCTTATTCAAATTAAAGAAATTTTTATTGTTTTTCTTGATTGAATCAGACAATGGGACCATATTGAAAGTGCCATATGCTACCATCTATCTGAATATTTCCCGTGCTTCCGGGATACGATGAAAATACCATAAATCAAATTTATTATTCAAATCAATAAACCAATTTAGAATAAGAAAAACTGCAGGAAATGATATCTTTCGTGACTAATTGCAAATCTTTTTCATGTACCCCAATTTTATAATTTTTATACCCACCGAAATTCGGCCGTACTTAGCGGATTAGGCTATTTCCTATCGATTTTTAGAAGCAAGAGAAAATAGAGCCGAATGACTCTCCATAGGTTATAATTGTTTAAATAATATTCATCTCCTCAACTTTTTTATTTTTCCTAAACATTAATAATGAGGGGCTCATATTTTGGACAACCATTGAACATTTTTTTTTGGATTTCGTCCCTAATATTTGGATGATATTGAGTTTTCATTTGTTTATATAATGAATACATTTAATTCAATATGGAAGATGCATTGGAAATTTTTCTGCTGTGAAGACAGAAGGTAGAAAGTTGGTTTGAGGCTGGAACATCGATATAGTCTGTTATGGCCAGAGACCTCCAGGTAACCACAGTAACCCAACAGAATCAATCAATTCTATTCTCTCTTTCTCCGATACTTCTTAGAATCATTCCCATAACTAAATCTCTAACTCAGCTGTTATGTATATATATATATATACTAATGACCACGTGAATATATAAAATTTGTTCCCAATATCATTAGACATAATGAAATCAAAGTCATTAATATCTCGATAAAATTTTCTAGGGATGTTTCGTATAAAATATCCGTTTTCCAAGAAAGGGTCATTTAGTAAAACAACTTTATCAAATCATTTTTATTCGACATATTTATGCTCATTTTCTGCACATTTTTCCCAACGAGTTATCTACTTTTCAATCCCAGAACTGAAAAATTCAGGGTTTTGTGATGAAATAAAGTATGAAAATGTGTTTATGACTTGAGAATCAGTATCAAAATTTTACTCTTACGTAAGATGTCCAAATTTCTGGCAGATGGAATTCTGATGAAGAAAAGTCTAGCAAATGAGGTGGGTGTGAGAGGGCTCCGTAACCGAGCTCATCAAATATTTGATGGCACGCTAAACAGTGTTCGTTCAATTTGTAGTGGTAGTGTAAATATTATCAAAAAAGTGAGGATTAATAACAGCTCATTGCAACCTGTAAGGATAAACATAATAAACTACACAAGTCAACTAATTCCATTTTTATATTCATAAATACGAGCAAGAATCGTTATTTAAAAGGATATGTTTTTGGCACATTAACGAAAATATAAACATTACATCTTTCTGTGATTCCATTCTACAAACTAGCGCCTACTCCTACATCCTCTTCCGCACCCCCCGCACCCTCCCCCCTTGCCCCTTTGCTTCCTTCAATAAACCATTTGCTGTTCAAGCTACCTGCTTCTGGAAATCTTTCCCCATCTCTATTCGCCAATCTCTTTTCTTTAAAATCCATATGGCACCATCCTATTGATGTAAAGTGTGTGCGATACTATTACTATAACAGTTCTAACGTAGCTACAACAGGTAGTTAAAGAAGTCCATGTGTATATACATATTTTAACCATTCTTCCAGTAATTGGATTTGATGCCCGTAAAGCTCCTTCGGTCATGAGACAAAGAATTCTTCACATTTAATTATCAATTCGTTTTAATATCAGAGATCCGACATTTTAAAGAATGGGCCATTGATCTAAATAAACCATAATCTCTGTGTTACAGACAGGATGAGGCTTAATGTTTACTCCTTGCAGTTCCAATAATTCATCCTCCATCAAACGAGGGGGAGTCTTTGCATAAACTCCTTATAGCTGTCCACGGTAAAGGTATGAATCCACGCCAGGACCTTCAGGAACAACCTCAGGTACATGTATAGAGATTATCGACCCAAGAAAGCTGAATTGAAATAATATAAATAGCTGGGAGAAAAGGTCTTTGCTCTTGTGACACACTCTCCCTTCCGTCATTTCCTCTTGAGTAGACTGCCAGAGGCGCGGGATGTCATCACGTATTCTGGCCGTTAGAAATCTGTTTTGTATTCTTTCAGCAACGTTCAGGAGCGTTCGTTCAACTTGGCCTCCGCCTCCTTCTTTCTCTTCCAACTATTTGTCGTACGAAGCTGCATCATCTATTTTTTTTCTCAAGTTAGTGCGGTACTTATCATCAGTTTCATAGAGCCGCTCAACTTTCTGAAACCCAAACACCACGATATGTAAAGCGTACTTATTCTAATCTATACTTAAATGTTTCCTTTTAAATAGTGTTCACAAAGACTTGGCAATTGTGGAAGTTTAATAGTGATCTAAATATATTGCAAAAAATAAAATTGACTAAAACTATTATACTATTATTATATACTACACAAAACAACATTTTCATTCATGAGTACTTAGTAATTGTTGCTTTGCTGGATTTAAAGGCATCAATCCAATGAAATGATGTGTCGGGGTCGGGACAAGAGAGCGAAGGGAAGAAAAAAAAAGCCACGGTCCCTCCTGGAAATTAGCCATCGGTTCTCCCCCCACCTTCTATTTTTTTCTTTCTAGAAATATTTATGAGTTAAAAAGCAATCAATTTTAATAGCAATTATTAAGACACATACTTATTTCACATTGTATTTGCTTTTTTGTAATACATTTAATTAACATAAACAGTGAGTGATGAAATTTTCATTGCCTTCAGCAGTTGAGGGAAGACCAGGTGAGACAGGACGGGCACTACTACCATCCAAGTCAATCTCAACTTAAAACTGGAAATCAATACATTCTAATAAGGAACTAAACTATGCTAAATGAAACTATACAATCCACAGAGTGCAATACTGTGCTAAGCTAGGGATAATTAGCGAACACTGGTCGGAGCAGAATGGCAAGAAAGAGCAATCGTGACCCTTGCGTAGGGATGGTGCCCCTGGAATACAGTCCTGGTCATAGAAATTGCTTCACTTAAAATAATGGAGGATCTACTTAAACCAATTGTTCTGACCTTATGATAATTTTAAAATTTTTTGCAAAGGAAAAGAGTATGTTATTAGGCGTGAAAATGGTTAAAACCCAAACAAAAAATAAATAATATTCATAAAATGATAAATAAAATTTCTAGTGTTAATGAGGAATTTAAGAAAAAAATTTTTTTTATACGTTCTCATATGAATTTATTGGGAAAAATGTATAAAAACATTAAAAATATATTTATTGAAATATTAATATAAACTAGTATTTTGTCGAACCGCCATTAGCCCTGATAACTGAGCCGATCCTGTTTGGCATCGAGTCGATCAAATTTTTTTATGATATTGTCACTAATCTCCTCATTCCACACCTTTCGATTGTCTGTTTTAGCTCATCTTTATTCTTAGGCTTTGCAATATTAATTTTTTTTTCATGATCATCAACAAGTTTTCTATAATATTTAAATCAGGGTTATTGTCTGGTCATGGCAGCGTGGTGATCTCGTTTTCTGTTAGAAACTGCTTTACCTGTCCAAAAACACAATGGTAAAGGAAAAAAAAATAATATATCTTACAGCTAATACATTTTTTAAAAAAATAAATAATTAACTTATCGATTTGGCCCTATGGCATGGAGCAGAATCTTAAAAAATGAAGTCTCCGAAGTGTGTAAGACTGGAATTCATTGAGGGAATCAAACTCTCTTCCAAAATTTTTTTATATTTTTCTGCACTAACCGTCCATCTATGAAGTTTATTTTGCCATTTCCAAAGTAGGAAAAACATCCCCAGACCATCACACTTTTGCCGGATGTTTCACTGTTTTTATAGTACAGGATTCGTCAAATCTTTCATTTGGCCGACGTCTTACGTATAGAGCACCGTCAGAACTGAAGATATTGAATTTACTCTCATCTGAAAACATCACTTTCCTCCTCATCATCAGATGTACAATTTTTAAAATCCTGCACCCACTTTAGGCGAGCTTGTTTCATTTTTTTGTTAAGAAACTGGTTCTGGTTATAGCTGGTTTTCTTGCCCGTAAACTTTTTTTTCTTAATCTTCTGATTGGTTGCACCTCACCCTCCTTGCTATCTCACGCAAAGAAAGTCCAGCTGCAGCAAACGTCACTATTTTAAATTTTTCCTCATAAGACATTGGTTTGAAACACTTGCTTGAACTAATAAGAAATACGTGCTTAATGTTGGATACTCTGGGCACAACTAAACTATGATTCACTGATTCCATCTCACTCTAATACTAGTAGGTAACCAAATAAAATCCTGTATATTTAAAAATACAATCCTACTCTTTATTTGCATATTTAGGATCAAAAAGGTAACTGTCATAGGTGATGCAATTTCTATGAATACGGTTTAAGTTAAAATAACATCAATGTTAAAATAAATAATATCCTCTCATACTTTTTCCCGATTTGTCTCAATATTGATATTGAAAATTGAGTATCCAAAACTGATATGTTAAAATAATTGAATAACAAAACCTAAGAAAAGCTTGTGTAAGTGTTAATATTAATATCTATAGTTGCAGTTTATGATTAAGACATCGTAAAAATCCCCTTCACTACAAGTAGCCATTTTTCTTTATTTTGGAAATCTTCTGCTTATTTTTATTCCCTTGAAAAGTTTTGTGATTGTTACTTCTGCAGTATTCAGTATCGTTGAACTGAGCAACTGTTGCTGCAACTCATAATCTCACGACTTTCATTATACTCAATTCAATGTAAGGTTATAGTTAAAAAACGTTAAGTGTCTTGTACCTAAATGTTGTAATTTATTATAAATTTTAAATTGAAGGTGTGACACATAACATTTATTTGATATGTAATGAACTATAAAATTCGAGAAATTCAAAAATTGTTATTATTATTATATGTAGAGAAGTACAGACAGTAGCAATTTCCGTTAAGACAAAGAATTATCCGTTGACTTTTGCCAGTATCTATTGTCCTCCGAGGTATTCCTTAAAGAAAGAGCAGTACGTAAATCACTTTAGTCAGCTTGGTAGCAGATTTGTGATTGGTGGTGATTTTAATGCTAAAAACATCCAGTGGGGTTTACGTCTGACTACTACCAAAGGTAGAGAACTATGAAATGCAATACAGGAACTCGGTCGCAACCCTCTATCGACTGGTAAACCACAGAACATAGAACCAACTAGAAGCGGCATGCCAGGTACGGCGAGTGAAGGCAGCCTCCCACTGGACTCCCCCCCACTCTTTCCGCCCCAGCAAGTGGTGCAGCGCTAAGTTTACTTCTCTTACTTAGCTCGTGTACTTCTGTTTACTTAAATATTATTCAACATTGTGTTACCTCGAGGTATCTTTGTGTTTTGTATAGTTTTTGATCTGATCACTTAACGTGTGTTTAGCAAACTGCCTTGTTGTGTAGCATTTGGATGCAGTACAAAGAATGCCGACAAGTCTTTCAATCCTCCTCTCACCTTTCTCCTGTAAGTTATAAACCTAACTGTTAACTATATATAATAAATAAATGTACCACAAAATGTAATATGTTCATAGTTTACTTAACCCTCCAAGTACCATGGGGTCAATTTAGGTCCCACATGTTTCTAATTTTTGAAACTTCTTGAAATAGTTAAACTTATCAAAGAAAAAAGGAAACCAAGGAAAACATGGCAAAAGTCTCGCAAGCCAAAAGCAAAAACTGAATGGAACATTAACGGCTAAGATTCGGAAGGCAATCCAAGAATTAAAAAATTAAACATTCAAAAACTTTTTGAGTGAACTGACCAATGATAATAGTACTGAGTATTCACTCTGGAAGGCAACTAAAGCCTATAAGAGACCAATATTACAGGCTGCACCATTGAAGGATACTGACAACATTTGTTAAACATTATCAAAGCAAAGCTCAAGTCTTCGCTCGCTACGTTGCGAAAATTTTCTCCCCGCATGATAGTGAAGTAGAACTTTCCGATAAAGCTCCACTAGCAGAAATGAATATTAAAATTCCACCAGTCACCATCAAAGAAGTGCAAAATACTATTAAACTGGAATTATCTCATCACTGGAGAAATATTAAAAGCTCTTCCACGAAAGGCTGTAATTAAAACAACAGCAATAATAAATGCGGCGTTCCGATTTAGCTACGTTCCGCAGATGTGGAAGGTTGCTGAAGTAATCATGATGCCAAACCCAGGAAAGCCACCTCAAGAAGTAACCTCGTACCGCCCCATATCGCTATTACCAGCATTGTCAAAACTCTTTGAGAAGTTGCTCCTCAAGAGATTAATGCCCCTCATCGAAGAAAGAAAATTGATACCTGGTCATCAGTTTGGTTTTCGGCAGAAACATTCAACCATTGATCAAGTTCATAGAATTACCTACCAAATTGAGAAAGCACTGGAAGAAGGAAAAGTCTGTTGAGCTGTATTTCTAGACGTAACGCAGGCATTTGACAAAGTTTGGCATCAAGGGCTACTCGAAAAGCTTAACGAAATTCTTCCTGGACGATATGTTCTTATATTAAAGTTCTACTTTTTGATAAGTACTTCAGAATAAGACAAGAAGATGCATATTCTGGGCTCTATGAAATAAGTGCCGGTGTTCCGCAGGGTAGTATACTAGGTCCCATACTCTTTCTGCTCAATACCGCAGATATCCCAAAAGTTGAAGAAGGTTTCATGGCCACCTTCGCCGATGATACAGCTGTTCTTTCCATCGGAAATGACAATCAGGAAACCACAAGAAAATTAAACATAGCAATAGCTAGTGTACTAAGATGGACCTCAAAATGAAATATTAAATTAAACGAATCAAAATCTGTGCGTGTTGATTTTACGAACAAAAAAATCAACTATCAACCAATAACCATAAACAATAAAGAGATCCCGTATTCAAATCAGGCTAAATATCTTGGAATGACTCTGGATGCAAAACTCCGATGGAAAGAACACGTTAAAAAAAACTAATACAACTCAATTTGAGTTATCAAAAGTTATATTGGCTCAATCCACACTGTCTGTAAAAAATAAAATATTAATTTATAACCAAGTCCTGAAGCCAATCTGGACATATGGAATCCAGCTGTGGGGATGAACAAGGGACTCCAGCAGAAAAATAATTCAAAGATTCCAAAATAAACTGTTAAGGGGTATCGTAAATGCACCATGGTACATCACAAATGATGATCTCCACAGAGATCTTCGGCTGCCGACCTTGGAGGAGGTAATCCAAAAATTCGCCCAGACACATCAGAGTCGCATGCAAGACCACGTTAACGCCGTAGCCGCCCATCTCCTCGACTTCAATGCACTAGTAAGAAGGCTAAAGAGAAGGAAGCCCCATGAACTAATATAAAGTTGTGTTTTATGTTCAGAGCTAGAGACATTTGAAGCTCCTTAATCGTGAAAAATAAAACTATATTATGTATATATGTTTTAAGTGTGTTATTATTATCAGAAAAAATCGCTAATAAGCTCGTAAAGAACTTGATTGTAATATAAATAAATAAAAATAAAAAAGATATGTAACGCTGTTCCATCCCCATACGTTGTATGAAGCATGGTACGGCAGAGTGGTTTATTTTTGAAAACGATAACTGATTAAAACACGATTTAATTGATTTCATTGTTCTAGTTCCCAAATTATTTAAGTAGTCTGTTAAATGTGATTCCACTGCCTGATATATTAATTAGTTACCTAATGTGTCTGATAAACAATGTTTATTTGAACAATGGCCTCGTCCCATGCTTTCACACTTTATTAATATTGTAATTGTTTATCATTAAAACAACTTTTAAAATTAAAAATGCAAATTTACGTATCACAGAAGTGCAAAAAAACTATCCGTTTTGATAATTCATTAATTACAAATAACATTTTATTAATAGATTAAGTAAATAATTTTGTAGTAATTGGATTATAAATGTATTTAATGTACTCCATAAAACTGACAAAATAGTAACGTTATACAAGTTTATTCAACAAGTATAGTATTTACTTGTTTTTAAAAGAAAACCTTGAAGTTATTCCGATAAGGATTCCTAACTAAAACTAGCTATTTTGGTTTTGATAAACTAATTGATTTAGAAAAGGTGATGTAAACTGAATCGATGCTGGAGTTTCCTTCTGATTTACCTTTTAGACTTTTCTGATGATATAGTAATTTGCTTTTAAAAAATGGAAAAAGAAAAACATCCAAAATACAAAATTAGTAACAATGTTGAGAGTTGGCCTGAACTCAACCCTTCAGCTACACTATACTATATCACTTCCTACTCTATACGATATCCAGAGATGTGACTTATTTGAGATAGAAGTATCTGAAATACAGATACAAGATACAAAATATATATTTTCATCTTGTATCTAAAATACTTTTTAAAAACTCATTTTGTATCTTGTATTTAAATACCTTTTGTTTGGTATCTTAGTATTTTGTAAATACTATTTGCTACACAAAATGTGACAAGATTCTGTGGTGATATTAATTTTAAATGTCACCATAGATAAAACTGAAATCTAAAATACTACAGCTCTCTGAAATCCTATGTTCTAGCTTTAAGTTCGTTTTATACAAATTTAATAAACTCAAAATAATAATCATAGAAACTAATAAATCTATAATAATGAGTCACGAATCAAAATTAAACTGCTGATAGCAGAAAAATCCAGCATTGCTCATTTCATAGATCACACCTCTTTACAATATTGGCATATACTTGCAACTATTGAAACGGTTATTGGGTTGATTGATGTGATTAAATCTATTCGCCATCAGTTTGTAACAAATTGACAACAATTTGTTGTTGGATCCGCTTGAAATTATTTACGGTTATTATTTTTTCACTGTTATGGCATGTTTTTATGAGAGCAACATAGATACCGCTAAGTAAATAATTTTGTAGTAATTGGATTATAAACTTACTTACTAACTAACTTACTGCTCAACTACAAGAGAGCAGCAATGGCAGATGATAAGAAAACATAGCAGTTTCAATGTCAAGCTTTATTATTGTTTAGTAACACATTAATAATAATAAAGCTGTTCCAGTTTTTGTTAGGAAAGTTTATTTGAATTATTTTAATTATTCATACCTCATTCTAACACAAAAAAATAAAACGGCACTGCCTTAAAATATTATAAGGAGATGTGTAATTAGTGTGTAACAAAATAAACAGCAGACAGCGCTGCAGTAGATATTTCGGTTTAAAATTAAATTGATTGTATTTATTTTTGATAAGCTAATAATAGTTAAGTGCAATTCCTACATAAACAGAAAATGTATTGATAAAATATAATAGAAGTAATTCAATCTTACGGCTAAAATTAATGTCCATAAATTATTTTAAAAAGAACTACAAAAAAATTGCTATTATGAAAATTTTTCTGCTGTTCAAATCAGTTTTTCTCCTAAAAGCTGGACATTCTTGGACCACCATGCCAGAGCAAGGTTGTATATGCGGAAATGAGATTCCTACGGAAAATATTAGGGAAAACCAGGCGAGACCGAATAAGGAATGAAAGGGTGCGAGAGGAACTAGGAGTTAGATCCGTCCTAGAGACGATTGAAGAATGACAGCTGAAGTGGTTCCGCCATGTTAGCAGAATAGGTGATGACCGTAAGGTCAAGTGGCTTCTAGAAGCAAGACCGGGAGGAAGGCGAACTCAAGGCAGACAAGGCTCATGTATGCAGGCCTGATTGAGAGAATTGGCACAGCGAGAGGAAACACCATGCAGGAGATAAGAAGGCTTATACGAGACAGGGACAGTTGGACAAGATGGTCGGAGTAGCTACTCAATGCTTTGGAGCACTAAGGAGATAGCGAGAGAAGAAGGGAATTATTCAACCCATAAGTGACTGGAACAGTGGCCAAATGCTCAGTAGGCCCTATTATGTAAATTCGTGCCTTGTCTCAGCGGGCTACAGAAGGATACCAACCCTAAACTATTTTCGCTACTCATTGTTTATAACGCGTCTCCTTGCATAAGGATAAGGAAAATCTGACAGTGCCCACTTGGTAACTCAGAAGTTATATTATATCGTCTACAGGACCTATTGGATCACTATATACTGATCTGAAATACCCATGCTTTGATACGGAAAATTAGGGATTGTTTTCAGTAAAAGAGTAGGGGAAATGTTTAAATTAACATGTAGCAGATTAAATTAACAAGCAGTGAATCCATAAATATTTCAACGGTAAATATTTCATAGAATTTCCAGATAAGACAAAATAAAATACCTCCATGTTCCATGTATCTGAAGAGGAAGAGTCATTGACTTGGCAAGGCAAACTATAAAATATTAAAGCAGCAGGAGTGGACATATTGTCATCCAGCATTATTTGAATGTGAGAAAAGTGATGTTGTGGGGCGATCTGTGGTCTAGTGGTGAGCGTAACAAACTACTAAGCCCAAGATCGCGGGTTCGTAGCCCGGCAGGTGGCCCTAGGATTTTTTAAAGGGAGTAAAAAATCTATAGTTACGCCGTCCTTCGGAAGGGACATTAAACGAGGGTCCCGAGCCTGTACGATGTCAGGTACTCGTTAAAAATCCCTATCCTAATTAAACCTGGATAGGCAAAATTTAGAGCTCCCAATGTAGCATCGTCCGATTAGCCATAGCAGCATAAAGTGATGTTGAATGAACAAACAAACAAATGTGATTGTAAAATTGTAGCCATCACTAGCATTTTGGCTTTTATAAATGAAGAAATATCAGAAGCTTTGAATAAGTCCACGATCTGTCCATTCCACTAAAAGGGAAATAGGCAAGTCTTTGTTAATTAAAGAGCCATCTTCTTACTCTCTTGCATAAATATAGTTATCCAACACATCTTTCACCGTTTTTAACCCTTTTCAGAAAATAATATAGGTTCCTACCAGTAGTTGAAATGAGAAATATGAAAATTGGGATATAAATGGAATCCACTATGCATCGAATTTATTTTAAATCAATTCAGTTATTGCTTGTGGAGTTTAAGAAGCAGTACTCAAAACCGGCAATCGTGCACAAGGTATGATGATAAACTATGGTTTTGATCTAGAAGTCAGCTAATCGTCACGTGGATGAGCTTGGGTGTCTTGATGCTATTGCCTTTCCCTTAGCGCTGCAATCGATGATATCGTTTGTCATGGGAATCATTGCATTCCTCTTCAGTTCTTCCAACTTTTTTTATATTTCGATTGGCATTTTGAATAGCTGATATTTTGATTAATTTGGATAACTTTGACATGGGACTTATTTAATACCACAATAACCATTTAAAATAATGTTGTATAAGCAATTGGTAGACCGGTAGGAGCTACATAGGTAAAAACTTTTAAGAGCCATGACGAATGATGTGTGTAAATTTAATTTTAAATAGATATATTAAATATATTGAATTTTAAATTTACACCCTCTATAAAGTAACTTTTGTCATGGCTCTTAAAAGTTTCAACCTATATACGGTATTTAATTTTATGTAGATATATCAAAAAGACCTGTGCTCACACAGGGTATAATGAATTGGGATTTATTCTGAACTTACCTCAACTCTTACCTCTCAATCCCAGTTTCAATAAAAAATGAAGAACTAAAGAAGGCAGTGGAAAAGTTCACTACAGTTATACAAAACGCATCGTGGTCAGCATCAAAACCCAGGTATAAGAAAGCATATAATTTACCAAGTTACCCGCAGTACATTAGAGATCAGATCAGGGACAAGAGAGGAGTTTGTAAAATATGGCAAAACTAACAGATAAGTATCAGATAGAAGGACATTTAACTACTAACTAACTAACTAGTTAACTACTAACTAACTAGTGAACTAACTAAATAACTACTTACTAACTAACTAACTAGTTAACTACTAACTAACTAACTAACTGGTGAACTAAAACGTCAAATTACCAAATTTAAAAGGTCAAACTATGACAACTATATTAAATCCCTCTCGACAGACGATGGAAGTTTATTGAAGCATTCAAAGAAACTCTTAAAACATTGTCAGATGTCAGCACCTCTTAGAAAAGAAAATGGCTATTGGGTTATATCGGATGAAGAAAAATGCCAGTTCTTTACCAACCATCTTTCTTCCGTATTTACACCATCTATCACAAATACAGAACACAAAATGACTGTAAACGTCTTATACAGAACTGAAAACTTGAAGTTCCATTACAACTAACATTTCCACCGCAAGTAGCAGAACTAATTAGGCATTTACCAAAATGAAAAACCCCGGGATATGACTTAATAAATGCTGAGGAGTTCCAGCAAATGCCTAGGAAAGCACTAGTGGGACTTAAGCATAGTGCACACTGAGACATTTGACTGCTTTTAGACGAGAAAAACCTAGGCCGTCTAAGAGCAGCCAGATTAGTCTCGTCTAGCGTCCTAGACTTTTGAGTTTCCAGAACAATCTCAATACACCATGGAGAGCGTTGCCTTGTGCGGTATGAGCTCTGGCTTTATGCTTATTAAAAATGAAAGAACGCGAAAACGTAAATGTTGGTGGGCGCGCCAACTTCTTACTGAAGTAATACATTATTAATCCTCAAGTACCGAGATAGTTTTCCTCACGCTAGTAGCGACGCCCGGTCAGAGCAGAGGGACGGGGCAGCTGATGCCTCCCCAGACTGCACAGTGCGGCAGCGGTAGGAGTGGAAAAGAGTATGATGATGATTAATAAATACAAAATAAAATATTTAAACATTTTATTGCCTGTTATTACTTATATTAACCTTATTGTACTTCCCATAATCAACCAATATATGACATTTTTCAAATTTCATTTTAAAAATAACAAATGCGATCAATGAATCAATAGTGAAAATCAAAAACTGCCTATATTAAAACTAGTGTATTTATAACAAATTAATTTTAATATATTTAAATTTGATTTTAAGCAATTAAAAACCAATTAATGAAAAGTAGAATATTCTTCAAAATTAAAATTATTACTATTCCAAGCAATTGACACACAGTTTCTTGGAGCACTCCAAGCATATTGGTTTTTGCATATATTACAAAGGAAAGATGTTTTCCTCTTTTTTTTTTTTTTTTTTTTTTTGGTGGGCATATGTAACAATGCTTTCGCTTATTTCTTGAGAGTTTTCCCATGTCATCAAAAGAAGGAGCGATTTCTGAATTCTTGTCCGAATGGTTCTCGGAATATGAAGGTTTTCCATTCCAGCTTTCAAATATGGCTCAACCAGCTGGTGACCAAATGTTTTATAAAAAGTACTTATTTTTGTGAATTTCATATCTTTGCTTGGCTTGTGAAGAACAAAGGCGTTATTAGTACTCATATCGAAAATCACTTCGACAGGCCTCGTCATCAAGATCTGATTCGAGAATATCAGCTTATTCTATCTCTCAATCACCTAACAAAAGGTGTAATTTGTCACAAAACATCGGGTCATCAGTCCTAATAACAATTTTTGATTTGAAAGATTCAGGTTCAATAATTTTAACAGAACTTAAAATAAAATAAAGCATAAATTCAAAAATAATAAAAAATACATATAAAAATATTTTAATAACATTTATAAATTTAAAAGTATCACTGATCAAAATTAACTAATAAATATAAAACATAAAATGAAATCTTACCTTGAAAAAATCATCTTATATTTTGTAAACTCAGAAAAAATACAAAATTACATTTTAACAAAGACAAAATACATCAAATTATACTTAAAAATTATTTCTAGGAATGTCGCTCATTTTGAAAAATGTATGGTATCACACATAATTTCAAATTCAAATTAAAAATATTTTTTCGGTCTAGTAGTGTGGACAAAGCTTTACCACAATCTACAATTCAGTACTAAGAACTACAAAATTCTCTATACAATGGAAATACTACATTTTGACCATGATTAAAAAACTAGATAGAGATATTAGCAACCCTTCCTTATACAGACCTATTATTTTACTCTCCATTTATTATAATTTTTTTTGAAAAATTACTTTACCCCCGATTATTAAAGTTAGTTACAGAAATATAAATCCTCACTATCAATTCGGTTTTAGAAAATCACACTCAACAACTACACAGAATAACTGACTACATATCGACAGCACTAAAGCAGAAGTCATATGCAACTGGAGTGTTTCTGGATGTCGCCCAAGCATTCGACAAGGTCTGGCACCAGGAGCTTCATTTTAAGATCAAGACTGTTTTGCCACACATTTATTATCTAATTCTTCACTCATTCCTTGCAGACAGACTCTTTTCAGCCAAAAGGGCTCACAGCTATCTTCAATCACAGATCCCAGCTGGTGTGCCTCAGGGATCAATACTTGCACCGCTATTGCACATAACACACACACACATGACATTCCACAAAGTCCTAACATACTGACCGCAACCTACGCTTACGACACTGCCATAATCAGCAAACATTAAGACGCGATACAGGCCCCACAAAACTTATAACTTACAAAAGTTGAGTGAGTGCTGCTAACTAATGAAAATCAGACTGACCCACGAAAACATAGACCACAACAGACAGATAAAGATAAACCTTGGAATAACGTTTGATAGGAGAATGATATGGGGTCCACATGTTAAGATGAAACGCCAATCACTAAATCATAAACTCAATTTAATCATTCACTTGTCAGGAAAAACTCCAAATTAGATTTATGACAGAAATTAAACACGTACACTTACAAAAAGTAGTTTGGACATATGCATTACATATTTACGGCATCGCAAAACGGACTCACAGAAAACGACTGCAAACTTTTCAATCAGAAGAACTAGTACCCATGGTCAAAGCACCATAGTATTTCAATAGCAAAACTTTTCAATAATGGCGTCACCAAAGCACCATGGTGTTTTAATAACAAAACTTAGCATACGGACTTTATTACACCCAAGTGAATTTTACCACATGAGCCGAAGGCGATTATTTATTTTAACATTTTAGGAATATAAAATGAATAATATTATAATACCGCCATTTAAAATTTAAAATAACAAAGTGCTGATTGTCAAATTCGATTTAGGTGGCTGTTACTTTTCCTCACTAGTGGGGGAAAGTGGGACTTTCCACACCAGTTTTAGTTGAGTAATGGCGTTAAAGGTTGCAGGAAAAAATACATTACACAGACCAATTAAGTAGGCATATGCCTTAATACACGAGCAAAGCTGGGGTGAGTCACTAGTATATATATATATATATATATACGCACAAATATTTGTGTGTGTACGCTAGGGCGGATCCAGGATTTTTTCTGGGGGGGGGGCACAATCAACAATAACTACAAATTAACTTGTAGTATCTATAGAGAGATTTCAAAGGTTTATTAAAATATCAAAACAATAGTTTCACTCATGTTATTTCTGTTATTTTAACAACTATGATCATGTGATTTGCCTATAATTATATACTATAATGGATTCCCCACAGTACACAAAAAACTGTCTGGGAGGGAGCACTTGCCCCCGTGCCCCTTCTGGATCCGCCCTTGTGTGTACGAAATATCAATCTTTCAACATCATCACGATCCAGAATTCCTCTCGAGGTGTGGGCCATTCTCCTGAATGGTATTGAGAACCGCGACAGGGTTTTCAACTGCTAGATATATGGTCACAGTGTCCTTGTATTCATAGTAAAATCGATTTATTATTATTATCTTTTATTGTATGAAAAAACTGTAGTTTTTGGACACTGTTACCGCTTAATTAACACTGTAAACGAGGATTATAAGCTTTAATTCATGTAGAACATTATATGTCTGCGTTACAACGAAAAAAAATCTTGTCTTAAAGGTTGTAGGTTTGTTATAGTGTTCTCATAGCAGGAAGTAACCAGAGCAGGAAGACCGAGATTGACCCATTCTCCAAGGTCAGGAGGGTGAATACATTGTTAGTCAAATTTTATCGAGGGGAATATATAATCTATCTTTACAGAAGGGCCTACAAAGTTGGATCAAGAATCATTTGGGAAGACCTGAAAGGATAGGATCGATAATGAATGCTACTTTATCTAATATATAAACTTGTCGTGTCACAGTGTTTGTAACAGATCTCCTCCAAAAGGACTTGACCGATTCTTATGAAATTTTGTGTCTGTATTCAGTAGGTCTAAGAATTGGATGTAAACTATTTTTCATACCCCTATGTGATGTGTCGGCCATTACTATACGTCGATCGTAGCAATGACGCTTGATGATGCTGCATTTTTGATATGTTGTAAGGTCATGTCTGAATAGTGTAAATCTAAGTTTGCGACCGAAAAAACGGACGGGAATACTTTTGGTGGCCGAAAAACTTCGAAATTTTCGGAATTATTTCAGTTTTTGTCCAGTACCTCCTAATTTTTTCTCTAAGTGTTTTAGAGAAAAAAGACAAATAACTATGTTTAAGGAAGATACATTTTGCTACAATTTGAGCCCAAATTCTGCTCTGTACGTTTAACAGATCCTGAGTTAAGTTGGAATTCTATAATAATTAACCGGAATCTTAGCTCTATCTATATATTAAAAAGAATCGCTAAATTCCTTGCTAACCGCAAAACTCGAGAACGGCTCTACCAATTCGACTAACTTTTTTTTTCACATTTTCGCTAAGGCGCATAGAAGGTTCTTATGGAGAGAAAACCCGTAAAAATAGCGAGGAAACTTTCGGATTTGGGGATTTTTTTCCAATTTTTGGCCAGTATCTCCTAATCGGTGCGGTTTTGAAAAAAAAACAGAGGTAACCATTTTTAAAGTAAAATAAATGTTTTACAATCTGAGCCCAACAGCGGCTCTGTAGATCTAATAGATTCTGAGTTCAGTCACTATCATATAACAAATAACTGGAATCTTATATATCTGTATATATAAAAATATTCTGTCACGATGTTTGTCTGGGCTAATCTCCGAAACTCATGGACTGATTATAATGAAATTTCGCAAAGATATGTAACATTTTCCAACTTAAAAAATAGACTATATTTTTTTTCGATTTTCGACCACGATATTTTTATTGCAAAACTATTTTTTTTTTCTAACCTGTTGCATTTTTGATATGTTGTAACAGCATCTTACAAGTAGTGTAAATCCGAAGTTGCATCCGAAAAACGGATATTACATACCTCATTCATTAAACTAATGTTTATATTTTATCAGTTAAGTACATTTATTATAAACTATAGTTAGATACAAGATGAATGAAATGTAAATTCGAAAATCAATTTAATTAATTTTTTTCATTCATTAATTATTTCTTTAAAATTAAAATTTTAACGTAATATTTTTTAAAACTATAATAATAGCCAAAGCAACGGTGGCCGGGTCAGCTAATATATATATATAAAACTTAAAGCTTCTCCGCATAAAACACAAATTAAGAAACAAAAAATTGGAAAAGTATGGTCACACACGAAGGCTGTATTAACACTGACTTTATTTCAATCATAATCCTGTATTTACATTTGTTTACAATAGAGTTTGTAAGAACACCCTTGTAAACTCAAAACAAATGTACAAAGGAAAAAAAAGAAATTCCAACTTAGTAGAATCTTATTCTACGTATAAAATTTAAAATTAAATAACTTATTACTAACTTAATCTAAAGATCGGTATCATTCGAAATGCACTAAAATTATTTCTGTAGACCTAAGGCAATTCACAAAAACTACAGGAGATTTTATCGGGCACTCCGTAGAACTGAAACCATTCACCACTGTCACCACTGTTTCCACCACTGTCATCCATTTGAGCACTCGCCACGTAAAAGTGTCGATCTGGAGGTCTGGGGGGTGGCGATCATATTTAGTAGTATGGCAAATGTGGGAGTCCCTCATTGTTCTCGCAGCCATTGTTTCATTAATCCCTCGGTGGTTCGTCTTACCCTGATGATATGTGGGTCGCGTCTACTTTCGATGCGTTTTTCTGAGCTGATGAATCGCTTGAACCAAGGTAATGTGCCGGTTTCGTAAAATTCTTTAAAGTCGAAAATCGGTCATCCTGTGGTTCTGGTACCCTAGTCCATCCAGAACCGGGCTTTCTATGTTGTCTCGTAAAGTTTCATAGGGAAATCCGATGGCATTAGCTGCATATCTAATGGAACGTCCATCATCAATAAGTACCACACCACGCGCAATATCCTCAGCACGAAGAGGCATTTTTAAACTTAAAATTGAAAAAATTAATAGCCGGAACTAAGAAATTTGTTGCAAGAAACGGCACTGAACAAATGACAGTGAAAAAACATTTTAATTCCATAGAAAGTGAACAGTGGAATCTACAGTCCTTTAATTGAATTAAGCACGTAGGGTTATTATCCTCTATATTTACATTCCTAATTGAAAACAAATAAAGAAAACACATATTTATTCATTAAAAAAAAATACCAATCCAAAGCAGAAATATTTGTAGATAAACATGAAAAAATCTAATATAAATTAAGATGGGACATATGATAGTATAGCCACTAATCCCAAACTGTATTGGAAACATATGTAAATAGTATATATGGAGGATTATGATTGAAATAAAGTCAGGGTTAAAACAACTTTCGTGCGTGATCTTTCTTTTCCAATTTATTCTTTTTGTTTTATTAGCTGTTAATTGGTGCCGAACTCCGGGAGCTTAAGACAATTCGCAGTAAGACTATTTTTTTTCCTTTCCCTTTCTTTTTCTTTTATCTCTTTTCTAGAGAACACGATCGAATAATTTATTTTTTTTATTTGTGTCCATAAAGCAAACAATTTAAAATTTGACTGAATCGAGGCAGAGATCCTTAGGCTGACAACATTAACGCTGGAGCCTCCACCAGCACCAGCACTGGCAGAACAGGTGGCCACCCCGAGTCGTAGCCCTTGCCGTCGACTACGCTAGAAATGGCACGTGCGGACCTAGCTGAAAGGGCGGCGAATAGAGTTGCAAAGGAGGCCAATGAACTGGAAAGAATGTAATTGAAAAAGGCAACAAGCCAGGAAAAGACAATATTACCGCCGACTGGCTATCTCCCGCTCTATATGTCAATGCAATCGAACCAGAGGTAGGAGAACCATCAAGGGATCTGCAGAGGTTCGTCCGGGAATGGACGCAAGACGGAGAAGGAGAACGCGGGGCAGACCATCGAGACAACGGAGACGCCTTTGACCATGATGAATCAGGGGACGACAGACCAAAAGGGATGGAGGAGTTAGACGCGGTTATTAACGACAAGCCTCGGCATATTATTTGGAAGACAAGGACTGTGGGGCTTCTGAAAATGGAGTTCTCCAAAAATGAAAAACATAACATCGTTATTATTTGGTCCCAGCCCGGAGTCAAAGATGAAAACATATGCCGGGCTCTGAAAAACGCATCGAAAGTAGGCGCGACCCACACATCATCCACCATCATATCATGGAAAGACGAACCACCGAGGGACTAGTGAAACAATGGCTGGGTTAAAACGGAAGTATTATTGGGAAGGGATGCGGAAAGCGATTGAAGAGGTAATGAGGGACTGCCACATTTGTCATACTACTAAATATTATCGCCACTCCCCCCCCAGTAGGGCTACAAATGGAGTCTTTAATGGACCTCCAGATCGACACTTTTACGAGGCGAAAGCTCAAATGGATGACAGTAGTGGAAACCTTCAGCAAGTTAGCCATGGCCACCCCGGTAAAGGAGAAATCAGCGGTAGCGGTCAGTAGCACCCTCCAAACATGGATTCAGTTCTACGGAGTGCCCGATAAGATCTCTTCAGATGGGAGTAGGGAATTTGACAATACGCAGTTACGGAATAAGATGAAAGAGCTAGGCGTTGCATGACATTGGAATACCCTCGGACATCCCAGAAGTAGGGGGGAGGGTCCAACGGTGTATTTTTGAGCTTAATTCATTTAGGTGTAGTAGAGCAATGTAATTTTATTTATCTTTTATGTGTAGTTTTTGTGAATTGCCTTAGGTCTACAGAAATAATTTTAGTGCATTTCGAATGATACCGATCTTTAGATTAAGTTAGTAATAAGTTATTTAATTTTAAATTTTATACGTAGAATAAGATTCTACTAAGTTGGAATTTCTTTTTTTTCCTTTGTACATTTGTTTTGAGTTTACGAGGGTGTTCATACAAGCTCTATTGTAAACATATGTAAATACAGGATTATGATTGAAATAAAGTCAGTGTTAATACAGCCATCGTGTGTGTTATATGTAAGTATATTCCATTCCCATAATGCCTCAATAGGTTATAGTAATTTAATTTAATTATGTCAATTTATTTATTATTATTATTTATTTCTTCTGATTTCCTACCTACTATATAAATATATACATATTCTTTCATTGATTCCTTAATAATTCTTTTCTTCAAGATTTTTCTTAATAATTTTAGTCAATCCCATACTTGTAATATAATAAATTGTAATATACTAGAAAAATATTATGTTCTTTGTCTTTTTATTTTTTATTCCGCGTTATTATTACTGAATTCATTTTTTATCAATAGAAAAATCAGTTTGTGAAATCGGTTTCCGTTTCTGATGTGTAGACTTGATTCTTTCTTTCAGTCCACGGCAACTGCATTCATTATCGATCCTTTCCTTTCAGGTCTTCCCAAATGATTCTTGATCCAACTTTGTAGGCCCTTCTGTGAAGATAGATTATATATTCCCCTCGATAAAATTTGACTAACAATGTATTCACCCTCCTGACCTTGGAGAATGGGTCAATCTCGGTCTTCCTGCTCTGGTTACTTCCTGCTATGAGAACACTATAACAAACCTACAACCTTTAAGACAAGATTTTTTTTTCGTTGTAACGCAGATATATAATGTTCTACATGACTTAAAGCTTATAATCCTCGTTTACAGTGTTAATTAAGCGGTAACAGTGTCCAAAAACTACAGTTTTTTCATACAATAAAAGATAATAATAATAAATCGATTTTACTATGAATACAAGGACACTGTGACCTTATATATATATATATATATATATATATATACTAGTGTCCCGCCCCAGCTTTGCTCGGGTATTAAGGCATATTATGCCTACTTAATTTGTCTGTGTAAAATATTTTTTCCTGCAGCCATTGAGTAGTGCAATCCATTACCCAAATAAACTGGTGTGGAAAGTCCCACTTTCCCCACTAGTGAGGAAAAATCACTTTCCCTCCCTAGTGAGGAAAAGTAACAGCCACCTAGTTCGAATTTGACGAACAGCACTCTGTTATTTTAAATGTTAAATGGTGGTATTTTAATATTATTCCTATAATTATTATATTCCTAAAATGTTAAAATAAATAATTTAAGAACTATTTTATATGAAATTTAAATTATGGCAACAACTGTGCAATAAATGTCAAGATATAATAATATACGTTTATTTTATTTTTATTTGTGTTATCAGAATATTATTTTCTAAATAATAATAAATAAATGTTTCATGAGTAAACCGTCCTAGAGTTATAATTGCATGGTTAGTAATAGAACATTATATGTAAGAGATAGCGCTAGTGTAGTTTTAACAAATCTAAAGTTTCACCTTTAATTTCTTAATTTTTAAATAGTTGCAGGAAAAATTTAATATTTAAAACGTGAGAAAAGTGCTTATAACACCCTCGCCTTCGAATCGTGTGGTAAAATTCAATCGGGTGTAATAAAGTGGCACTTTCCTCACTTGTCAAATAAATAACTATATTTTTTATCACGTACCGGTCACTAAGGACCACGCAAATATCATTGGTTAGGCTTCTTTGGGAGTCTTGATTTTCTTTCTTACCATCTCAGCTAATGTACTTTATTATATAGAAATTATAAAAATAAAAACAAAAACAAATATTTCTTTATATATGAATTTACTATCTTGCACGTTAGATAATTGCAAGAGATTAGGCAGCGTCTTCGGTGAAGCCCATCGATTTCCAACCCATTTACACAAAACCTCGACAAATTATATACCATAACCTTCCTGGTGAATCACTCTGCCTATTGGCGGAAACCGCGTGAAAATCCGTGCAGTGGTTATTGAGTTTACCGCGAACAAACGCGGCCGAGGACTCTGTTTTATAATATTTATGGATAAGATTCCAGTTATTTATAATATGATAGGGACTGAACTCAGAATCAATTAGACCTACAGAGCTGCGTTTGAGCTCAAACTGTAGCAGATTTAATCAACTTTAAAAATGACTACTTTTGTTTTGTTTTTTTCCAAAAACGCACCGATTAGAAGATACAGACCAAAAACTGAAATAACTCCGAGAATTTCGAGTTTTCCCATCCGTTTTTTCAAATGCAAAGTTGGATTTCCACTATTTAGAACATATCAAAAATGCAGCAAGTTAGAAAAAAATTAATTTTGCAATAAAAATTTCGCGGTCATTAATCGATATAAAATATAGCGTATATTTTAAGATGGACAATGCTGCGTACCTCATTAAAATCGGTCCAGAAGGTTTGACTTTAAATAACAAGAAAAGCTAATACGAGATTTGATGAGACATTTTCGCAAACACTCAATCCAAATAAAAATTCACGCGAAAAATCAGCTTAATTATTTGACTATCCAATCCAATGCTGTGGCCATTGAAAAAGAAATAGTATTTCTAAATAAGTTGTATATACAAAACAAAGTTAAATATAAATAGCCTGTATCTCGGATGAGTGTTTTATGTACTGTGTCTCGAAGTAATGTAGTCTACTTAACAGTTATATCGGTCGTCATGCAACTGTATCTGATAAATTATGTATGACCTTGATACAATTTGGCCACTAGTGTATTCACCCCTGGTGACCCCAGCTTGACCCTTGGTTGGATCTTCCTGCTCTGATTACTTCCTGCTCTGGGAACACTCGATAACACTATAGCCCATTCCGTTGAGTTGCCTTCCCAACGGATCAAACGGACCGTTGGCTTTCATCCCTGGTATTTATTTCACATCAATGTCATGTTAAAGAAGAGGGAAATGGTGGTGTTTGCTTACAGGCCCTTTGAATACTGGCAAGAAAAGTCGAAAATTGTATTGCCAAAGTGTCAAACTAATTTGATTTTTCCAGGTTATATTCGTCTTAATAATAAATAATAATAATAACCCTAGTGCTCCTCTTCAAGAAATCCACTTCTAATAACCAATTTTAATTAACACAACATTTTTTGAAGGCACATTTTCATCGACTATGTCGACGACGACATTTTCTAAGTATGGTATTTATATTTAACAATAATCTTACACCTATTGAAACCTCATATTCTACACTCACCCATTGTTACAGAGTTGCCAAGTCAATCACATTGACACAAGATGCCATAGGCCCCGTGCGATACCCTATACAGACTCTCGTCTCTTAAACGGTGTGTTCAGAGTTTTAAAACGGTGAATCCTATCGGTTCCAATGTAGGAGGATTTTGATGTCTTCTTCAAAATATCAAGAAATCACGGTTTTATCCGAATAGTATTATCAATATTTATGATATTCATCTTTCTTCTAAGTGCAAGTCACCGTCTATTGACACCTCTTTCATCGAAATCAATGATCCTCCCAGAGCCAGAAACAATTAATTACTACCGTAATTATATATATATATATACATATATATATATATATATATATATATATATATATATATATATATATATATATATATATATATATATATATCAATGACAAAATAAATAATTCAAAGTTATCATACGTTATTACACTGCACTACACTACCTGAAAACAAAACTGAACCTTGTAAAAAAAAAAAAATCTGAAAACATTGAACAAACGATAGTTCCATATGACCACTTCTGGGTCTTAACGGTCTTTTTTTCTGAATTATATACAACACCAATACATATACATATATAAATAAAAAACGCAATCCTACAATCCCACAATCCTACAATTCCAAATGACTATCGCCTTATCTCTACACTCTCCAGCCTTTACAAAGAATAGTTCAATCCCAAATGTTATGAATGGAAAACGTTGTGGTAATACCTATTATAATTTCCACAAATGGATTAGTCCCTAAATCCACTGTGGAGGGCACGCAGAGTCTGAGACTTCCGCTTGATGCTTTAAGGGAGGCTGATCAGGCAGTTCTCCCAAGCACAGCCAGGATTGTAAGACAATTTCTGATCGTTCCAAGAGGAAAAAACAAAACGAAAACTAATGACTGGAGCTATTTGGACTCGTCCCCCATTTCTGTTTTGAACCTTCAAATCCGTGAAGAAAATAGTTAGTTATCATAATAATTCATTTATTTCAATAATTCTTCTTATTTTATGTAGGATAGCATTAGTCGAGGGGGTGCAGTCATAAATAACACCAAATAAGTAAAACTTATATATTATTAGTGCCGACGTTTCGGCCTACGTTGTAGGCCATCTTCAGGGCTAAGAAAGAAAAAACAAACAAAACAAAAATAACTATAAAAAAAACATTGCAGTACCAAGAAAGAATATAATAACATGTAGAGTTATAGAAAAGTAAAGAAAATTAGCGATGGATATATTATTAAGGAATTATATGAACAAAAATAATTACAGAATAAGTGTTCAGAAAGGCGATAATGCAAAGAAATACAAAGAGAATGAAAAATGAAAAGGTAAACAGTAAGATACAAAATGAATTAATACAAAATATGATATTGAAGTATAAATACAGAAGAAATTTGTAGAAAGTAATATTTGGGAATCTCGTTCAATTACAGGTAGAGATGTAAAATGTTTGATAATATAAGAATATGTCGTAATAGAACATCATAATTTTTATAATTTATCTTCATTTTCAAATTAGAATTTTTTATCTCTACTTTCTATACATTTCTTATATATTTATTCTTTAACATCATATTTGGTGTTAACATAAATTCATATAATTATATATATTTATATAAAATATTTTACTTCACTACCGGTAATTGAACGAGATTCCGATATATTACTTTCTACAAATTTCTTCTGTATTTATACTTTAACATCATATTTTGTATTAATGTTCATACATATTTACTTATATAAAATTTTCTCTCATAGCCCAGAAGATGGCCTACAACCTAGGTCGAAACGTCGGCAGAAATAATAAATAAGTTTTACTTATTTGGTGTTACTATTGACTGCACCCCCCCCCCCCCCCAACTAATTCCATCCTTCATTAGATTTTCCAGTCAACTATTTTCCTCTCTATCTTCTTATTTTATGTTTTTCTCAAATTTTCTTTAATTAATTTATAATGACTACCTCATTTTCATAATTTATAAAAATATAGTTTATAAAATTATTAAATCTTTCAAAGATTCAATAGTTGGAAACGGATAAAAATATAAACAAATGTATATCATTATTTTGTTAAATAAAAATTGTATCCAGTCAATCTATAAAACTAGGAACGGGTATATATATTTAGCAGGAACAGGGCAGTGTCTCACAGGAAATTGTGGGTCGAGCATACATAAATGTAAGGATCTTCTACTAAATAAATTTACGTGAAGGAAGTTAATATGAATAGTTTGTATTTTATTTAATAAATTTGAAAAACATTCAAGCTTACTATCTTCCATTTTCATGTCAGCACATCCTTAACAAAAAAAAAATATGATAGTAGAAACTGTTATACCTTTGTTTTTTGTGAAGTAAAAAAAGAAATAAAATTGGTGATATTGTAGATAACATCATGTATTTTTATTGGAATTTTCGGATATTTCCATAAAATCCTTAGTATGTTATTAATTATTTCTAGCTTCGCCTGGTAAAAAACAAACCCCGATTCATGAATAATTCAACGATTTATCAGTTGATAGGATCGATCATGTTCATTAAAAATAAATCTGCATGGAAGTAAGCACAAGATACATAATTAGATGAAATTATACTTTGAACAAAATTCGTCTTAACTAATTTTAAACTAACCGTCATTTTGAGACCGAACGGTAAGAACGGGTTTCGAATTATTGAATTTAATAAAACAGAAAAATAACTTTATTCTGAGACTAGATCCCTTTAGATTAGCAAAAAAAGTACTTAACGAACAGAGAATATACATTGACAAAAGACTAATTAATAAAAAGGAGAAAGAATTGTATACAAAATAATTCAATTCTAATTTACTATGACTGATACTTGAAGATGAGATAGCACTTCCACCGCCAGTATGGAGTGCTAAAAAGTCGTCCAAAAGAAGCTTTTAAGTGATATTTACATGGGTCAATGGAAAACCTGGAAACGTTAACGTCATCTAATTTAACTTAATAATTCAACCACAGCCACGACCAAACCAATTATTATTATTTTTTAAAGTTATTTAATGAAATTTACAACTGTATAACAGAAAACACCAATTAAATATAATGAATGTATAAATTGGCATGAAAAGAAAAGCAGAGAAACTCCCCAGTTGTAGTACTCAACTAGCAAGTTCAACTTAGATCTTGAAACTAGTGGGTTTGAGTGGGAATGTAGTCTGTCATGAAAAAATTGATATCGGATTCGGGCCAAGTCAGCAACAATTGGGAAATTAAGGTCATTATGGATTACTTTGTTCGTAACAAAATGAGGAGCATTAAGGATTTTACGAAGGATTTTGGATTGTAAGGATTGAATACGAGAAGAATTCGATGGCTTAGTGGAGTCCCAAAGCTCTATTCCGTAAGTCCAGATGGGTCTAATGATCGTCATGTATATGAGTATTTTGTAATTAATTGAGAGCTTCGAGCGTTTGTCTAGTAAATGTTGAAGTAGCCTGAAATGGCGTGATGTTTCTTGTCGTTTCAGTCTAGTATGAGGATTCAAAGTTAATCTTTTGTCAAGGTTTAGTACCGGACCTGTTCTACAGAAATCAGTGGGATGTTATTAAACGACACAGGACAGGAGATCATTGGTTTACGACGGAGGGTAAAAATTATTTGACGGGATTTGTGGGAATTTATTTTAATCCTCCAGTTTTAACAGCATTTTTCAAGGTCAGTAATATGGGATTGAAGAGTATGGGATGCTATAACTGGATCAGTGTTGACTGATTTTTCTTTTATATCTAAAATGTAGTTTTCGAGTGGATATTTCTAATTCTGAAAACAAATGGTCTTTACTTCCTAGATGATAAATCAAATTAAAAAAAAAAATGTATTTGTCATTTCCTCCATTTAAACATATACCGTATAACATTAACTGTATTTTTATAAGTAGGAATATGTTTAATTAAGATCCCCCCCCCCGTATTTTTCTTCTATGTATTTTTATTTATGAACTTTATAAAAAATAATCTCAATCGAATATGTTCTCCTGGACCAACAAATAGAATAATTCAGAAGAATTCATACATATTTTTTTGCTATATAAGTTTTTTGACAAAGCTAACTTATTTGACAATTAATGCCGTTAAGAAACGACCCTAACGTATTGTATTTTCTTTTTTTGTAATATTGTTTATTCTCTTCTTTTTTCTTTTTTTTAGTAGGGAGAAAAACTCCACATAGATGATATCTTGACAATGGAACCATAAGTTGGACTTTCAAGTTTTGAAAATAATGTTTGAATACTGGAGATATAAAGTGGACTCTTACACTTTGCGAACTTGTGACAGTGGGTGGAGAATGGTACTGTTATTGGGCGTGCTCTTGGCTTGGGCTTATCTAAAGAATTTTACTTTTTTTTTTAACTTTCTCCCTTTCCGCTCTTTATTACAGTCAATTATTGAAGTACGTTAGATAGCAGGTGCCTTCACTTCCTGCCTCCTGCATCCCGCTCACACTTGCAACTGCCCAGCCACAATAAGCATTTTCTCAATTCCTTATTCTATATTATATTATATCTTTAATTAAAATATTATATTGTCATTATCATAGTATAAATGATAATAATATATGATATATTATAACATCATATATAACCTCATTTAATTAGCTTAGTTTAATTATATTTTAAAAATATAAATAACACCAATAATGAAAAAATATTTACAATAATCAAACAAATAAAAACATACTCATTAGTACAATTATAAATCCTGTCTCAACGCATTGATCATTTATGTTTAAAAAAACAATTACTGGATAACTAAATTATTGGCAGAATAATAAGCTTTGAGACCTAGCAATGTTAATTTTTGATTGCAGTTCCTCCTGAGAGTGATATTGGCCTCTAATCCTACCGCTTATCGCTACTCATCGGCAGATTACAGTACGTTAATTACTGCTATAGAAACTAATGTTTCTCAATATTTTTATTAATGCCTAAAGAAACGGAATGAATCATTTATTCCGTTTATAGTATATTTGTATAATTAGTTGATAGTATAACACAAGCGGGAGTGGAGGAGGATCACTGAGGAGTCCCGCAAGGATCTAATACGGTGGTTAGGTAGATAGATAGATAGATAACACAATTTGATGATTATTTCTCAATAATTATAATAGTAAAAATATTCAACATGCTTTGTTATTACATACTATGAAGTCTAAGAGACAAATAGTCACTTAATACGGTTTCACCATTCAATTCTGAATTAGAACAAGTTTGATGAAACGTCTTACTATATAATAATAGTTATATACATAATACGAATTATTAGGGAATCTGAAAAAAAATCTTAAAATCTCGAGGATGGGAGCGAGAGAAACCTTGACACGAATTTTTAAAGACAATTTCATAAAATATTCATTATAATTTGTATGAATAATTAATTATTATATCTTATTTATGTAAATATGCAAAATCACATATTCTGCGAACTAACTCAATCCAACAACTCGTCATATTTTATAAAAATTTCTTAAAATCATATTTCGAGTCCAGAAGAAAAAATGTCAATCAATTTCATATTCCTAATGGGATATTGTCAGTCCGGTTGAGATAAATAAGGCGTTTTAAAATCAGATTTAGTTATACATATATACTGGCATAAGTAGAATTGACAGTTTGGATACAATAATTTATGGTCTTATTAGTCCTTACTAGACAGAAGAAGCCTATAGATAGGAGTCATGGTCTAAAGAACCCACCTGCTATCCAACATCCGGAGGAAGTGGATAACGCCTAACGACATTTTCGTACTCTTCTCTTGAAGCAGATGTTTCTCCTAGCGAAACCTCTACTGCCCAGGAATCTTTATACTTTATCCCGAGGCGTCCCATCAGCGATTCCGTAGCAGCGGGGCAATGGATGCCCTTGGGAGAGATGTCCCTTGGTAGTCCATATGTATTCATTTAAATGGGCACTACATTGAAAAAGCTTATACACATTTAAATTTTTTTTTTTTTTGCTACCAAGCAGTAATAGGTTCTTCATTATATGTATAAAATCTTTTGTACCTTATAATAATAAAAATTCGGCCTAGCGAACTCGAAGGCTATGCATGGATATGGATATGAACTAAGAAAATGAACTCGATAAAACCGAACCAATGGAAATGAAAACGAACTTTTGTCCACTGACCACCAATCAAACCCGAATCCACTAGATCACTCATAACACAAACCTCCTACTTATTCCTCGGTCGTTTAACTAAAGGCTCAGCACTTATTGACTTTTTAGGCTTCGTTCATTACTAAGCCCTCCGACTTTACTAGCCTGTCTCAACCTTCGCAATATTATCACCTGTAATTCCGCTTTGTTTAATGTCCAGAATTCTCCAATGGTCTTATCCTTTTTCGGACTGAATATGCAATACCTTATTTTGAATTCCTTAAGACGTTGTCCATCCGTCATAGTTAACGACCACGTTTCACATCTATAAAGAACATTTGGATGGTCGTTTTATAAATTGTAATTTTTAAATTTTGAGGCAATGGGCGCGAGTTACTAATGTCGAGACCGAAAAGTAGCAAGAATTTTTTACCATTATCCTTGCCTTTATTCCCTCTTAAAGTTCATTGAAATACACACACACACACGCACACCACAGCTTAATATTACACTTCTATCATGTATATTTATAAGAATAGTTTGTATTTTACATTATTGTCCTTATCAAAATTTATTAATAATATCATAATTATTTAGAATAATAATATTATTTATCTGTTTAAATCTAAATCCAAAATCGAAATAAAACATAAGAATACAAGGGTACGTAACCCACTTTCATAAGATTTCGTTATTTATTTAACGTCACTTTAAGCAACTATTCCTACTCAGACGAGTCATATACAACAAATGTTCAAATAATCACTTTTTTATCATTTCTCAAAAGCCTGTTATCTCTCCCATATTCCCACCACTTCTGCCCATATCAATCCAGGGAGTCTTCTGTACTGAAAAAATATATTTATGTTAAGGTATGCAGATATAGATAACTTGAGCTGAAATGCCGTGCTATTTTTAGTCTACGAAATTCCCTAAGAACTGGAAAGTGAAAAGGAGTTGCATTAACAGTCCCAAACATTTTAAATCAAACTATAACAAGAATTTTCACTTAAAAAGAAAAATGTAGCTTCAATTTTCAAGATATAAGGAAGTCATCAGGATTTTATATAATTTATAAGTGGATAAGACCTCCTTCATTTTTGTTTTACATCCCTAAAATTCATTCCTTCATTTTTCATAACTTGATTTGTCATACATTCTTTTAGATCGATTTATGTAAAAGCACCTTGCGATTATATATTCTTTTCCTCAACCGGGCTATGACTTGAAAGAAAATGTAGGTAGGGATCCTGTAGTGTAGAATCTCTTGGTGAGGACCGGCCCGCTGACAAAGAGAATCATCTCAGTGAGAACCGTTAATGGTGAGGACCGTTAGGAGAAATAAAAATCGCCCTCCTTAGCCGAAATAAAAATTGGATCTAGATCGGTGCACTTGTTCCCCTTCCCCAGCCACCTCCAGAGGCTACCTCCTCACCCTTCCTAGGGTACATACCTTCAACCACCCTTCTACATCTCCCCATTACTGGCTCCTTAATAATTATCCATATTTTATCACCCCCCTCCAGGAAAAAAAAGTCTACTAGATGCATTTATTAGAATGATATTTCATATTTCTTTAATAATATTTCCTTTAATTAGAGTATAATAGAGAAAAAATGAGATTACAACGGATTCGTTAATCAGCTTTATATCGATTTTAAAAAACTTATGATTCCATCAACCGTCAAATGATGTACAACGTATTGATTGAACAAAGTATACCAAAGAAATTAGTAAATCTGATAAGGATGTGTAAAAGCGAAACTTTCGATAAGGTTATAATTGATAATGATTTTTCGGAGATATTCGAGGTTCCCTCAGGTTTAAATAAGGTTATGATTCGCTTTCACCTGTACTATTCAATTTAACACTTGAGTACGTTATTAAAAAAGTGATACGCAACGAAAAAAGTTTGAATTTGAATATGAATAGTAAAATATACCTGCTTGGGTTTGACTATAGGACTAAGAATATGGTTAATACCAGAAAATGGCGAGATTTTGATGATATGTTGAGGGAATAAGATCGAACATGTGGTGAGGTTTGAGTACTTAGGGTCTATGGTAATTAGAAAAAACGAAATTCGAGAGTAAATAAAGGCGGGAAATGCTTGTTGTTATTCGGTCTCGACCTCGCTAAGCTCGCATCTTTAGTCCCGAAATCTGAAAATTGGAATTTATAAAACCATCATCCTTCCAACTCTTCTTTACGGATGTGAAACTTGACCGCTGACGCTGAAGGATGAACAACGTCTTCAGGTATTCGAAAATGAGGTGTTACGTAGAATGTTGGGTCCGAAAAAGGATGAGACCACTGGGGAATATAGGAGATTAGGCGAATAACGCGAATTGCGAACCATGCAACCAGTAAATATTATTCAAGTGATAGTGTCCCGAAGATTGAGATGGGCCTGTAAAGTTGCTGGGCGTCTGTGGGTCGACTGAGCTGTAGGTGGGAGGATTGCGTTAAGAGTGATCTAGCGGATTTGGGTTTGGGGGTAGTTGATCGAGCCTTCGGATTCGCTAAGCCTTATTATTACTTAATTACAGTGATGGAGGAAAAATATATTTAGTAAGTGAGCTGCATAAGTCACTATTTATTCGCTAAGAATCAAGAAGCCCTTGAATGAACGTCTAGGAACACTTTATAACTTTTCTGTAAAGAAAAAAAATTATCCAGTTGCCTACTTATAAAATACGACACAGAAATCATTGAATAACTTTTTCATAGTCAGTTAATTGCCCATCAATATATAAATGTGTGTAGGAATATTTTAACTACGATTAACATTTGTGCTATTACTTCTAAGGGCTCTGCATGTAGAAAAATGTGTTTAATGCCTTAATGATGTTATAAGTTTATTTTTTTGAGAAATTATTGCAAGAAGAGCCGTTGGTAACTACAAACTACTTCCCACTCGAAATGTTAGGAATGCTTTCTTATTAATTACAATTTCGCCTGCAATGAAACTTCTGTCTGAAGTAGCAAACGTGTTCAATGAGTGAACTAACGCAAAAGGTATTTTTATATATATATATATATATATATATATATATATATATATATATATATATATGCTCTATTTGTTGATATGCTCTGAACATTTCTTCATGATTTAAGGTGTTCCATGTATTGACCAGTTAGTCCCTCAATATATCCGAGCCATTTGATTAGTTAGTTTTTTTCGCATTGAACGTTTTTCAAGAGGGAAGAGCAAGGCCCTCTCATTAAGCCCAATCCTTGTGAATTGTATATTGTTTATTGAATTGTGAGGACCAATGTGAATTATCCTCATCAGCTTATTCGTTTGGCTTACCCACTTATTTCGCTGCTAAAGGCCGTCCATCATTCGCAAACCAGTGAACGCGCCCAATAGGACGGGTATCAGCCGTATATCAAGGCTTGACAGGATACCAAATGCAGAAGATCGATAGATAATGGATGCTCAAAATACCATCCTTGAAAAAATCACCATCTAGCGATTGATTGGTTCGGAAATCTAATGAGGATGGATGATAGAAGAATACCAAAAATTACCATGTTTTAGTGCCCTGAAGGAAGAAGAAGTGACTGGGCAAAAATCGCCAGATTAACAAAGTTCAGGAAAACATAGGATACGGTCTCAATGAAGAAGTGCCAGAACGTAATTTCTCTGGAAATAAAGAAATATTGTCATGAAATTTAGTTGGAGACAACTGAAACTTTGAAATAACTCTCAATGAATAAAAATAAAATCAATAAACTGGCTGTCGGTGAAGAGCAAATCAAATTAAAATAAAAGATACGTTAAAACACCTGAAGGGCGAGAAAAATGTTCATCAGGGCCATGGACCGATTATACTAAAATTAAGAATCTACCAAGGCAGCAGGTTCGGCAGCAAATAATAAAAACAATCTCATGGTGTTTTCAATTCATTTACTATCTGTAGTATTGATGTCGGCCATCGCTTTTGATGCTTGAGTTCTATATTCAGTTTTGTAACAATGTTTCCTTTTATTTCTGTTATAGTCAAAAGTTTGATTATCTTTTGAAATTGAAAATTTGGTAACGTGTTGGGAAAATGTAAAAAACGTGAGGGTAAAAATTTTGAAAAAAATGTTTTCAATTCATAAAGTTGTTTTACTTACTAACTTTTCCTTTGACAGTGGACATTTCATATGAAATGAACGAAATGAAGCAGCGCTCCAAATCTACTCCTTGGCGGCAGGCGCACAAATTAAGAGTCTCCTGGCTACAGAGGAACAAATCTTAAAAAATTAGATATTTGTATTTCATCTTTTGTCATCATTTTTTAAATCCTTATTGTTTTTTATTAACACATTTTAATTTGTCCTTATTTATTTTATTTTTATTGGCAGAAATAATAAATATCAATTTCCTTATCAATTTTTTTTTTACAAAATCCATTTTCAAAACACGTATTTATAATATAAAATAATTTCCACACTATAATTCTTGGATAATTTGGAACTAAATCGAGACGATCCCAAAAGAAACCCCGACTTCATTTGTACAAAATCATGGCTTAATATAAAAGTAGATTTGGATGAAGTGGGAAATATGAAGCCAACTAAAGCTGATAGAACGATTCACAAGTATATTGTGATTAAGAAAAAAAAAACTTGCCGGCCATGGTCTGTAAGAAGGCTTCGAATGGATTTAGTTAAGGCAAGCTATGTTCCTAATAGAAATGATGGCCTTCTTTATAAGAGTGCGATAGGAACTGATTAGTATGGCACAATTATGATTGCCTTGGTGGATTCGGAGTATGATTCCATTTTGACATTATTGTTTCTCTCGAGTTTTATTATCACCTCTTTACATAATATATATCCGGGAATTTTATGGCACACTCAAACACACTGTTCTGAGATGGATCTAAGTAAGGTTCATTTTGAGGAAGGGTAGTGATATGCATCTGTAGGCGTTCAATATTCTTTGGATATTGAGACTGTATGGTAGATAGACTATTTTATGCCCATATTACAATAAGGTATAAATTGATTTAACGAAATATACAAAAAAATCCTGAAACATGAGGTACTGGCAACATCCGTCCCCGGCTAGAGCCCAGTGACATTATAGCTCTAAATCAATAATGTGCTGACCTTTTCTTGACATTTCCGGAATAGCGGAGAGAGGGGAATGGTCCATGTAGTGGAGTATTTGCTGGAGCCTCTGCTCTCAACTCAATTACACCTTCTTCCAACATCTACTCACTAATACTTTTTTCAAATCACCAATTTCAATAATTTAGAGAGGTCGTGAAATGAGATATAAAAACTGAGAAATAAAAATATTTATTTTTTTTATAATTTTTGGTCAACTTGTTTTGATTTTTAATTATTTTTATTTTAAAGAGAAAAGATATGCCCTCGGCCGGGATTCGAACCCGGCTCCTCAGTCTCTCCATAACAGCGCTCTAACCATTTGAGCCACCGGAGTCGCCTGCCGGCAGAGGACAAATCTATTCTCTTATCCGATCACCAATAAAAGAATATTGTCCCCTGACGGCAGGCGACTCCAGTGGTGCAAATGGTTAGAGCGCTGTCAAGGAGGCCGGGGGCATATCTTTTCTCTTTAAAATAGAAATATTTAAACATATTTATTGTTAGTTCTAAGGAATTGAGAACTATGTCCTGGTCAGTATATATAATTCCTCTTTTTAAGTAGCAGCAGTATCATATTTACTGGTTCTGAAATTGGTGGGGAAACTGATCCCGGCATACGAGCCAACCGGGGTAGCATTCCCAACATTTATTTCCATTTTTTGTTTACTTGTCTATAACTCTATATGTTATTATATTCTTGGTACTGTATTGTTTTTTATATTTATTTTTGTTTTGTTTGTATTTCTCTTTTATCTCTGAAGATGACTTACAAAGTAGGTCGAAACGTCGGCACTAATAAAAAATAAGTTTTCACTTATTTGGCATTAATTTAAGACTGCAACCCCCAACTATTTCCATCCCCCATTTATTTTTATTGTGTCATAGTGGCCGAAAAATGAATTCTGAACAATAATCATAACGTATTGTTAGATTTATCAAGAGCTGTCAAGTAAGAAACAGAAAATGCCTTTCTCTTCATATTCATTTCAATACTGAGCCATCTATTCTTTTAACAAATGTGAATTGAAGATGGAGTAGGGATTGGTTCTAGCCTACATCCTACATCCTACATCCTACACTTATCACAATATAACAACCCATTTATTAAGTAATTGATGTATATGTAAAATAATTATACTTCATAGTGTTCATAACAGTGCTCAACCAATTAACATATATATATATATATATATATATATATATATATATATATATATATATATATATATATATATATATACATAGCTATATAGCTATACGTGTTATATAGAAGAAAATTGAAATGAAAAATATTAAGCCCAATAAACGAGTTCCAAGAGGAAATATGAGTCAAACAAATGACATAAAATTGATTTTGGCTCAACATTTTCGACAAAAAACTCAACATCATCCGCCATTATACCAGAGCATAAGTTCAGTATCCCCATATGTCTTAATGGTTATGTTTGTTTGATTTATGATTATTAAATAACAGTTTTCTCGATAAGAAGGATTTAGCCAATAAATCCTTTACATCCGAAAAACCTGCTTCTTCAAAGTTTAATCAAATCTTTCAGCGGCGTTCGAGTTCCATCTTACAGGCGAATTGACTAAAATAGGGTATTCATAAAATCAAATACGATGAATAATTGAATCTGTTTAAATTATGAAAGCAATCTATTTGCAGATCTGGTATCCTTTATTTTCGGTCAGTTAAAGAGAGGAAAGAGATATAAAACGGTTATGAGGCATTGAGGGGGAATGGTCATCAACGGTCTTGGGCGGTACCCCGTTGCTCCACTGTCTCTCTCACATCTCTTCCTGGAGGGGGGTTAGGGTTCAACCCTCTTCACTAACTACTTAAACAAGAGTAAAAACTCTAAGGCAATTTGTCTTTATAACAATAGATTTATTACATTGAAATTGTTTATATTGATGACAACATTTTCCGTTCATATCTACCACAACGTTTAGCATTGCAAGACGCCTTAAATAAAGGCCAAGTAAAATGAGCGAAATTCCTTGAAGGCTCGACAGTAAAAGGGATTAGCCTTGGCTAACTTACTATCTTAATCAACTATACGATATTCCGATAATAGATTTTTTTAGCAAATAAAATAACACTCGTAACAAAATCGAGTCATAACTGTGATGGTCGAACATACCTTTTTAATTTAAAAACTTACGATCGTGGTCACAATTGCACAATTGTATAGTATTACAAAAATTGAAATTTCAGAAGAATTTAATTTGATGATTTTTTTTAATTCTTATTTTAGAGAGGACCGCTGAATTTTCAACTTTATGCAAATCTTAGTACAATCATATTTATTCACACCCGATTGCCGAATTCTAGTTGAAAAAAAAATTAATGCTATGTGTAATGAGGAAATATGCCCGCAATATTCCAGCTCTAACATTTCAAGAAGATCTGCTTAGGTTTTATAATTTAAAAAAAAGACAAACGAATTTATAGAAGTCGTTATAACAATGTTTAATTATACGGTCTGAATGTTTTTGTGGAAACTGAATTAAAATTTATTTCAAGGATGGATCTACTCAAATGTTGCGTTAGATTCCTTTAAAATCAATTCCAAGTTCACAATCAATCCTAGGTACCTTAATCTAGAAACTGACAGTATTTCATATAAATAGCATTTAATATTTCCATTTAAGAGGTTTGAAAATAAAATCTTATAAGTAAAGTGATATATCTCCCGTCAAATAATAAAAATTGGATTCCCAAAAGATAATTTCTATCCCTTATTATTAATAGGATTGTTGAAACTGGTTTATGGTAAATAGTAATTTGTCGCTTACTGCCTCTTAACATTATTTAAGACACCGACAGGTTTCACCCGTCATATTATAAGCTCATCTAAAAATACAATTTCGTTTTAGTTTATAGTCTAAAAACGATTATCTCCAATTAAATTGTTAGAAATGTTGGAAGGGCCCGCTGAGCTCTTGTACTAATAAGCTTATTACGAGTAGCTATATATTATATATTAACTATAAGTAATTACAATCAGTCGACGCTACACTTTAATTTTCTTAATATTTCAAATGTCATAGTGTTTTAAATCAAGCGTAGATTCGATAAAGCCCAAATTATTTCTCACCTTTATAAGATATTCCTTTGATGGAATTTATTTTTATACTATTTGTTTTCTCAGTCAGCGAGTATGGAAGATCACTTCAACTTTTGAGATAATGTTTTATTATATGTTAAGGTATGATTAATAAGGCTGTTTATGTTGTGTGACTTTAATCAAGAATGTGTTGAGATAATAATGATCAAACGGTAGGTTTTATTGAAAAAAATCCCGCTTTCAAAAAACAGGATTGTGTGTGTGTGTGTGTGTGTGTGAGAGAGTGTGTAAACAGGTAGGAAGTAGGAGAACTTCTTGTTTAAGAGAACTGTAGAATGATAGAGAAAGAGAAGCGTAATGTGAAGGAAAGATGTTAAGGCAGCTTCCCCCAAGGCAGCAGGTGCTCCTCCTGAATATTCAAACAGATCTTTCACGATTGTGTGCAAATAGAGCTAACTCCTATCATCTCTCTTATACATTTCCACTTTACTTACTCTCTTTGCGTACTACTTCGGCGGCTCAATAGCATTGGGACTACACAGAGGCCAAACCAATCTCTACCATAGGTCATAATGACAAACTTTATTCAGGGACCAAGCCTCTTTAGAATAACAATCATGAACAAAAAAAATAAACATAATACACATCTGGCCAGAAGGTTACATAATAATATGAATCATGAAGTAATTAAAAGTGACAAAAACATAATAAAAATAAAAATAGAAATGAAATAACTAAAAAGTACGAAACTTGACAGGATTTTAATTAATTGTCTAAAATAAATATATTAATACCAACAAAATAATTATAAACGAAATTAATAAAATAGTTTATGACAAAATTACTAAATAAAATAAATTAATGGGATGGCATGCAATAAAGTATTTGCATAGTCTCTATCGTCTTTCGGAAAAATAAAGAAAACACGTAGGCAATGAAATCGATTATTCAATACTAATTTATTTAAGCGGATGATTGACCTGCTTACAGAACATCTTTTTGGGATGTCAAGAGATGTTGGAAAAGAAAGGATTTAAATAAAGCCTGAGAAGAAGCATGGCGGATGAAAAGAGGAATTGAGTTCCACACAGTGGTGGAGCGGGCGAGGAAGGAGCGCTCGAATGCTTTGGTTCTTTGGGAATGAGTATAGAGATCGGAAAGGCGGGATCTTGTTTTGTGGTGTTGAACTGAGGATTTGAATTGGAGGAGGCTGTAGATATATGAAGGATGCTGCGAGTTAATGGATTGGTATAGGAAAACACTTGTCTACGAATGGGAGGGAAGAGCCACTTTAACTCATCATAGCGATGTGACACCCGGGATCGCCTCGAAGTACAAAGGACAAATCTTAGAGCGCAGTTCATTATTCGCTTTAAACGGCCCTCAAGTACTTTCGAAAGGCCCCCGTATACCACACTACAGTAGTCAAAGCGGGGAAAGATGACGGATGATACGAGAAGCTTACGGGTAGATTGTGTATGGAGATGCCGAGATCGATGGAATAATTTCAGGGAACTAATTGACCGTCGGGATATTTGGGTGATATGGGCTTTCCAGGAAAGGTTTTGGTCAATAGTAATGCCTAGGTTTTTGACTGAGGAGCTAAAACTGATGACTATCGTATTGATTATATTATGATGTAATACAGACAATACGATAAGAATGAATCAATTCGCGAATAAATAGCATAAATCTTTATTTCGATTTTCAAAATTTTGCTTGAATAGAAGTGGCGAAAAAACTGGGGCTGCCTAAATTGTATTGATAGGCAGTCTCAAACAGGTCGCGTTTTGTAGATTTTGATGTGGGCATCAAGGTGCACACAAGTATCTGAGGATACACAACAGTAAAAATGTTAAACTGAAGGAATATTTTAAAATTGGGCATTATAAATAATTATTTATTTACCTACAATTCAGTGGATTCATTATAAACTAAAAGGTTCATGAAGCGTTTGCATAAATATAAAATTCATTGCTAATGTTATATTACTGGTATAAATAAGCATGTTTCCCTAATACCACTTATATTTCCAGATGAAAAACCAAAGTTATCTTCGGTGCCATATGAGCATGTTGTAAATAGCTGTATAATTCTCCATCTGCTTTAAGAATTATAATGCACCCTTACTCTTACCAATTATACATGTCTGCGATGAAAAAAATTTAGTATATTTAACTAGTGGGTTTAACAGTATATTTGTGCTGATTACGGAAAAAATTCCATCACCCCAGATAAGTTACAAATCACGGATGAACCAGAGGAATGGAGACTTTTCATCGATTCATCAAAAAGGAGTTTGAAATCTGTACTTCTTCACAATGGTAACCGATATGCTTCTGTGCCTGTTTGACACTCAGTCCATTTTAAAGAATGTTACGAAAATATTGAGTTTGTTCTTAATAAGCTCGGCTACTCTGGCCATAAATGGACCATTTGTGGGGATTTGAAGGTTATTTCCATGTTACTAGGTCAACAAAGTGGTTACACAAAGTTTCCAAGTATCCTCTGTGAATGGGATAGCCGTGATAGGAAACAACACTATATCAAGCAGACGTGGCCAATCAGAAAGGCTCTGATTCTGGATCTAATTCGAATCTAATTCCTGGAGTTAAAAATGTTGAAAGACAAAGTTTAGTGGATCCTAAAAAGATCTTACTTCCACCACTTCATATCAAATTGGGGCTAATGAAACAGTTTGTGAAAGCATTACCCAAAGAAGGAGAGTGTTTCAAGTATCTTTGTGAACTGTTTCCTGGTATATCTGATTCCAAGCTGAAAGAGGGAGTCTTTGTTGGGCCTGACATCAGAAAACTTTTAAAATTTGAAAGCTTCACTAAATATGTCACTAAAATGGAAATGGTAGAAAAAAATGCCTGGAATTCATTTTAACTTGTTGTAACAGGCTTCCTTGGAAACAAAAAAGAGTCCAACTACTAAACTTTGGTTGCTGAATTGTTACACAACTACAAAATGTTGGGCTGCAACATGAGTGTCAAAGTTAATTTCCTTCACTCACATCTGGACTACTTTCCAGAAAATCTTGGGGCTGTAAGTGAGGAACAAGGAGAACGTTTCCATCAAGATATAAAAGAAATGGAGCGCAGATGCCAAGAGCGATGGGATGTCAACATGATGGCAGACTACTGTTGGACGTTAAACAGGGAAAATTCACAAGAACACAGCCGAAAAAGTACCATAAAAAGCTTTGATAGAATATGAAAACGTTTTTTCAAAGACTTATAATAACTTTACAACACATGTGCATCACTTTTATGATCATTTTAGATAGGTATCGTTTTTGTTTGTTTGTTTTTTTAAATAATAAAAACAAATTCAAAATTTTCCTTTCTTTTGTACTTTTTCCAGAAACTTGATCTTTATTTTGCAGGCAAGCCTTACGTGATAGAAAAAAAAAACAATGCCATTTTTTAAATCAGTGCAAAAAAACTACATAAAGATCAGTTAACTAAATCAAAACAATTTTTAAAAAAGTTCTTTTTGCAGACCTGTGCTATAGATAAATAGAGGGACAGAATTGATTGTTTTTTTTCCCCTCAACTATTCATTTATCTTGAATCAACCTCAAAAACCAGAAAAATGTTTTGTATGTATACACATATGTATATATATAATTATTGTCGGTATTTCCCATAAAGGAGAACGCTAGAACGTAAACAAATTTGGTTGTCTTTTTTCCTTCTCTCTTCCCACAAAACTATCATATATTCACTGTGACCGCTATTCCCTCTTCTGTCCACTTCCTTCTAGATTATTTCCCCGATTTTTTTTTTTTTTCTGTCAGCTATATATTCTCACTCTTTTTTTTTTACACATTTCTGCCTATCTCCCGCATATGGGCGAGTCTACTGACCGTGTTTTGACGAGGGCTTTTTTTTAATTAAAAGAGTAAGGGTGAAATATTCGAAATGAAAATTTTAGATGGTGAGGTTATAAGATAGAAGGCAGATGGCCTAACTAGATTACTGGGAAGCTGTTGTGAAGAAGCCTTAGGGATGTTCTAGCGGTGGGGCTTCTGGAGGAAGTCTCGCTACCTCCCTCAGTCCAGTCTTTCTACACCTCCCACGCCACAGGTTTCTTCATTCCACCCTCAGGGCAACTACTGGCTCAAAATTATTCAACTAGCATTCTCTATCTCTATGGTTAACACATCCATCCTTAGCCGGGCAATCATTATTGTTCAAAAACCATTAAAAAAACAAAAACAAACAAGTCTAGAGGTTCTTAAGAGGGCATTTGAGTTAAGAAACATTTTTACTATACTTTTAAATGTTTATAAGTTGTAACTTTAGCTCAGCAATACAAGGAGAACTTCTCAGTATTGATTAGGCGCATGTTTGCTTCATTTAACACCTCAACAGAAAAGATCAGAAGCATGATGTTAATTAATTTGCATAATTAATCATTTATGAAACCATTCTGTCTTTCCACATTACAGTTGATTTGCAATGGGGGCATGTATTTATTGTATAAGTAACATACACACGATATAACGCTTATGATTAGTATTAATATTAGTATTATGTTATATTATAAAACTTTACATACATTAAAAAAATAAATATAAATACAAAGAGTTAGAATAATAATAAAGAGTTGATGAAGAAATAAACAAAAGAAACGTAATTGTAAACTGACTTTAGCCCGAAAAATTTGACAAGGTTCAAGTCCATAAAGACAACCATTTTAGGTAGGACTGCAGAAATCAGTTTGTTCTTGTGTTTGTTTGATTTATTTCATTTTTTTATAAAACGCCATAACACTCACCTTAGAGCTCATGTTAAAATAAAACATACAAGACTGAAAAGACAAGAAACTGCTCGACGTTTTCGCCTACTTCAACATTTACTGGACAAACGTTCTAAGCTCCCAATTAATTACAAAAGACTCATTTACATGACAGTTATCAGACCTATTTGGACATACGGAGTTGAGCTTTGGGGCTCTACTAAACCATCCAATTCATCTCGTATCCAATCTTTACAATCCAAAATCCTTCGTAAAATCCTCAATTGTACCCCACTATGTGCAGACCGAACTTGCGTACACCCAGTGTACCTCACATGGTGTCTCTACTCCAGTCGGAGACCGGCATTCAGCAATGAAAACATGTTGTTCACTGTCACTTGTAAAGTGTTGTAGCGATACAAGAATTATTATAACTGATATTAGTACATTGTATAAGTGAACATTGTTTTAGTTATATGTTATTTTTGTTTTGTGTTGGATTTTCAGAACGATTCTGGTGGGTTGTATATAGCTAAGGCCATAAGAAGGACAGTTCTGTTTATGTTTTTTTTTTTCTTTTTTGGTTTATAGTTTTACCAATACGAAGGAAGAGGGGATTTTTATCAAAACGAAATGGGTACAAAAAACAGCAAAGTCTGAAACTGATACCGTACCCGTGGATGGGAGACTATTGTACACAAGATCCAGTATATAGCTGCTAGGTGTCCAACTAGGCTTAAATAAGATATACGGAGTTCATTCTTACCCTCCAGGGCGTTACCATCGAAGAAGTGATTAACTAATGGCACTTCATTAAAAAACAGCTTTCAAATCTCGACATAATTCTTCATCCGGTAAATTAATTAGTCGCTTTTCTTCGCCCAATCATTGGAAACAGATGATAGAAATATTGTTTCTGTGAAACGACCATGACATCGATTAAAAACTGCATTATTTTTTTTAAAAAGATTAGTGACGATTATTTCAATATTCCGTACAATATGAGGTCAACAAGCACTTTAATTTCTTAGCCAATTGAGCATTGAGTTTGTTGTAAATAATATTTGTGTTAGCGCTTCTTTATTGCTAGCCCTAAGAGCATAAATATGATAAGAGGTGACGTCGGCTAAGCGTGCTCATTTAAAATGGGTGATAAGAAGGACATCATTAGTACAGGGAGGGGGTCGAGTAGAGTGTGATAGTATTTATCACAGCAATAATTGTCTCCTTAGCCACTGTCAATATATTCTGAGCAGCCAAGTCAAAATAATATCAACCTTTTTCATATCTTTCCAAGCTCATTTCCTTCTTTCCTGTTGCCTGCTTCATCTTTACGACAAAAATTTAATAACAATAAAGCAGCTTTAATTATATATATTTTTAACTCAAAAATAATCATTATGCTTCAGAATCCAATTTGTAGCATAGTCCACACGATTAGTCGATTAGTACAAGCTAGTTGGACAAAAGTCATGTTGAGAATTCTAAAATATTTTATTGGAATCCTGTAAACAATTCTTCAAAACATGGTAATCTAATATTTGTTTATGCCTGGCACACTTCACCGAGTCACTAATATGGTCCAAAGTATTTGGGTTGTGACGGAAGTTCTGGTCACAGTGCATACAAACAGAAATTTGAAAATGGAATACTGATGAATTTATATTTTTTTTTCTCTTTTTCATGAAAAACTTGATTCCCCCTCCCCCAAACCCACTAGTTTCAAACCTAGCTATTCTTCAATTCCTGACATTCCTCCGAGGCGTATGAAAAGATGGCCTCGTGACTCTCTAAGTTGAAATTGTTATTTGAGTACGACCACCGTGTACCTACTTACTACCTACGTTTCCCTACTTGTCTTTAATCATCCCTCTATGTATCATTCCTCCCATTTACTTGTAGCATTGTTATAATACAGTTGTAAATTTCAATGAATAAATTAATTTAAAAAAAAAAAGTATTTTACTTTGTTCCTGTATACAGACGAACACAGACATACTTTCAATGAGAAGGTGAGCCAATTGTGCCCAGGGGTTTTAATTTTGATTATTATTCAATTATGATTAGTAGCTAAATTAGAGCCTCTACCTCAGTCAAGTCTGCTCTAAAATAAAGAATTTTGTTGGAAGGGCTAAGATCTTTGGGAAAGGACAGACATGCTATGAGCGATAGACATCCTAGCAGCGATTCCATTGACCCCTATAAGTATAGATAATTGTTATAGCCAAATCACTAGGCAACGTGGCAAAGATCAAAATTGCCGAGCTATCAACTAACCAAAAACTTAGCATCAAAAATGAATCCATTTAACTAAATCTAGCCTCTTCGTCATACCCAGCCTTTTTATCGAATAAGTGCCTTCATTAAAAGTAAATAAACGAAAAAACGAATGAGAATATTATTCTCCCAAGGATTTGATTAGAAGTTACAGTGTCACATATTGAAACTGGTCAGTAAATTGATATAAATTTATTGACCATATTTGGTTTGCTATCCAGCTGATTGAGTTTTATTATAATAGGGTGTATAAAAAAAATGACCATTTTATCAAATTCCTGAGTTCAAAAGTCTGTAAATATTTTAATGCTATTTATTTTATACCAACACTTAATAATCCCTTTAGAGCATTCTCTAAGACTTTTTACTAGCACTGGACTTGAATAAAAAAAATACCTTGGTTTAGTTATTTATTTCAAAGAAGAAACATGACAGTGTCCTATGATCGTAATTTTATCTCACTACCTCTCGTAATTTTATATCTCGTAATTTTAAGACACTACTGAAAAAAAAAATTCACAGCCGCTGAAGTAACTCGTGAAATTATTAAATATGAAAGGGAAGGTATCCATGACCAGCACACTGCGTGGCGTTGGTTTGAAAAATTTAGCAGTGGATATAAGACATTGAAAAGGAAGAAGGGCTCCGGGCGACCATTAATGGATAATGATGAGGTTCTGAAGGAAGCTGTTGAGTCAAATCCGTCCACAAGTACTCGCGAACTTGACAGGGAGTATGGTGTGTCGAAAGATATTGTTCGTCAGCAACATCTCTCCATGGGGTGTTTAGGGTGAAAATTGCCAATAGACGGTCATTTATTTATACACCCTATTATATTGTGAGAACGAACGCTGGTAAAGAAAAATGAACATTGATTCTAATTTTGACTGGAATAATAGATGGAGAATAGGGAGAAAAAGCGTATCTACGTATTTACTGTTGTAGGTTGCCTTCCATTCATTATGGGAAAATATAAACATTTTATATTGTTCTAGTTTAGCAATGAATTCGACGATCCTCATTTGTCTACTAGGAGACAAATCGCAAGACGTCTTGCTAAACGTAGAAAAAAACTGAATTCCGTGATAAATCTAATAGTATAGACTAAGCTCAAGGAAATATCTTATATCAAAATAGAACTGTTAAGAAAAGGAAGCTTTTGGTTGAAGTAAAGACTTGGATATTTGCTAGTTTGCCAGCCCCGGCCAGCCAGCGGACATCCTGCTTGGTTAAGTGCGCTCCTCTGTCTCCACAGGCTCCCATTTCCTTAACCTTCATCTCTAGAATCGAAACATGAGAAATAAATAGCAAGGATCATTTAAATAGTAATTTTACAATATTAGGTATATTTAAAACACTTCAATGGGATTTAATTTTTAATAAAAAAAATTAAATCCCATTGAAGTGTTTTATATAAATATTATTTATTGCGGATGATTTGGCCCTATTGCTAGTTGGGTGAAGAGGCGATTAGGCAAATAAATTCCCTGAAGAAATTAGCTGAAAAAACTGGACTTAAAATCTCTGTTCAAAAGATCAAATTTATGACCACAGACCCCCACTTTAGTAAGAAAGAAGTGAAAACGGAGTTCGGTAAAATCCAGGTGGTTAGAAGTTTTTTAACATTTGGGCGAAATAATCAGCAAAAATTTATCTGAAAAAGAAAGCATAGATTACAGGCTTAAAAATTTGGATAATTTATGCTACTTAACGAGTAGCATGATTAATGAAAAATGCCTCTCCAAAAAGGGCCAAAATCAGGTACTACAATACAGTAGTTAAATCAGTGATATTGTACGGGACCGAGGCTATGTGCTTTTCAGTCTAGACAAACTGCTGAAAAGGATTCTTAGGAGAATCCACGGCCCAAAATAACACCAGAAGCATACAGGCTTCCGACAAAATCCTTAAAAATCTGACAAAGAAATTTACTGTGAAATCCGTGACTTGGAAACAGAAATGAGGGTAAGAAGACTCAGATTTTATGGCCACATGAAGAGGATGAACGAGGAAAGACTATTTCAAAAACAAAAACAATTTCAGCAAAATTATAGGCTAAAAGTTCAACCAAGGATACACAGAACCATGGGATTACTATACATTCACATATACGAACAACTTTCGTTAATCGATTTCAGGCGACCTTGTAAATAATTTCTGCATGATTTGTTACAATGATTCCTTATCATTGAATCGTTGTAAGGGATATAATAATGACTACTTAATAAAATCTTACACATAAATTTCCTTTGATAATTTAATCGCGATTTTTCACCATCAGTCATTTCCCTTACTTTAAATTCCATATCTTTATCTCTCAAATTCAAATATTAATTTTTTGTTTCAACACAATTTTCTTAAAATTAAGATATATCTTCACTTTCTTAAAATTATCTGAAATCCTTTGTCATATAGTTTTATCAGTTTTCTCTTAGCAATTTTTCTTGTTTGTTTTGTTTTTTAAATCCATTCATTCATACTTGGAAAAACACCACTATTGATGGTTGCAATGACTTGCTTAAATAACAAATAAACAAATAACAGTTAAACAAATAGCAATTATAATACAAGAATTTTATTTTCTACATTTAGGACGTCCAAGAATTCCTAAAGCTGATAAGAAAGGTTGATCCTTCTTTACCTTATTTTTAAGTGAGTAGCCTACATTACCTCCATGATTATTCTGCTACTGTGAATTAGTTCTTTAGTTTTAAGTTAATAGTTTAATTCTTGTTAATAGCCTATATATTAAGAAACTGCTTATGATAGCGAATGGTAATTAAAAGCTAACTGCCGGTTGCACTAACCGCAAAATCGTAAAATATTAACTGTAAAAATGAATATCATTATTACGTCTAAAGAAAATTTGTTATATATCGAATAATAATTAGTAGAATTCTAATTATTATAAATATCACTTATTATAATTATTATTATTAAAACTACGAACTCTAATTGTTTTTTTAGAAACTATTTCTCATTTTATTTTTATTAATTGGTTTTTTGGTAGAGATTATTTTTAAATATTTTTGTTTTGTAGAGAAAAGATTTACCCTAGCCCAAGAATCCTTGATGTTCACTTGGTAGCTCAGTGGTTTAGAGCACTGCAACGGAGACGCAGACGACCCGGGTTCGGATCCCGGCTAGGGCAAATCTTTTCTCTACAAAACAAAAATATTTAAAAATGATCACTACCAAAAAAACAATTAATAAAAATAAATTATAAATAATATATTGACGTAAGTCAACAAGATCCTAATTAAAGTATTGTTCAATGAACTTTCTTCCCCGTGTATACATCGAAAAAATTGCGAAAACACGGGGATATAGGATCGGTGAAGAGAACGGAATTGTCTGACTTGGATACGCCCCCTGGTAGCTCAGTGGTTTAGAGCACTGCAATGGAGATGCAAACGACCCGGGTTCGAATCCCGGCCAGGGCAAATATTTTCTCTTCAAAACAAAAATATTTCTCATTTTTTATTTCCGCCACGAAAAAAATTCCACAAAGTAGCAATAAACCAACGATTTAAATCACCAACTGTATAGACCAATCTTAGCTACGCTATAAGTGGCTCAAACATTTCAAAATATAACCCAACTTGCAGTGCCAGAGTCAGCAATTTTTGCTAAAACACGACACAAATGAGATGACATCACACTAGCCCTTCTTGACTATTTCGGATTCAAAATTACTTGGAGCAATTGGATTCTGAACTTAATAATAATAATAAGGAACCCAAAGGCTCGATACAGATACCACCAATATCTACTTACGAAATTCCATCCAGGGATCACCACCCAAACCCAAACCTCAACTAAGATTACATTTTTATTCATAACAACATAGTTTATCAATTAGAATGTATTATACTCGAAGAGTATCGAGAAATTGGTCTTCACCCTAACTACCAAAAGACGAAACTAATGACTAATGGGGGAAAAGAAGAATGCCAATTAAACAACAACAATTTTGAATATGTAGACGAGTATATTTATCTGGGTCAGTTAGTATCTTTCGCAGATAGAGGAGGAAATCCAGAGGAGAATGGCACTAGGCTTGAACCAGTTTTGGTCTCTTAATCATATAATGAAAACCAATTTAAATATGGAGCTTAAAAGACAGGTTTTCGATAATTGCATAAGCCCAACGGTTACCAAAGGTTGCCAAGCGTGGTCACAAGAGCTCAAGAGAGGAAGATTCAGGTATGGCAGAATTACATCGAAAGATATATCAAGAATGTGAGGAAAAGTGACAGAGTGAGAACTGTCATGATCAAAAAAGAAACAGTACCCGCAGACACACTCCGGCGAACAAGACTTACCAAGTGGAAATGGGCCAGGCATGTTCTTCGGTATAAAGGAAACAGATGGTCCATGACTGTCACTGAATGGACTCCTTATGACCAAAAAAAAAAAAGAAAAGGTGGAAGATGCTGGGAGGATCACTCTGGTGGAGAGCTGCAAGGGACAGGCACGTTTGGAAGAAGAAGTGGACCGAAATCACCTCCCAATAGGGATCGTCACCCTCTGAAGTGCTCACTATTACTCCCGAAAGAGAAGACCAATGCAAGGAAATGAAAGAAAATATAAATAATAACTTCTAAATAAATATTGGATCATGTATAAATACTTGTGCATAATAAAAGGCTATTTTCATTTCATTTCATACTTCGACTATAAATTATTTATCAATTCATTAACGATTTAAAATATTTCTACTGCAACTGTAATTTAAAGCAACTGATAAGTTTTCGTTGGACATTTTTAACTTGCGTTACAGAGCAAATATTTAATTTCAAGTACAGAAATATTCAAACATTTTTAAAAAAAAAAAAATCGATTGTATATATTCTATAGAAAATTTCAGTAATTAATAGCGCTAAGACAAATGAAATTTTTTTTTTAATTGATAAAGACGCACCACCAAAGTGCGGAAGTTGCAGGGTGCAGCTAACTATCACCCACATCTTGGAAGAATGCCCCCTGTATAAAACATATTTTCATGGCTTGGGGATTGATAGAAAAACCTCGACTATCCTGGGAAATAACGCCGCAAATATAGACAAGGTGATAACCTTTCTTAAAGAAAATAATATTTTCAGTAAAATATAATAAATATAAGTTAAATGGAAATAAAAGTTAAACCAAAAAATAATAAAGGACTAAATATTGAATCGAAAGAAGAAAGAGGCTGATAAATGAATAAATAAATAATGAAATAAAAATTTGGACAAAAAGAAGAAAGACGCTAATGACCGTAGATGTTGTGCGTCTATAAGCAATAAAACCTAACCAAATGAAATTTTTCTAAACAAAATATATTTAAGATGGAGAATCGGTTACACTGGTCAACAGTAATTTTGTTAAATGGGTAAATGTGGCTGTCTCATATGTATTCTGATATGGTAATTCCGAATATAATTGTCAAAATGGTCAATGGGACTCAGATTTTTTGTAATTTTATATTTTGTAAAAAAGTGATATTTCATCTGAACGTGTCTTGATTAATATATTCTATTTATTTGCTCTAAATATGGCTCACCATCAATGCACGATAATGTTAGATGCAATAGAGATAACAAATAAGTCGTCTGAACTCATAAAGCAAGTTTAGCCAACAAGTTTCAACAGGCTCAGTCGAAATACTGGCCCCCGGACACGGGTCCTGACATGAGTCCCCCCTCATCAGTCTACATCTGTTAGCCGGCCTAGTTAGGGGCCTCTATTAATTTAGTCCGAACAGAACCTCTTAGCATCTTCAATATGCCGCGAAATTGTGAAAACCATCCAAATAATTTTTGTTATGTGTGTGGTGAACTAACTTTAAAGAGTCAAAGAAGAAGCATTACTCCCTTAGTGCTGGATTAATGGGCAGTCACGACATATGCCCTTTGCTGTTCCTATGGTGTAGAGGGAACCTCGTGACCATTCAACTGACGGTTATTTCTGCATCACAAAAATCTTTGGAATAACAAGTAAATCTAAAAAGAATGTTAAATATCCCAACCTCCCCTCAGGTATAAGGCCTATTCCTCACAACCAAGATCTGCTAATCCCCGTGCCACCTGATTGGAGTTTACATTCAGAAAACATTAGTGAGGAAGGCACACCCTTAAGATCAGAAACAGATGATACTGATGACCCAGATTTTCCTGTGGAGTCTTCAGAACCTCACACAATCAATCAGTCTGAACTCAATGATATTTTTCGAGATCTTAACTTATCAAACAATCAGGCCGAGTTGTTGGCATCTAGATTAAAAGGTTGGAACCTACTTGAAAAGGGAACGAAAATATCTAAATATCGCTAACGGCAACAAGAACTCCATCGCTTTTTCTCTGCAAAAGATCATTTAATATTTTGCACAGATATTGATGCATTAATGGGTGAATTGGGATATAATCATAATCCTAAAGAATGGAGGCTGTTTATAGATTCCTCCAAACTTAGTTTGAAACCCGTTCTCCTTCATATACGCAATGATTACCCCTCAATCCCCATTGCCTATGCAGCCCATATGAAAGAGACATATGACAATATGAAGATTTTAACGTCCGAGATACAATATCAGAAGCATTCTTGGAATGTGCTTGAAGACCTTAAAGTATTAGGACTTTTGTTAGGTCTGCAATCAGGTTATACAAAATTTTGTTGTTTTCTGTGTGAGTGGGACAGCAGAGAACGCAAAAATCATTATATAAAGAAGGAATGGGCTGAAAGAAATCTTGTACCTGGAAAAAAAATGTACTTATTGAACCACTAGTAAACCCAGAAAACGTTTATCTTCCACCATTGCACATCAAACTCGGTTCGATGAAAAATTTTGTTAAGGCCCTGGATAAAAGTGGCCCTGAATTTCTATATTTAAAAGCCACATTTCCTCGGATCAGTGATGCAAAAATAAAATAAGGTTAGTCCACAAATAAGAGAGCTTATGAAGCATCAAGACTTTGAGGAATGTTTGAATGGAGCCGAAAAATCAGCTTGGATTTCTTTTAAAAATGTTGTGAAAGAATTTCTTGGTAATAAAACTACAGAAGCAGAAAACTACAGAGAGCTAGTTTCTCATCTTCTACAATATTATAGGGCTTTAGGGTGTAATATGTCTCTAAAAATACATTTTCTTGACTCGCATTTGGATTTCTCTCCTGAATATCTTGGGGCTGTGAGTGATGAACACGGTGAGCGATTCCATCAAGAAATATCCAACCTGCAGAAACGATAACAGGGAAAGTGGAATCCAATTATGTTGACAGACTATTGTTGGTGGTCTTTGAAAAGAGATGTACCAGCCGCAAAATACAGCAGGAAATCATCAATGTCTACATTTTGATTTAAATTACTGTATACAAGCTGATTAAATAAAATTGCTTGTTTTAACACTATATTATTTTTTTTATTTCGAAATTACACAAAATCCTTGCCCCTGAGACAAAAATGCTTTTCAAATTTGCAATCAGAGCACCAAATTCTAAAAGAAACAGCCATTGTAATTCATTTAACAGATAAAAACTTAAATTTTGTTTTCCAGTGTTATCGGAAGGGCCTGTTCTCGATACCACCGATCAGGTACTGCTCCAACACCGATTGTGCATTTGAGTCTCCAAGTAAATGGTATGAATATCCACCATGTCTCTGAGCTCAAGTACCTCGGAAGCTGAATAGCTGAATAGGAGACCTCGACCTGAACACGGTGACATATAGTAGAATATAACAAGTCAGTGCTGTTGTAGGGAGTGAAGAACATGATGGACTGTCTTGAAGCCTTTTAAAAGTGGATGCTCAGTAAAATCCTTAAAATTCCAGGGTCATCGTTGTTTAGGCTTCTTTGGGAGTCTTGATGTTCTTTCTTACCATCTCAGCTAATGTACTTTATTATATAGAAATTATAAAAATAAAAACATAACAAAATATTTCTTTATATACGAATTTATAATCTTGCACGTTAGATAATTGCACGGGATTATGCAGCGTCTTCAGTGAAACCCATTGATATTCCTACCCATGTACACAAAACCTCGGCTAATTATATATCTAAACCTTCCTGGTGAATCATTCTATCTATTGGTGAAAACCGCTTGAAAATCCGTGCAGTAGTTATTGAGTTTACCGCGAACAAACATGGCCGAGGACTTTGTTTAATAATATGTATATATTACAATTTGCCCTTTTAGGCAATAAGTAATAGTGCTAAATAGCTATACAATCATTCAAGAAAAAAAAAATAATAATAACAAATTTTTTTAATTTTTTTTTTTTATATTTACAACTGTATTACAATAATACAACAAGTAAATAGGCTAAGTGATACATAATGAAAATTAGAGGGACTACCTACTGGCAGTACTCAAATCGCAAGTTCAACTAAAAAGGTCACGTGTCCATCTTCTTTTCAGACGCCTCGGAGGGTTGTCGGGAATTGAAGAGGAAGCTAGATTAGAAACTAGAGGGTTTGAGTGGAAATGAAGTTTGTTAAGAAAGGATAGATATCGGGTTCGGGCCATATCAGCAACAAATGGGACATTAAGGTCGTTATGGATGACTTTATTCTTAACAAAATAAGGAGCATTGAGAATTTTGGATTGTAGGGATTGGATACGAGAGGAATTCGATGGCTTAGTAGAGCCCCAAAGCTCTACTCTGTTAAGTCCAAATAGGTCGTATGATGGTCATGTAGATAAGTCTTTTGCAATTAATTAGGAGCATAGGCAGTCTTCCAAGGTCCTAAAGTCAATTAGTCATCCAACCTGAAACTAATTGCTGATTTCATTTATAGGAGTTCATTTATAGGAGCAACATTATTATTTAACTACCTTTGAGTTTTTACCAGTTTCTAACATACTTCTTTAATGTAAATACATACAGAATATTGAATTGAAGAATATTGCAATTGAAGAATAGTCTGGGTGAAGATGCTTTGTGCATATCCAGCATTATAAGACTAACAACCCAATATTGTCGATTAATCGCATAATTTCTGATTGCTTTAGGTACAACTTCGTAGACTTAGGCCATCGGAAGTCGACAATAATTTGCATTGAATAATATAAAATTAAAGCAGTTATAATAAAAATAATTTCCTTGAATAAAAATTTTATAAAAATAAAAATTGGCAACAAAGCACCAGTGCAACACAGTGAACTGTAAAACGCTAGTATTACCGAGTCAATAAATGAAGTCCGCACCATTTCTTTGATGATATTAGATTGGCAGGACTAATTAGGTGATGGAATTGTTAGGGGACTATCTACATCTACATCTATCGCAAAATTTCCTCCATTTCGGGCCTAAATCGGCGGCTGTTGTCAAAGGAACTTACGCAAATATATACTTGCGTAAGCAAAGTTTTGAAATTTGGTGAAGCTGATTAGTGTCTAATCTGAATTCTCTGAAAAATTAATGCAGATCATATTTAATAGGATTAGTATTGAATGATAATTGTTGACCCTGATAATATATGTGGAAGAAAGTGGTCAGGGTAGAGGTCACAATGAATTTCTCGTAGAATTTGAGAAAAACTTTATTGATTAGCCAACGTTTCGACCTACTTTGTCTTCTTCAGGGCTATTTGCAAAATACAGGGAATATAAGAAAATGGTACAAATATATTAAATATAAATAAACAAAGGTAAGGTGAATACAGGCAATAAAAATGATAAAGATGTACAGTAAGGTAATTATGAAGGTTAAAATGTATGAGTGTATACTATAAACAACGAAGTGCCAAAAAGGTAGTAACCCACATCATGAAGAAAATAATAATAAAACAGAAAGTGTTGAAAAGTAAAAAAATATGGTAATACAGATAAAAAATAAAAAACTAAATATAAAATAGGAATGTGAAATGATAAAAATGATATGGGTAAATGTAGAAAATGATAAGAATTACGAACTAAAAATTGTAGGTAATAAAAAAGTAAGAAATAAAAATTGTAAAATTATAAAAATCTAGCAACCAAATTATATAAAATAAAATAAAAATTTGTATACAGTAATTAATAATACAGTATTAATATTGATAGGTAAAAATACTTTATACTAGTGTAAAGAATATTAATTGCATAAAAGAAAATGTAAGAAGAGACTTTATATAAGTGTAAATAATATCAATTGCATAAAAAATAGGTATGTTTTAAGTAAAGTAAGTGATAATACAATCAGGCTATATTGGACTAAAATACATATAAAAACGGCAAGGATATGTGGAAGAGTAAAGATAAAAATAGTGATTGAAGTTGGACCCGGATGAATGTCATAAAATGATATTTAGGGTGGGAAATAGATAACTAAACAAATAAAAAGACCCGATCCCCATTAAAAACCTCTCCAACATTGTGTACCTGATCCCCTGCTCTGCCCCAAACCGTACGTACCTCCTCCTACATTGGGGAAACAAAAAACCACTTTTACAGACGACTATCACAACATAAGACCTCTATCTCTACCCGGAACAGATCTCCTTCCAAATTATCAGAACATGCTTTGACCCTTAATCACACGTTTAACTTTGACCAATCCTCTGTTCTTATATAAAGTCTCTCCTTACATTTTCTCTTATGCAATTAGTATTCTTTACACTAGTATAAAGTATTTTTACCTATCAATAATAATACTGTATTTATTAATTACTGTATACAAATTTTTATTTTCATTTTTATTTTATTTTATATAATTTGGTTTCTAGATTTTTATAATTTTACAATTTTTATTTCTTACTTTTTTATTACCTACAATTTTTAGTTACTACCTTGAGTATCCTTAGTCCAATCCTTTATACAGCTTATACAGCTGACATCCCAACTCATCCTAATACTATCCTTACCACGTATGCTGATGATACATGTGTATTATCAGTCAACACCAATCCAGTTATTGCATCCCAAAGCCTCCAATCCCATATCACTGATCTTGAAGAATAGTGTCAAAACTGGAGAATTAAAATAAATTCTCAAAAATCGCATCAAATCACTTTTACCTTACGTCGTAAACTAATGACTTCCTGCCCTTCAGTATCCTTTAATAATATCCCTCTGGTGCCTGTAGAACAGATCGGATACTTAGGGTTGCACCTTGACAAACGATTAACCTGGAATCCTCATAGAAGACTGAAAAGGCAACAAACCGCACGACGTTTCAGGCTACTTCAACACTTACTAGACAAACGCTCTAAGCTCCCAATTAACTACTAAAAACTCATCTACATGACCATCATACGACCTATTTGGACTTAAGGAGTAGAGCTTTGGGGCTCCACTAAGCCATCGGATTCCTCTCGTCCAATCCTTACAATCCAAAATCCTTCGTAAAATCCTCAATGCTCCTTATTTTGTTAAGAATAAAGTCCTCCATAACGACCTTAATGTCCCTTTTGTTGCTGATTTGGCCCGAACCCGGTACCTATCCTTTTATAACAAACTTCATTACCACTCAAACCCTCTAGTTTCAAACCTAGCTTCCACTTCAATTCCCGATAATCCTCCGAGGCGTCTGAAAAGAAGATGACCACGTGACCTTCTTAGTTGAACTTTGCTTTGAGTACTACCAGTGGGTAGTTTCTCTACTTGTCATTATCATGTCATTATATATCACTTAGCCTATTTACTTGTTGTATTATTGCAATACAGTTGTAGATATCAATAAATAATTTCGAATCGAATTATCTGAGAATATGCATCGTATAGAAGAAGGCGCTAATCTAGTAGTAAGAGTTAGATATGTCAAACTCATTTGGGAAGTGTGGTGTTCATACTAAGATAAAATACCAGCAAAAGAGATGATCTTATTCAACAGCATCATAAAGAAGATGACATTAATAAATCATTCATTCTTGTATCAATAGAACCATGTTGCATTCCTTTTAAGTATATTTAGCATTATCCATTGGCCAACAAGCTAAATTGCTTTTTTCAAGAATCTAATAAGAACGACTAATCCACGGTAATGTGTAAGATATGTTTCATAATCCAATGCTTGGTAAAAAAAAAAAAATACAAGAAGTGGTGGTACTAGACAGCTCTTGGCATCAGGTGATGAGAAGATGGAATACCTCAATATATGTCCCCCAGAGATTGTGCAATCATCTACAGTATTCACCATTTAATTCTTATGTTATGATTTCAAACTAAGGTACTTGTGTATTAGCCGATCTGCGAGGTCTGTTATCATTAGGGGAAGGGTGGGCATAGTGGCCACGGCGGGCATAGTGGCCACCTGCTATTTTTCTATTTCAAAGTGCTGCCACCTGGCTATAAACGCCTCAACTATTCCACAGGACCGCCATTAGTGTTGTGTAGTGTCTTGAAGCTGTTAAGACCACGTGGTCAGAAGTTATCATCAATTTAGTTGTTTTTCAAGTTGCTGATGTAAGGTAAGTGCACTGCATTAACTATTATAACTACATATTCGATCCAAGTATATTATGCAGACAATAACCATTGAAATAAGTGTGATCTAAGCTTTAAATTCACATGTGAAAGTAAGAGCTGGTGTTATGGGTGAACCTGCAGAGTGGCATTCAAGTAATAGAGTCCAAAACGGGCAAAGTGGCCCCTGCCGTGGCCACTTTACCCGACACTAAATATTTTGCTGTTTTAATGTAAAATATTTATAGGACATATGTGCCTAACGCTGTTTGAGCATTTAAATATTTAGTAAATGTTTTTAAACAAAAACAACTTGGATAGCCATCAGTAGTAGGTACTGGAACCTTCAGATGTGCCTTGTGGCTAAATTTTTTTCCCTATTAGTTGGCCTACGACGCACTTCTCTTTGTAAGCTACTACAAAGTACTAACAATCTAACTCTTTGCTTTTATTTCAGACGTAGTTATGGTGTCTAAATATAAAAGAAAAAGCCAGCAGCAGTCCTGGGAGCCTCAGTCGATGCAACGAGCTATAAATGCTGTGAAAGATGGTATGGCATTTAAAACAGCTGCCAAAACCTTTAATGTGCCCAGAAACACCTTGAAACGTCGAGCTCTAAGTAAGAACCAGTGTGCTACTGAAAACAAAAAAGTTCTTGGACACTACCGTCCTGTCTTTAACGAAGAACAAGAACAGCAGCTTTTACAACATCTTTTGGATATGGAGGTACGTTTTTTTGGAATTACAGTATCTGATTTGCGTAGCCTTGCATACCAACTGGCAGAAGAAAATAATATCTCAAATAATTTCAACCATGAGAAGAAATTAGCAGGGAAAGATTGGGTTAGGGGCTTTAGACAGCGCCACCCTGAATTGGTTTTGAGAAAACCAGAGGCGACTTCGGTAGCAAGAGCTCAAGCCTTTAACAGGATAAATGTCAATAAGTTCTTTGACATTTTAGAGGATGTCCAGAAAACCCACTTCTATCCAGCTCACAATGTGTACAATGTCGACGAAACGGTTTTCGCATTAAAAGGCAGACGTCAAGTTGGCTCAGTTACATCTGCCGAAAGAGGAGTTCTCTCTACATTTGTAGTTTGTATGTCAGCAGGGGGGACGTTTATACCTCCTATGGTCATATTTCCCAGACAGAGAATGAAAGTTGAACTCCAAGATGGTTCTCCCCCTGGGACAGCTTTTGCTTGCCATCCAAAAGGGTGGATGCAATCCGAAATATTTACGCAATGGTTCCAACACTTTTTGGCCTTTGCCAAACCATCAAAAGATGACCCTGTGTTATTAATACTTGATGGCCATGCAACTCACACAAGGAACCTTGAATTTATTGAAAAAGCAAGGAAGCGCCATACTACTGTGGTTTGCATCCCTCCTCATTGCAGTCACAAGCTCCAGCCGCTGGACGTATCCTTTATGGGGCCTTTCAACACTTATTATGTCCAAGCAATTGAGAGATTCTTGCGCAATAACCCTGGTAGGCAAGTAACTCAATACCAGGTTTCTCGCCTCCTTGGGGAGGCATTTTTAAGTGCTGCTACCCCTACTGTTGCCGTAAAGGGATTCAGAAGATATGGCATAGTTCCAGTTAACAGGGACGTGTTTACTGAAGCGGACTTTGTTGCATCTACAACCACAGAAGTTCTCAATCCCTCTGACACAACAGCTGAATTCAATCAAGTGTCATCGGACCCTCACGAAGAAAGATCTGCAGACCCCGAACCCAATGCGAGTATTACCTTAAGGCCTACTGTAGGTTCTGTAGACCCCAGTACATCATTTTTTCTCATCTCTAAAGGCTCCCCTCCCCTCATTAAACCCAACACCTCATCTGCCTTAAGCCCAAGCTCCATCCCCAGTACCTCATCTGCTGTAAGTCCAATCGCCATACCCTGTACCTCATTTGCTGTAAGCCCTCATGATATTATCCCAATCCCTAAAACAAAAATTATCAAACGAAAAAATAAGAGGAAAAAGGGTTCGGCAGCAGTTTTGACTTCAAGCCCTTACAAGGCTGAACTTGAAGCTGCGAAAGTAGAAAAGGAAGAAAAAGAAAGACTTAAGAAAATTAAACTAGAAATAATAAAAGAAAAAAAGAAGTTGCTAAAGAAAAAAAATAAACCTATTCAGGAGAAAAAGAAATCAAAAGTGGAAAAACGTGATTTGTTTAGTGACGAGAGTGATGTAGATTGTCTCTACTGTCAGGACTTGTATTCAAAGTCTAAAAAAAATGAAGGGTGGATCAGATGCTCTGGTTGCTACAATTGGGCTCATGAATCTTGTGCTGGGTGTGAGGAGGAAGATGATGAGTTCATATGTGACTTCTGTAAATGAACTGAAAAAGGATAATAAAAAAATTCATGAAATGTTTTGAAGCAATTTTCAACTTAGTTGTATTTTTTGTTTTTCTCTTTAAATCATATTCAGAGAATTTAATATTTGTATTGAATTAAATACTTAATAATTTGTATAAAATACACAGATAATTTGTTCTTTAAATGCAAATGTAATATTATTTTTTACATGGGGCCACAGGGTGGCCACTTTGCCCTATCCCGTCGGGCAAAGTGGCCACTTTTTATATTTTGAAAAAAAAAATGTTTTTATAAAAAGTAACAAAGATATGGTTAAACAGAATTTTTTCATAGATATGCAACTAAATAAGCTACCAAACACGTAATTCTTATTTTTTTTCAACAATTATAACTTCTTGAAAAAAATGTGTTTCCGTTAGAGTGGCCACTATGCCCACCCTTCCCCTACATTGTTTGTATAATACCTGATAACAGCTACCTTGTTACTCATATTAATCGAAATACAATGAATTCGGTATGAACATGAAAATACAGTAACAAAAACAACTTTTATTTCAATGCATTTTATTATTTTTGAGGACAAAATATCTTAAAAACCAGCCCTAAATAAACTTTAAAGCTGTTAAAATTTGTATTCTAGACCTCTCTAGCCACGTTCTTTTCCTTGTAGCAATTTTTCCAACGCACTTATTACGAACACACCCCCATTTCATGTTCTTGTCAAAATCTATTTCATGACCTTCTCGGCACAATTTCATCCTTGGAGTTATTCGGAACTTCTGGAAATATTTCTCAGCTTCTTGTTCTGAAGACGGCAATTCCCAAAGTGTTACTCTGTTCAATTTAAAGTGTCAATAACAAAATTACAATCAATGACAAAGAACAAATCGACAATAATAAATAAAAAACAATATACACTTAAAATTAATACGGAGAGCAAGTTAATAACGCACATACAAAAAACTCAGATGAGACGAAGGATATGAAGAGGTTACAGGAAATAACAAATGGTGATATGATAAGCAGGAAGGTTTCATGCAGACCAGCTAATAAACAAGTACCCAAACTAATCAACATATTTTGTTATATACACTCACTAGTTTAAATAACTTCTTAGGGAAAATTAGAATATATTTTTAATAGTTTAAACTGTATAAGTGGGTTTAAACTTGAATAATAATATTTTTGTTTTGAAGAGAAAAGATTTGTCCTGGCCAGGATTCGAACCCCGGGTCTTCTGCATCTCCGATGAAGTGCTCTAACTTTCGGTGCAGTGTTCTAGAGCACGGAGATGCAGACGACCCGGGTTCGAAATCCGGCCAGGACAAATCTCTTCTTTTCAAAACCAAAATATTTTAAAATAATCACCGTCACGATAACAATTAATACAATAAACAAAAAAGCAAAAACAAAAAAAAGTATATTAATTTATAAAATTTAGAGAAGCTGGTAGGCAGGACCCGCCCCCGAACCCCCTCCCCGAGGAGAAGGGGGCGTGGTGAGGACCCCACCCTTCCAGTTGCCCCCTCCAGGACGGGAGGCATACAGTGTGTAGCTGCCCTCCGCACAGATCTGTCACAGCTATCACTTTTCCTCTAGCTGATTATACCACGCCAGATCATCGTCATCTGGTCCATACCTTCTTCTGTGAGTAACATATTATATTTTAACCATCATCATTTAAAATTCTGGTTTAGAACCTTATAATGAAATTACTTTGAATCATATTCCTCGTATAATAAATTATATGTACTAGTCGATTCAAGGATATGAGCTATTACTTTAGAAATTGGAATAAGTCTATTTGAATCTATAAAATCTTTTATTCTTTAAAATGATTATAACGCTTATTATTTCATAAACAAGTGTATAGGGTTTAAAAGACCACTCTTTGCTAAATAGCAAGTGATAAAAACATTTGCCCGTTTGCCAATATTTTTAAAGTGATTCAAACGGAAACCTGAAGATATCGCCATATGAAAAAATGGACTTAACGTACACCACTGTCAAAAATAACAGCTAATATAACTGGCTTTCTTTTATTTAAGCTATTCACAGAACATAGTCTATGGCATTTGATCTGTATGTTTCAAATCTTTATGCAATATTTTTACCAACATAATTCACCTTCTATGAATATACTAGTTTTAAGAAATATCTTATTTGAAATTTATTTTTATCTATCAATACATTTGATTAGAATAATATGATGCTTTATTTGTTTTGGAAAATAGTACAAGGTTGATTGGTTAAATATTCTATAATTACTCAATTTGTAATCACTATACGAGATTGATTTGACGTGATTTTGTCAACGCTTTTACATCTGTTTGTGTTACATTTGAACGTTTGTATTATTTTGCTCATATGAAATGGTGTTCCAGTTTGATATTTATGCCTGATGATAACACGGGCTTAAGCCGATAGTGCACAATATATGAAAGTTGATGTATGAAATAAGCCTTATCATAGCAACGTTAAAATGCAAATATTTTTAATTGATTTCGTATTAGTTTATTTATGTTTATTTAAAGTCGGTTATTGATTTCCTTAGTGATGATTTCCCCTCATTAAATATTGAGTTTAGAATGTGTTATGTTGAGGTCGTCAAGAGGCGATGACTGCACATCAATTGTTCCGAAAATAATCGTTAAAGTGAACTTAGTCTAGAACGTTATCACAGAATCTCTCATATTTCGGGATTGTTATCATTTAAAAAATTTAATTTGATTTTTAAATAAATGGCATTATGGAGATGAGAATTTTTAAAACTATCTTGTTATAATTACACTGAAGTAATTATCAAGCATTTTTCACTTTATTTTCCTCTGTTTCACATTTTTGAAATATTGTAATATAGTTGGACTGTAGAATCGAAAAGATGATGCATTGAAAATATAGAGTATAACTTCATGACGGTTGGTTAAAATACACTGCGCAAAAATTAATAGGGATATTGCTAATTTTGTAGAATATATACTTTACCTAGCATTCATATTATTATGGAAATTTGTCACTTTAAAATATTTAATGCAGTATAATCTCTAATAAACATTAATGTTTTTTAAAATATAAATAATATTAAAAGGCAAAGTAAATACAACAAAACTAATGGTATCCCTTCAGTTTTGCGCAGTTTACATGAGTGTGAGTTTTACTCTGTATAGAAAAAATCGAATCTATTCCAGGAATCAAAACAATATAGTAAGTATATACGCAAGCCTTACTGGGATATTTTCATCATGTCTTATCATTCACCAAAATATTTCAAGCATTTCATATAATAAAAGGGGGAAGCCTATTAATCAATTTATTAACTGGATTAATTCATTTTTTCTTATCAAATACTCGAATAAATTTATCATCATAATCATCAAGAAGATTCGTTTATAGAGCGAAGTGTTGGTGTTATGAAGAATGTTGAGGTAATAAAAAGGACAAAAAAAGTAAATTAATTCATCAGCCTCTTCCTAGCACATAAGGTAATCAAATGTTACTGTTTCACTCAAACTTTCCGTCGGCCTTGGGAAATCGTAATTACAATTTTAAAATATTTTCGATTTTTCAAAAAAAAAATTCAAATGCATTCACTAAATGGCAGAGAGGGCCTATTAGTGGTGGTGGTGGATAATATTCTAATAGACCCCCCACATTCATCCCTTACAATGCAATTTCAAATTTATCAGTTTATTAATGATTTTACGATAAAAGAATAAATAAATTTAAAGAGTATATTTCAAAATTATAAATTAAAAATGATTTTTGATTGATCATCCAACTAACTCCTCCTTCTAGACAAAAATACTGTCCGGGTATTTTTGAACTATTTTTATTCGGATATATGAAAATGAAACGAAATAACCTTTCTTCTCCTTATTTATGATCTACATTGATTTATTATATCAATTATATTTTTTTACGATAGCAAGTAAGAAATAAGAGTTTTTAGTTTTTTAAAAGAGTAGTATACTATTAGCAAAAAGGACATAAGTATGAGCGCCTAATATTATGAATGTGTGCTGGATATGTGCGTGTATAATAACCGTGTACGGGAACGTGTATGATCTTTACCTCAATACTCAAATACACCATGAGTACGAGAGCACATACAAATCCATACCAGCTTTATCTTGAGCTCAAAAAATAAAAACTGTATGGTACATTTTAACGACAATGACATGTCAACGAAATGTGGATAGGAAGTCGTTATTAGATCCAGTAAATGGAACTGAAAATTTGCCAAGATTCCCTCGCGTTGCTCGCTTTTAACGATATAAATTAACAAATAATATAAAATATTCCCTCAATTCCACATTTAGCTTTCCCAAGCCGGATCTTTGAATTAGCATTATATCTATTTATCATTCAAAGTGTAACATTATATTTAGAACGGTGGATAATGTCAATATGAATTATTAATTTTTGAGCTATTGGAAGTACCTCAACTAATCTAAATTAATGGAAGAGCATTATTTTTTTTATATTATTTTTCCCACCAATAACAAGATACACTAGATATCCCAGAATGCTCATTGGATACCGAAGTAAAAAGAAAAACACAATTACAGCCCTAAATATAAAGGCTCTTTAGGCTTAGAAAAATATTTCAGTTGAACTTTCTGGCTGTCAATTAAAGTTTTAACGTTACTTTATAAGCCTTCCATCGTCTTACTGCCTTCTTTTTTATGATCCCCGACTCAATAGTTATACATTTTTTGCCTTGACAACCATAGTGTCATATTTTATCACAAACAAATGTATCAAAAATGAAATGATCAAAGGTGTATTTCTTTTTAAATCGATATGAATTTTATTCATTCAAAGGGTTTGTTATGATCTACTTTCGGTGTCAATCTAGTTTTTAATTTTGTAACAATGGAATCTATAACTGCATACAAATATTCGGCGGAAAAATGTCTTCTATTTTTATTTTTGGAAATATCGCCTGCAATTCTGTGACCATTCTTCGTCGTAAATTGCTGTAATGCTCACTATTGTTCACTCATAAACTAAAAGAAGGTATTTTCTTTTATCTGCCTTCTTTCTCAACATACAATTATAACAATTATCTATTATGTTTATCTATTTAATATATAACTCTCACATAGCTTCATATTCTGTTCAATAGTAACCTGATTCAAACTATTTTTGTCTTTCACCAATAACATGGTATTCATAATATTTTTAATTAATATGATTTTACTATGCTCTTATTATATATATGTAATTATTTTTATTATGTATGTTTATTATCTTAGTAATTTCTTTTTTTTATTTCGGGCTTTTACAGCCATGGGTCATATGCCGGAACCCGATAAATTGCATATATAAAATAATCAGAAAATATATTCTTTTCATATCAAGATATCATTATAAATGCAGGGTGTCCCGAATTGAAATGGCAAAACTTCAGGAAGTTATAGGGGAACGAAAAACTAAGACAAAAAGTCCTTTATAGATTTGCTCGTTTTTGCTTAGTTTTAGAGAAAATCGCAAAAAAAGAAACAAAACAAGTTTTCATTTTTATACTCATTTATTTACATTTATATTTATGTTATGTTCTTTTTAATGTAAATATTGCCCAAAATGTTGTCCTCTTTCACCAATGCAAGCATTACATCTAGCACTCACTTGATAAATTGCAGCTAAACATTGTTCTGATGATATTTGGTGCACTGCATCTATGATTCGGTCTCTTAATTGCTCTCTTGATTTGATATATGACCGAATAAACTTTCTGCTTCAAGGTTCCCCATACGATGAAATCCATGGGTGTCACATCAGGTGATCTGGGTGGCCAAGGTACTACTCCTCCACGTCCAATCCATCGTTGTGGATAATTTATATCCAGCCAAGCTCGAGCAACTCTGCTATAATGAGCTAGACATCCATCGAGTTGGAACCACATTTCAATCCGCTGTTGTAAGGGAATGTCATCTAAATAATTATAAAAGTCGTTCTCCAAAAAATGTGTAAATGTGATACCATTCAATCTTCCAGGTAAAAAATGTGGTCCCACCAGTAATCCGTTCCAAATTCCAAGCCAAACGTTAATAGCAAATTCATGCTGAAACCTATTCTCTCTAATAGCTCTGGAATTTTCAAGAGCCCATACATGATCATTTCTTTGATTAACAATTCCTCCTCTTGTAAAGGTAGCTTCATCTGTCCATATAATTTTTAATGGAAATAAATTATCATCGCGAATTTTTTCAAGAAACCAGTTACTAAAATTCAATCTCTTGACATAATCTTGAGGTAATAAATTCTGAACTTTTTGAAGATGGTATGGGTAGCGATTATCACCTTTCAAAGTTCGCCATATTTCTTTCCGCGATATTACTAATGCAGCAGATGCTCTTCGGATGCTAGTCTCAGGATTGTTATCGAAGTGGCGTTGGACACAATTTCTTCTCCGATAATCTGCTCTTACAGCTGCCTGGAATTGGTCGCCTTCATCACGTATTAAGAATGACCCAGTCTCTCGTAGTCTATTAAAAGTTAACGAAAAGACTCGTCGATTAGGCACTCTTCTATTTGGGAATCGGCGCGCATACTCCCGTACCTTCTAAAGCATTACCGTTACAGAAACCATACACAAAAATCATATCAGCCTATTCAACATTAGAATATGTATGCGGCATTGTGGCTGATGCTATTCACACAAAAATATCTGAGTAACTGACTGAAGACTGATTTAGGAATTATAATCCTAGAAGGAAGCCAACATGTAAACAAATAAAATAATGTAAAGGATAACATTAAGTGTTTACATATCTCACTGCCTAGCCTGAGGAAAGGTGATAATCGCTACATTTTTGTTTTGTTTCTTTTTCTGCGATTTCCTCTAAAACTAAGCAAAAACGAGGAAATCTCTAAAGGACTTTTTGTCTTAGTTTTTCGGTCCCCTATAAGTTCCTGAAGTTTTGCCATTTAAGTTCGGGACACCCTGTATATTCCTCGTCAGTTATTTCATAATTTATCTTTTACCTTTGTCTTTCTTTCACATCATCACTATTAAGTCTGTTTAAATTAGCTAGCCTGTTATATTTTCTTTTTGTACTGCACTCTTTATATATTTTTTCTGTTTTTGTTGTTTTCTCAACCCAGATGATTGCCTCAAAATCAGATCGAAACGTTGGCTTTAATAAAATAAGTCAAACTTATTTTTTGTAAAAATTATTGACTGAAGCATATCAATCATATTATATAGTATGCTCTAATTTTAGAAAAGTAATTATTGATATCAGGTAATTGGGAAACCTACAATTTACATTAAAATGTCTATTATTTCATCAAATTCAGATTTTATTCACTCATAAGCTACATTTCGAGATCCTCCTTCTTTTTTTAGTGTCTTAATAATCTCTTAATGTAGCTATTCTTTGTTAGATTTAATAATAACAGCAGGTCCCTAAATCTGATCTTCAAAATTATTATTTAGTCTATCTTTCTTTGTTATAAGTCGACTTTAAAAAAAATCATAGAAACTGTTTAAACATTTTCAATATTCAGTCACTCTTCGATTCTAGCACGCTAAAACAGAGGGAGAACCACAAAATGTATGTTTATTTACATAATATATATTTTAATGGAAGTTTATGTAGCCTAATTAATAGCCTAAATTATGAGAAATTATTTCGTTTTAGACTTCCCAATGTGAAAATGAAAAACTCTTCATGTTGATGATGAAAAAGTAACCTTCCCAACTTAAATGTAACATTTTGCCATTTAAGTAAAGGAATCTTAGAGGAATTAATTGTATAGTTTCCCGGTCGGAAAAATAACCATTCTGCCCGGCTGGGCCCGGTCTTCATGGAAAGAAGATAGAATGCTATTGTTAAAACTGGAAACTGACAAAAGTTTAATCTCTATGTTGTGAGAAATTTGAGTTATGGGATGGTAGTTTTGAAGGTTGTCGACTGTTTGTAGGACCTGTTCTAGGAAAGATGTTAAAGGATAGTGTAATAAATCAATATCCTCACAGTGACAGATTGCTGCCCTTTACCGTTGCCCAGTAATACAGTATACATTCCAGGCCCACATTGAGAATGTTCCCAGGTCCAAGTACCTAGGCTTTCTTCCCTGTCGTAAATCACCTATTTTCTCTTACTCCCAACCTCTGACATCAAAATACGGAGCCTTTTTATTTTCGTCTCAAACCATATTTTTCTTACAACTTTCTACCATATTTCCTCTTATCTTCACGTTCCGCAAACTAATCGATTTATTTTATTTCTCAATTATACCAAAAAATTATTCAAATTGTAAATTGTCACTTAAAAATTTATTACAAGTTGAAAATATCCGTTGCCAGAGGCACGATCCGCCCAAGCCATTCAAAATCATTTGCTATAAAGATATGTATAGCTTTTTTTAAATGTGGAAGGAATATTGTTCGAAATGTGAACCAGCCATAAATAATAATCTGATTGAACGGAAAAACGGATTCAGACATGAGGTTATTATTTTTCAATATAAAATCTGTCCATTAAATCCTCTTTCACAATTTCGTCAACTTCTTAAAAAATATTTCCTTTTTTAAAACACACATGAATATAGGTGTGTCCCAGTATTTAGCGAGAATCCATTACGACGTCAGTTTCAGATCGAAAATAGCTTACATCAAGAGAGATCATTTTTCTCAATTGATGTATGACAAAAAACAATTTTGTACTGGAGGCATCACCAAATGTCAAATCGAACCACAAAATTCATCAATCATAATGAGTGATTGAGATTTAGCCATCTTCTTCAAATGTGAATGATTCGATGATGGGATGTGGATCTAAAACGATAGGACATATTTATTATTGCCGTTATAAGAGAGGCAGATGATGTTGCCCTTATCAGGTGGCCATGAGATAAGAGATATTGATTCACGGTGTCACACCCATCCTCCCAACTCACCTTAATAAGTTAGATTAGCCTACAACAGAATCGGTTTTCTCTCGAATTCAAATAGGGAAAATATCCGAATCAAAACGCTCAAGTGAATATAATATAGGAGGCTAGTAGGTGGGTAGCCCTCAGCTCACCTGATAACTGGCTCCATTCCACATCCGGCTCTCACCATCTTCTTTCAACATCATCAATTTCATTAATAACATGATTCATTTGTCAACTGGAATCGACTTTTAGAAACTGATTATAACATGATAACTGTTTGAATAAACGTTAATTGAAAACATTATTATTAAATTTCTATAGTATACTTGGTATATTAGACTCAACATTGTATCATGTGATATTAAAAGGGAACATATTTCAATGGTTCAATATTTGTTATAAACAGTCGGTTTACTATATTACGGTGATGATCATTTCATCTAGGTGTAACGAAAACGTATGAATGTCTAAGATGGAATGGAGTCGGTCGAACTGTGGAAGGTGTTGACCTCAGTTGAATGGTTCTATTGACGAGTGACTCAACTGGGGGGCTGGGGGCAATAGGCTAAAAGCCATGACCCTATGTTTTACGGTGGGTTTGTTACCCCAAGTAACCTGACACTAGCCGTGTGCAACAAGTGATTTCATTATCTGACCCGCCCATGTTTGTTCATACAACATGACATCAAGTTGATATTGATAAGTCTAGTTTGAAAAGTTTCAATCTATGATTTTATTTAAGCATCTAAAGGTTCCATACTCATCATTTTTGTACTTCAAAGAATTCTAATAGAACACATCTAGGACAATATATTGCCTATTGGAAGGATGGATTTTATAGCTTGTGTATAACTTGCGTGAGAAGAAATTGCGCCCGTCTTATCTACAGTCCAATCTGAGATGGGATTGTCGAATCTGTAAACATCCAGTGAAGAGATATCCTAGGATATTGATTCATCTTGTTCAAATATGTGTTTGTGTAATCTGTAATGTATTTATAGCAGTCTGGATGTGTCGCCTTGTGCAAACATCAATTAGCCATCAATCTCCTGTTTCTGTTATCTCCATTAGGAGAGCCTTTTTTATCAGAAGCTATCGATAAGCCGACTAGATGACGAAACAATATACATAAATACACACATATATATATATATGTGTGTGTGTGTGTGTGTGTATAGATGGAATAACGGTTTTCCTTAATTTTTCGCCTATTTCATGCCTATTCAGTTAATGACTGCACCGCCTGATCATTTCATACCACTCTTACAATTATTCAGTCAACTATATTATTATTTTCAATTTTTCGTGCCCCCTTTTCGGTTTTGGTGTGCAAATAAACTCGTGGATTTCTCCTCCCGCGGCACACAAGGACGATAGATATAGACAATGCCGCTCTTATCTCCAAAAACAAGTTGTGCTTTATAAATGAAACATAGACACTGATATTTTTTTTATTTTTTCATTTATGCATATATTTTTTTAATACTTATATATTTATATAATGTCAGTTTAATTTCTTTATAGCAGTAAATAAATCTGCTACTGCAAATAAAGAATTTTTACAGCCATGATAAACTTGGAAGAAGTAAAAATATGAAATAGAATAACTAGCAGATACTACAACCTCTTGGGACACGAGGGTCAAGTAAGCAACTTATGGAAAACCTTGGTAGTAAAAATTTTCTATGAATCTATGGCATTAATTCACAATCAATAAACTAATAAACATTTTAATAAACCAAGTCGATTTTCATGAAAGTGATAAATCCTGTGTTATCGAAATTGTTCAAATAGGACTGGGCGTCATAATTGAATGTAATAATTGAATAAAATCAATCATTTTACAAAGAAAAATACCAATTCTATGCTAACATTTTATAAGATCGATTATACAGGATTACTGATAATTAGTGGCGGAGCCGTTAAGTGGTGATAGTATGGGGCAACTCCAGTCGATATTACTATGAGACCTACTGGCCTAAAGTTAACCCTTTCCAAGATATTCCTACTTAAAGAATTTTACAAAAGAAATCCTATTTAAAATTTTAAAATAGCTAAAAACCCTAAAAATTGGTCTTTCTGGCCCATTTTTTTTTTTTTTTTGCAACATAGATACTCTAAATAAGGAATATTAACAGTCAAATATTCGTAATCTCGGTGTCTTACACGAAAATCGTTAAACAAAAACATTAAATGAAAAAAAATACGATGACTGCCTCTAAATCTTCGATTTACTCAAAAAAGTCCCTATAATAAAGTACATAATAATTAAAAATGTTTCATTACCTTTCAAATGAGGTATTAAAATCAAAAATCTGTTAAGAAACCACGTAGATATGACTAATAATTAAAGGAAAGGAAAACGCAATTAAAATCGTAGAATGCTGAAAAATAAATTTATTAAATAAAAAAATCTAGTTTTACAGTTCATTTTCAAATTGCCCGCCCCAATTCTAATGCAAGCTGGTGAGTGCCCTTCTTATCACACCCCTTTTCAGAATCCTAGAATCTCTGAGCTCCCTTTGCATTTTATTATTAGTCATATCTTCGTGGTTTATGAAACGTAGTATTATAGGTAATGAAACGTTGATGCTTTTTAATTATTATGTATGTAATAATTTTTGGGGACTTTTTTGAGTAAATCGACGTTTTAGAGGCAGTCACCGTATTTTTTTTCACTTAATGTTTTTGTTTAACGATTTTCGCGTAAGATACCGAGAATTACGAATATTTGACTATTAATATTCCTTATTCAGAATACCATTGTTGCAAAACAAAAAACAAATGGGCCAGAAAGACCAATTTTTAGGGTTTATAGCTATTTTAAGATTTTAAATATAATATTATAATATAATATATTCAAATGTTTTAAATTTTTTTTGTAAAATTCTTTAAGTAGGAATATCTTGGAAAGGGTTAACTTTAGGCCAGTAGGTCTCATAGTAATATCGACTGGAGTTGCCCCATACTATCACCTCTTAACGGCTCCGCCACTAATTTCAGGTCACCCTGAATAGATTTTCAACAAATTGGTAGTTTAACAAAAGTGATTAAATGAACAAGCTAACAGATTTTTTTTCACTTTTTCATAATTAATACATAATACCTGTATTGATCTGATGTTATTTATGTTTAATTAATTATTAATGTTTATTGATTAATTAATGCGTTCATAATCAGGGAGAAAAAATCACTAAAATAAAATAAATTGAGTAAGTAAACATCGATACCAGAACCTTATTTACATCTATACATCATAATAGTACCATAGCATATTACACCATTGTCCAGTTCCAATACACACACACACACACACACATATATATATAAAATATATAATATATGTATACATATATAATATATGTATACATATATATATATATATATATATATATATATATATATATATATATATATATATATATATATGTATACTCGATGTTTGTATGTATGTTGATCTTGAGTACGTAGCTGCTCATGTAGGAGGTAAGAGACTCACTCATACACTTATATGGCCATATGGATAATAGTAGTAATTACAAATATTAAATAACAGTTGATAATTAATGCAACTTTCCTTCCCTCTTCCTCAGAAATATTTTAGTCCAATTGTAAAAAGCTGAAATTGTTAGTAAAATGGTGCACATATTCCTTTCTGATATGACAAAAGAGATTAAAATAAAATTAGCAGTAATGACAATAAATATAAATATAAATAAAATATATAATATAAAATATAAATTGAACATTTAATATTTGTGTATACATTGAAAGAGGGTATTGAACATTTATCCTCAGAATGATATTTACTTATATCAATTACCAAAAGTAAAGATTTTTGATGAATTAAGATTCAATATCCAACACTAACTACAACTCTAAATCTTAAATTAACTTTGTAAGACAAATATCGGGTTACCTCAGGTTTTTTAAAAGGGTTTTTGAGGTGCTAATGTAAGAATAGTTGAGGAAGGATAACTGTATGCTATTAATATCTAAGACGAACAATTTTCTATTAGTTGGAATAGCAATAAGAATTAGGGGAATAAAAATGGCTAATTTTGTAGCAATTAGCTGCTGTCATTTGTGAAAGGTTGCTATCCCAAGTCCAGTCCCAACCAAAATAGAAATGAAAGGCTCCCAAATTAGTTATAAGATTCTCAGATTCTCTCTTTTTACGTCAACCTTTCCATCTATCGCACAAATTACTGACTCATGTAACTAAACGTCAAAATAAACACGTCAGTTTGGAAAACCACAATATGTCCATAACACAGTTTTTTAATTATTTAGCCCATTGCGTGAAATAAAATCATTTATCATTTCCATTATGCCTTCAATACTGTTTCCGCAAAACTAGAATATCTACAATAATTTAGATTAATCAGAAATAGTATTTTCAGTTCATTATCTACTTCAATATTATTGTTAGCATTTATTTAAAAAAAATCTACGAGTACACTTTGAACTTGTCACTATTATTAATATACTTATATGCATATATTTTTTCTACATTAGCTTTCATTTGTATTGGTTACCTACCTAACCTTTGACGATATTGTAATTTTTGTATATAAACATTTGTTCTGAAAAATATTCACACTTAATACGTCAATAGATCAAAATAGTTATCGTTTTCATGATGGGTCTATTACTTTTCGAGGGGCAGGTTAGCTGTGCTACTAATCTGTGATCCCGATTTCCAAACCGGATGTTGCAGATTCATTATTTTGTCCGCTGTGGATCAGCTCGGCCCCTGTCTACAAAGTAAGCACTCTTAATTGGGAGGCATTAGATTCTGTTTTGAAATAAAGATGAAACTCTCAAAGACCAACCAATATCAATATCACGAGTTCTATGTCTTTCAAATATGCTTAATCCTTTGAATGTCTTCTCATCATCAGGACTATAGGAACAGAGGCGTTACGATATAATGGCAATTAAATCTTAATAATAACAATTAAATTCATCAATAGTCTTTATATTAGCTATATCCTAGCCTAGATATAAATACTATCAATGAATATTTTTAATAAGGATTATTCCCAATAGGAAAGTATGTGAGAAGACGACTCAGTGGATGCTGTAGGCTCCCCCAAGCATGACCTCACGCGAGAATATTATTATGCTTCATTGTCCCGTGAGAAGCTGCCGTATAGAATTAGCTGTCCCTGCCTGGTTCAGTCCTTTTCAAATGGTCCCTATTCTTATGGAAAGGCTATCAATAATATAGATCAATTTCTTTCCTACATTCACTTCTTACATTGCGATCCTTTATGCAAATTTTTCCCTCACTTTTATATAGCACACTAAGACAATAATATTAGATAGATAACATAAGTATAGGCTATTGTCGGTATAATCACTGAGAAAGCCATAGCGATAATATTGGTGAATCTTTATAAAGATCTAGTTCATCTGCAGAATCACAGCGTCTGCACTATTTCTGCAAACAATGATCTTGCTTGTGGCCTGCTGAGTCGCCATAACCTATTTTTCACTTTTGATTCGGAATGCCCAATTTGCGGATTATATAGAACTATTTAATCATCATTAGAGAGAGTAGCATTGCTTCCTGTTCAAATCTCATTTGAATTTAGTAAAGGTTCAAAAATCAAATATCTATCGAGGCAGTATATTGTTTACATTATACAACTTATATCTCGAATGGAAATGAGCCAAAATATTGGCCTTACCAAGGGATCTAATCCTTTTTGCCATTGTCAATGGTTTATTTAGCATGAACCCGATCCCTACATCTTAATTTTTTACTAATTCAATATTCGTTTCCTTTGAAAAAGGATTAACCTTTTCGGAGGATTGCAAGAGAGGGTCAACATTCAGTCAATAAATATTCATGGCTCCTTTTATTCATCTTTTCCAAATTCCCAATGGAAAAACACTACCGAAAAAATCCAATTATCTGCGGGCACGCTGGGTATTTCATATGTTCTAGAAATGTTTAGATCCGGAATAGCCAACTATTGTCTAAAGGATTTCATAAATGCATTTTTTTTAATCGAATTTACTATTTTCCTCAATTTTTCAATGACTAAACTCGTTTTGTTTCTAAAACAACATTGAATGAACTTGTGTCTTGTAAATTTATAGTATAAAAAAAATTAAGTGAGCGATAGTATTTAAATGAGTTGTAACTATTTAATAATCATTATTTTGTTTAATTGACTTTGCGGCCTGCAGATTTTAGTCCACATCGTCATGCCGGGTTTTATTTAGCACTTTGGAAAAAAATAGATGTAGCCCTACATCCCTCCCTCTAAGGGTCTCGGGGTCAGTGCTAGGAAGGGAGGGACTGTACTATTTCTTTTAGTTTAGTGATAACTGGCTTAGAAATTGTGACGCTCAACCGTCCGAGTTTTCCCCGGTATATCTACATCCCGAATTTTCTTGAAGCGAAGAAAATTCAATATTTAAAAAATAATCTACTCTTAATGTATGTTTGGAGAGCTGTAATGGCAGGGCCATTGAAAATCCCTTTCGTTGCCAGGTTAGGTCTAACAACTGTCGAAAGTCAACTGTTCAAATAATGTTTAGGTCCTTTGCATCAAGGGATTCTCAACTCCCCCCCCCAAAAAAAAATTAATATATATTTGTTATCACTCATTGCTTCAACTACATGATCGTGTTATTAGTCATTCTGTATTATTTATTAACGTCACCATTTTTCTAGCTCATTCTAGGTACCGTTCCGGTTCCTCTTATTCTAAATTTAGAGCGATCCAAGAGAAATAAGAAACACTTTACTCATATCCCAGCGTAAGGGGGTACTCTTGTTAACATTCCAGTAATTCCATTCATATCACAGAAGTAATATGCACCGGCGCTCAGTTGGATAAAAAACTTTTTTTCCTGAGGTTCACAAAAAACAAAAAAAGTAGATAATGCAAATTACACTATTTAGCTTAACAAGTTTTTTTTTTTAGCATACGTTAGCCTATAGTGTAAAATTATAAATCATACATCTTTCTGGATACTAAACTAACTTAATTTTTATTACTCCAACAACATGTATTGAGTTCTTATGATAGCAAAGATAGATTTTTTTCGTGATTTCAAACATTTAAATCGTATTTTGAAGACACGTTCGGAATCAATTTTGAATGTTAACTCGGATCTATTTTTCAATTATAAAAAAAAATGTATACATTTGTTCTTAAATACTTCGTTTTAACAGTAATCGTTCTGCTAGGAGCTCTATTGGAATACAGTGCGCCCAACTGTTGGGCACACCAGCCCCCTCATGACTTAACATCATTGTTTTCTCTTACCTCGATTGTTTAAGTTCAAACTGAGCTCCCTTAACGACTGCCTAACCCTAGTTAATAATCTCCAGAGAGCATTCATATCATCACATATTCATTCAATTTCAGTCAAATCTCAAACCAGCACAATATTATTTAACGAAATCAACTTGAAATAAGTCGTTAGCTCATGTAGAATTTCAAATAAATGTTTCAATATCTTCAAATAATCATTTTTATCAAACATTTAATATTTCACTCTGTTTTGTGGCTGTTTTAAAATGATAATCATACACAGCAATGATCAATAATATCCAAAGTAATTTCTTCAAATGAATTTACCATTTTGACTTTGAAAATTTGACAAAAACCTTTTTTTCGAGGTTTAGAAAAGGTCAAGCTCAAGAATAAACATATTAGACATTTCTGGACAATTTCTCTCTAACTCAATGTAGATACTCAATAACGTTAATCCTTCCCCTAGTATTCGTGTAACAACTAGCAAACAAAGAAAGGACACTAACGGAAGTAGATAAATAAATTTAAATAAACTTCCTGCTTCAAACCTGTTCCTCACAAAAGTACCCCTCCCCCCCCATCCTAGTCGAGTACAGGTGATTTATGCGAGGGGTAACCCTGCCGGGGGTCAATAACAAATCCCCAACTTGACTCCCCACAATACCTTTATTATCCCCTTTACAAATGGCAAATATTAAGCAAATTGTGATGAGTTAGAGAAATATTATTGGGAGGGTTGAAGGTAAAATAGGTACAATTCTCATCCGCTCAATCGGCTCCAGGGGACCATCATAAATGATACCCTCTGTTTTTGCTTTCTCTTGTTTCTCTAAGAATGATTCTAACATTGCCTTACTTTAGCGAAAAGTCAACTGGTAACAAATAATGAATCGATGACAGTTGCATACATAATAATTCAAATTTGAACATTTCGGTTAATAATAGAGATTAGGCTTCGTAAGATTTAAAATGTTTGGAAAGTTACCTACTGACTTGAATATCCGATAAAAAGAAGAGTTGATTGAGTTGAGATTAATTTTTTCCCGAACGTATTTACAGTTTTTTTAGAGCTAAGTTACATTCTGTATTTTGCAAAATCGTATCTAGTCAATGTGTTTCAGAAAATGCTCAAAGTTATGTTTTGAGAAGCTTTAAGACATAACAATCTATATTTAAAAATAGGCAATTTACTACTAATTAGATAAGTCCACTTCTTTTCTTTTGGAATGGCTTCAAGTAAAGAATATTTATTTATCTTGGCCAAAATTTATTATGTAATTTACATCGATTTAAAACTGTTAAAAACTAAATTTATAAAAAATTCGTTTGTGTTCAAGGTCTGTTACTATTCGTGCTGAAAAAAAAAATTCGAAAACAATTCTACCTGTACATAAACTGTTAATCTAAATTTAAAGTAAACACAATATAATCCGTGAGTCAAGCAGGTGAAGCTCAACTATACGAAAATGATTTTATAAACAGATTTAAAAACTAAACATATGACTTTAATGAATATCGATTTGATATTCTTATCATTTTTGGTGAACACACTAGTAGAGTTTCATATTGCATCGAGATTGATGGAATAGTCACCGGTCATCGGTTGCCTTCCTCAAAAACAACTTGACAAAACCAGCGCTCAAATACATAAGTCCCTATCAAAAGTTTTCCTCAAGTTTCATCATTCCTAATCAAGTGTTCTTAAGACATAATTGGGTTGCATAACGTCAAAATCTAATAGTGGAACCTATTATCACCCGCATTCAAGCTACTTAAATTCTTCATAAACAAGTAGTTGAATATCACCTTCTTAGGAAGAGAATTTGCCACGATAATTATTGAAGTAAATTTAAGAAACGTGATCTTGTTTTTTTAAATATATTTTTTCAATTTTTAACGATCTCGAAAACCATGAAACATAAAGAGCTGTTAATGCTAGGGCACTAAGTATAAAATGTCAATAATGACTTTGCGGTGTTTTTGGTTTTAAACATATCGAGCACTAATCGAAAATTAGCTCATTTTTCATTGTAGGATTTTATCGAATAAAGTGAAAAATTCTAGTTATTGAAAAAGTACTATTTTACTATTTATATGAACAACCATTTTATTCATTAAATCTAAACCTTAACATTCATATTAAATATTGTTCAAAGTGATTTCTTTGAGCATTAAGATTAAGGCTCGCCATCTTTATTCAACAGGAACAGTGCCAGAACTAGATATGTGTTGTTGTTTCATAAGATTTGATTAATTATCCTTCTTCGTAAAGAATTAAGGTCATTTAGCGGACTTACATAGACTTTTTGTTTGCACGGTCAATCCATTAATTGGGATAATTAACATTTAGCCATTGTCATGGAGCTCTTCCGTAATGTGAAGAGCAACCATCTAATTGAAACCACATCTTCCTTCTCAGTTATAGTGGAATATCTTTAACTACATCAATAGTAATCTAGCTGTTGAAGCCGATGTAATGCTCAAGGAAATCACTTTGAACATATATATGTGTATGTATATTCCATATTCCATGGATATTCAATGTATCTTTTTTATAAAATTAATATTTAAATGAAAATTAATACAAATAAAAAATATTTGTTTATTATTATTTATTTATTGATATTTACAACTGTTTTACAATAATACTCCAAGTAAATAGGCTAAGTGATACATAATGACATGAGATAATGACAAATAAAGAAACTACCCACTAATAGTACTCAAATCACAAGTTCAACTAAGAAGGTCTCGTGCCATCTTCTTTTCAGACGCCTCGGAGGATTATCGGGAATTGAAGAGGAAGCTAGGTTTGAAACTAGAGGGTTTGAGTGGGAATGAAGTGGAATGGGTATGAAAGGATAGATAGCTGGGTCGGGCCAAATCAGCAACAAATGGGACTTTAAGGTCATTATGGATGACTGTATTCTTAACAAAATTGAGCATTGAGGACTTTACGAAGGATTTTGGATTGTAGGGATCAGATACGAGAGGAATTTGATGGCTTAGTGGGGCACCAAAGCTCTACTCCGTAATAAAATTTAAATCTAATTAGAATTGGTATTTTCATTTTGCAAATTTTAAGCCATAATATTCTGAACTGAAGTAAGAAAGTTTAAGGCAATGGGATTTTATAAAAAAAATGATAACAGTCAAATTTTGAATTTTGAATTGAGTCAAACTGTCAATTTTGAAAATGATCCGAGAGGAGGTGAAAAAAATTCTGTTAAGTAGGGAGAACTGCTTATTGGAAAGCCATTTGGACCCATATTGTCCATATTGCTGCTCTTCTCAGCAACGTACACCACTGCAATCTCACCCCTCTCAGGCTTCTTCTTCATCAAATTCTTCTCTTAAGAAGGCCTGCAATGTGGTTCAAAACAGTTTTTATTTCCAATAATCAGTTCTCCCTTCTTAAGAGATTTTTTTTCACCTCCACCCACATCATTTTCTTCCTCTAACTGTCAATTGGTTAAAACCATTTGATGAGGGTAAAAAAAAAAAATATGATCGAATCAGAAATACCAAAATATTTAATATCTATGACAACATTGAAAATGATTAGTAACAAGCGTATTGCCTTTGTTCTAGCTGGTCAACAACATAACAGTTTATTTATTGCCATATAATAAAAATTGATTATTAAAATGAGTCAGGTGGTTGTATATGATTTAGAAAATGATCCTTCACCTTTGACAGAGTTAGTTAACTCAATGTGAGTCCTATCCTAGAGCTAATGTAATTGCTTTTGTAAAGGTGAGTCAGTTGCTCAATGGCAATGCACCTGCTGTATCTACACGCGCCACATCTTCCTTCCCTCTCTAATCACCCCTACAATTATTCAATAGGTTATATATATATATATATGTAAAACTATATTATATATTTTTTTTTATTTTGAAGAGAAAAGATTTGTCCAGGGCCGGGATTGGAAGGAGGGTGACGTCACCCACGTGTCCGCCGTGGTGCTCTGATACGTGGGAGACCCGGGTTCGAATCCCGGCCATGGACAAATCTTTTCTCTTCAAAATAAATATATTTTAATATTATAACATTATAATGATAAAAAATAAAATGAAATATACTATATAATATATATATATATATATATATATATATATATATATATATATATATATATATATAACTATAACTAACATTATATAATAATAATAACTACAACATATAAGAACTATATTATAGTTATAAGTTAGTTATATGTTATTTATATAATATATATATATACATGTAGGGTGTTTCGGAATCGCACGGCACTATTTTAGGTATGTGTTCTCTAACACAAACTAAACAAAAAAGTTCATATAAACTCATTTATTAAACAGATATCAAAGGTTAAAGAGTTATTGTTTATTATTACTATTTATATATTATTGTTACTACATAAATAGTAATAATAAGCCTCCGTTTTGTTGAATGCAAAATTCAGCCCGACGAATCCATGCTTCTCTGGCTCTTCGTATAGCATCAGGATGGTGCTTGATAGTTACTGCGGCTTCCACGATCCGATTTCTTAGCTATTCTTGCGTGCCAACTGCCGCAGAATAAACCATAGACTTCATCCAGCCCCACAAAAAATAATCTAATGGCGTTAAATCCGGAGATCGTGGTGGCCATTTAACAGGTCCGTTTCGACCAGCCAGTCGGTCTCCATAAGTTGCATTTAAATAATCAGTGACACTACGAGAAAATTGAGATGGAGCAACGTCATGCATAATTATAATGCGTAGTTAGGATCTCGTGTGCATTGTCAATTAAACACTGGGAGAAATTTCTGCGCTTGTTATAATCTTGTGGTAATAAATCTTGCCTACTCAATACGTGAAATGGATGCCATTGCTGTTCGCGTAAAGTTCGCCTACGCTGGTAGAGGAAACATCGAAACGAACGGCGTTTACTCGTATAGGTTTTAGCGTGACATTATCCCTAAGGCGTCTTTCAAAGGCCTCAAACGTTTTACGATTTGGTATTCTTCGGTTAAGAAATTTTTCACGATATCTATGAACAGCAGCAGCAGCACCGTTTCTATGTACATCGCCATAAGTTAAAAGCATGTCCGGTTGTTCTGCAAAAGTGAATCAATTGGTGGTGTCTCCCATGATAATCATATATTGAACTGTCTCACAGTATTCACTCACACTAAAACACCTAGAACTACACAAACAGATGAGCAACTGCTGTCATTGCCTATCGTTCATTTGTTTATCAGGTGATTAAAACTTGTAATAGTAATAAACACGCTAAACTTTGTACAGCCAGTCTGAATGTAGTAAATAAATAATAAATCTTTAACCTTTGATATCTGTTTAATAACACATTATTTTCGTGTATTTTTTTTTTGAGTTCACACTCGGCAGCCCCAACTGGAAGAAACATTACCACTGCGTTCAGAAAGGGTGTAGTAATGAAAGGATCATTTGCTCATGCCGAAACCGAATTCGCATGCAAACCAATTATTGGTTAATGTGTTGTGGTCACATCCACAACGGACTACAGGAATATTGACATATTACAACAAAAAATAACCTGCATTGGTCAATCGGAGTGACTTGTGCTGTTAGAGGCAAAGCCATGTTCCACGACAGGCAGTGAATGAACAAAAGAGCTGGTTTACCAAGTCCTCCCCCACACACACACCTTCTTCACCAGATTTGAATTGATGTGTCCAAACAAATCTATCGGTTTACAAATTAGGACAACTTCCTTAAGAGCAAATTTTCGGAAAAGAATTCTCAGTAAAAACGCCTATTCAGACTTTATTTCATCACAAAAACCTGAATTTTTCGTTTCTGGGATTGAAAATTCGATAATACGTTGGGAAAATCTATAGAAAATGAAGGTAAAAAATCGAGTAAAAATGTTTCGATTTCATAAAATGGTTTTACTGAATAACCTTTCCATTGACTTTTCATATGAAAAGGCCCAATAAAAAATTCCTTTACAGTTATTCTAAATTACATGTTTATTCATTAGTTCTTTCTTTCTTATTTCTTTTTCATTGAATGGAAGTTTTAAGCCTCTAAGGACTACATGCTAGTTTCAAGCGTATTTTGAGTACAACATTACATCGTAATATCAAATTAAATTATATGTAACTGCGCTGTAATTAACGTACTAACACAATTAATAATTTTCTTGTATTAGATATCGATTCAATCGCACCAGCCAAATTGGGGTAAGAGGCTTAGACGACTTGCAAAAAACAGTTACGCTACTGTACATTAGAGTGGCAAATCTTTGTTATAAATAATAACATGTTAGAAATACATCATCAAGACCCCTTATTATTTCTATTGCAGATGCAATGCAGGACGTCAAGACCTTTAGACCAGCCATGCCGCCATCTCCAGCACCTCAAGGTAATATAATGAATAATAAAATTGAAATTTGTAATATGAATTAAAATAAAATTCACCTGATATTTATTTCAGTAAATATTTAACGCTATTTTATCCTTAGTGACAAAACTAGCGTGAGTTAATGGAAGAGGAAGGGAGCTGGATACAGGAGAACGGTTCCTCTATCGATCCCAACCATTATCCAGAGAGCGTTGTCATAGCGACCCATCATAACACACCTCCCCGCTTCCATCTCTGCCCCTATGTATTTCTACCATATTTATCCATACAACTCTTTCTCACTCTTCAAATAAATTCTTCTATTGATGTCAATTCCATCAATTGATGTTGCTACTTATACTATTATTGTAGCGAATTCTGGTATGTTCCTGTTGATTGGATTCTTAAATACGTTTCCACCTCCTATGTTTATCGAAGCGAAGCAAACCATTATTTTTTTTTCTGACTAGGGACATAGAAAAATGGATACATTGATAGATCATAGGTGTCCATTTTTCAGACGACGAGACCTGTGCCTCGAGACAAAGCGTCCGCCGACATTCGATCAACAATGTGATGCAATTGAAAATGGAAAATTCATGGATCAAGGAAACAGAGAAAGTATTAGAAGAACTTGAGAAAAAAAATAGAAGGAAAAACAAGTTGAAATGAACGTGGTCCACATTGGCCCAGTAGCAAAAAAAAAGTATATTCTTCTTGTTTACATTCCGCCTTCTAGCATGGCGGGGCTTCAATATAATGGTGCTAAGCCTCAAGGTCCCAGAAGATCTGCATCTTAACCACTTGAACTTCTTTTTTTCGCGACATTTTCTAGTTGTCCCTGCGACCTTACGTGCATACTTTATTTCAGCATCTGTGATTCTGCTTATCTCTATCGAGTATGACCCAGCTCTCACCTCCACAGGTAAGAGTAGGTATTGCGAATTTGTAAATATGGAGCTTGGTATCGGGCTCCATATCTCGATGGCCAACAGTGCTGTTGCATAAACTGTAATACATTTGGTTGGCTTTAGCAATTCTATTTGCTATTTCCCAATATACTTTGTTCCTCAAAACACAAAGGGCAGATCCAGACAATGTAAAAGAGATACCTAAAAACAGTTGAAGGAAGGACCAAGAGAGATAGGATCCGCAACATTACAATAAGATCGAACCTCGAGGTACTGCCGTTAGACTACTCCAGAAGAAAATAAACTAAGATGGTTTGGGCACCTCCTCAGAATGAGCACGGAGAGGACGGCCAGGATAACATTGAAACGAGAGTTGACGGAAGAAGACCACGGATCACCTGGGAAGAAGGAGGCGTTCAGGAAGCGAGGGCTGGAGTGGAGCAGGAGAAGAGAATTCGTTCGGGAAAGGGGCACCTGGGTCAAGCTCTATAGAGGACATCCCCACACTGCGCAGTGGTAGAGAGGCAAAGATTATGATGATGATGATTTTGTCCTGTCTATTTAAGTTGGTTCCTTTGTAGTTGAAGTAGTCAACTACTTCTTGAACTTTATAGTTACAGACCATCTCCACAGCCTCTTCCTCATCCCGAGGAAGAACCAGTAACTTATTCTTAGATGCATTGCTGATGATCCCTTTTCGCTTAAGCTCCTCCTGCCATTCCAGTAGACCTTGCTGCAATTTTTCCTTCGCGTCATAAATGAGAACGATATCATCATCATATAAGAGTGACTGCCTCAGTATAGTCCTCATGTTCTACTTAACGGTGACTGTTCAGGATATTCGCCTTTTACAAATTTTATGAATTTCATCCATAATAATTATGTATAGGAGTGGGGTCAAGCTATCTCTCTGCCTAAAACCTCTATCGGTCAGAAAAGGAGAAGACTCTGCTTCATTGATCCTTACTACTCCTTTTGAATTATTATATACTGATTTTATCTCATGGAACATTTTTTTCAGCCAGAGCATTCCATATTTCTTGCCGTGGACCCAGTCGAAGGCAGCCCTAAGTTCCAGGAATTCTACGTATTTCTGTCTCTATCTCATTCTGTTTGTAATATATTTCGTAGGACAAAGATATGGTCCTGGGAAAGTCTTCCACTGTGAATCAGTGTCTGTTCCTTTCCCGGCTGTTCCCCCACAATTCTTCGAAGCCGTTCCTACAAGATGTGTTAATAAAATAAGTTTTTTTAGGCCACCGAAAGACTAATTGGCCACCTATTTACTTTCTGTTTGACTAACTTTTCTTTGGGTCGGGATAAACATAGTGAATTTCTAATCTTTCGGAATTGTGTTCCTGGCCCACACAGTCTGAAATAGCCCTTGCAGCGCTTTAATGAGCTTATTTCCTCTATATTTTAGGAACTTGGAGGCAATATTGTTTTCGTCTGCTGCCTTGCTTGTCTTCATCTACTCAAGACCCACATCTGTTTTCTCTTTATTAATTATCCTATAGTAAAACTTCTTGATATTTTACCTGTGGTTTTCATCGAAGCCTCTCCCAAATTCTTCTCAAGACTTCTTTTTAGCTACTTTCCCATCCTCTCTTGCGCTTTTATGTCGACCTAAGTTATCGGGAGTCTTATTCTGTTAGAAGGACTTCCATTCTCGATTCTTTTTTGTAGATAATTGATTTTCTATTGTCATCCCACCATATACTATGTTAGCCCCTTTCCGTGATTTATTGTACGCAACAAGTCTCCTTTTCATTTTCCAAACGGCAAGCTTTAAAAGCATTCCAGTATTTCTCCGCACCTCCATCTAAATCCTGAACTCTGAGGCGTTCTTCCAATTTGGCAGGTTTCCATTTTTCTGTATCGTCGAGAGCCCGCGCTTTTATTTTATTTGGTAACCTTTAGTGTGAGCCTTGCGGGTTCTTAAGATTCTAATATCCGCGACTGATAACAGTTGATCTGTACCCAATTATACTCCTCCCAATCGCATTCATATCTCTGAAATATTGCCTTAATCCACGATCATATATAAAACTGCCAATGACACAATTCCAACTGCACTTAAGAAAGTAATTTTGAGTACCCTCTCACGCCTATTGTCTTTACCTGGACTACTGTAATATCTCTCAATAAAAGATTTTTTTTTAAAAATTGTTTGCCATGCCTGTGGACGGGGTTACAACTGATCCTCTTATATTTTTATTTAATAGATTCTTGCATTATTTTATTATGCAGGGTGCTATTACTACTATTTATTTCTTCTTATATTATTTAAGATGTAAAACTTATGTTTTTCGTTTCTGTTACTATGATTATTTTGCACGTAAGGAAGATAGGAATGAAATAATAAAAAAGATGAATAGATTGGAATTAAACAAATATATATTTACACTTATATTAATTATTATTTCACACTTTGAGGAAATATACTGAAATAACTACATTATATTTGGCTGTGAGAAAACCAATGATTCAATAAGCCAAACTAAATATGAAATAAAAAAAATAAATAAATTACCAATCTTATGAAAATTCACTATCTCGATGAATTCATCATGCAAACTTTGATCTTATTTGTTTAATTTTTCATTAAGGTTGTAAATGGATTTTGACACTAGCCGTTGTAATTTTCCTACAACTGACAATGAAAAAAGGCGTTTCAAATAATTTCAATAATAGATAATAAATAGAGTTTGATTATTTACTGTTATAGATTTATCATCAAGTATGACATGCCGCAGCCCAGGGACAACAGAAGACAGTGATTCCGATGTGAGTATTAAAACAATCACTTTGTTTATTATTACTTTTTAAAGGAAGTATTTAAGTTAATTTTCTTGCGAAGTAACCAAATGTTAAAAATATATTGTAGAAATAACTATTATGAATGCAAAGGTTACCCATCTTTGCTGGAGATGAAATTCCATAACTTTAATTTAATTCATTATATTAACTAAACAAGAATTATTTCCGCCGTAAATATTTGAATTATGGAATGGAATGTATCCTATTCCGTTATCCTATTCATTTTTGGAAAATTAAATTCATCAAGTGATGGAAATGATAGCAAAACTTCAACAATTATCAAATCTCTACGTCAGAGTTAAACCAACGTACTTATTCAAGAATCGTATATTTACATATTTATTAATTTTATACGCCATAAATTTATAGACAATTAGCCAATGATCCACTCGCTCTGGCAAGCAGTGGACCAACCCCCATTGTTCCAATTGTGTAATTGTTCAAATCACTCTAATTCTCATTGTTGTATAATTTTATATTTCTGGCTGACAGCAATTATTTCTCTACCTTGACATTTCGCCTTGGAATGTATAAGGATCGGAGAATTTACGTTCAATTTTTAAATGTGCGGTATGAAAATATTAAACTTTTTCCCGGCCTCAAGTAAGCCCGAAGTTAATTTTCACTTTAACCTTTTCTTTATATGTTTATGCCCTGCTTCCTTTTCTTTTCTATCTGAGTCCTTATATTTTTTTTCACCTATATATATCCCTATTTCACTTCACTTTTCCTATTGTTCATAAGTTAAATCGCCACTAACCTCTGTTTTAACAACTTGTTTTCCATAATTTTTTTTATTTTCCTAATATTTTTTTATCTCCTCTTTCTTTCTCCAAACGTGGTCTTCTTCAGTTAAATTCAATTTTTTCGACCCATTTTAATTTCATCCTACCTTACATATTTACAAATTTATTACACGGCGGGCATTCTCTTTTTATATAATAAAGAGAGGATATTATTATTGTGTAATTATAATTATTGTTATTATATTATAATTATTTTCTTCTCACTTGCTCAGTCTCCGCTGAGAACATCTACTTCCCGGAATTGAAAAAAATTCAAGGGAGCAGAAAAGATTTTACTGGTGTAAGATTTTTATTACGAATTTACAGGTGTCCAACAGAACTGCCTTCTATGTCAATTTTATATTTTCTAAATCGAGGCCATGGTCTTCTGTACCTCCTCTTGTTCTTTTTAGTGTCCTGCATTCTATGAAATGTGTCCTGGAGTCACTAGCACTTTTCCAAATAATGGGGTGATATTAACCCCTAAGCATATTCTTGGTATTTCTTATTTTCTCTACTGTGTTGCTCAGAAGTGCTCCAGGTATCTTTAGGAAATATTAGGACTTCTATGGTTCTAGCCATTTTCTTTATTTTATGAATAACTAAAATATCCCTGGGGCCAACTGCGGTCTATTGGTTAGCATAACAACCTATCATGACCAAGATCACGAGCACGTAGCTCGGACAGGTGGCCCTAGAATTTTTTAATAGGGAGTAAAAATCATTGGTTATGCCGTCTTTCGGAAGGGACGTAAAACGGGGGTTCCAAGCCTGTATGATGTCAGGTATTCGTTAAAAATCCCTATCCTAATTAAACCCGGATTGGCAAAATTTAGGGCTCCCACTTTAGCATCGTCCGAATAACAGTAGTAGCATACAGTGACGTTAAATAAACAAACAAACCAATATAGCGGACGGCTAGCAGTATTCAGTTAGCTGTCCCTGGTTATTTTCCAATAGCCCCTATATTCTTTACCTACTTTGGAGGTATATCTTTGCTACATTAGTACGACTGAACAATTAATGATCAATCTCAGCTTAGTACATCATTCTCACTGTAGCTTCCTTAACGTCCAGGTATTTGGAAAATTGTCACACCGATGGGTGCCCCTTGCTAGCTCCTGAATAAAGTTGTATGAAGGTTCTGTCTCTTATATTTTCTCATGTAACATTAGCTGTAGAGCAATTTTCGAGACTTTAGGTGTCATATGAGCTATTCCCGCTGCAACTTTTTCACTATTATTTTGCTTCGTCTATTATTGATCGGAAGAGACCCTATTGCTTAGATTCAGTACAGTTTCTGCCAAGTACTGAATCCAATACCCCATCACGGGTTATATTGATATATTTGTATATTATAAGGCGAAATAATTACAATTTAAATACTATTTCTAGGAGGACAGATTCTGTAATGGATGTAATTCGTTCTGTTCACCCGGGCACAACTGTTCTGCCAAAGAAGGGGAGCAGAATAACAACAATATTGATGGTTATTCTATGGACGATCTTACATCGAAAAATGAGTTCCTTGCCTGCCTTCACCTCAAGAAGTCTCCTGAAGTACGAGAAGATGAAGAGCAAGATTGCTTTATTCAAGAATATAGGAGAATGAAGCTGAAGGGGGAATTTCCGTGCAGATTATGCAGGTATCAGTAATGTCATATTTTTATGTCTTTAATATTTTTATTTCGATCAATAATGTTAAATTCAAATAATAAAAAACTTGACAAACTATGAAATGTCATTCTGCAATTTATGTATAACACACACACACACATATTTTTAAAAATTCAAGTTGACTGGATAATTCTAATAATGGATTAAATTGGTCAGGGGTGTAGTCAAAGATTACAAAAAATTAGAAAAACTTTTTTATTGTGCCATAGTTTCAGTCTAAGATGTTTGTTCAAGAGTTTTTTTTTTTTTATTTTATTTTATTGATATTTACAACTGTAATAACATTACATCAAGTAAATTGGCTGTATGAACAAAGGACATGAACAAAAAAATCACTTGTGGAGAAACTATCCATTGATAGCACTCCAATGAAGTTTTATAGTAGAAGGTCTCGAGGCCATCTTCTTTTCAGACGCCTCGGAGGGTTATCAGGAATAGTATGGGAAGCAAGTCGAGAGACTAGCGGATTCAAGTGTGTATGGAGCTTTTCTAGTTTGTATATAGGTATCTAGTTTGGGCCAAATCAGCAACATATGGGATATTAAGATCATGATGGATGAGTGTTCAAGAGTTGAAGGTTAATAGTTTGAAGCAACCATGGGACTCAGCACTCCCTGCCCTGAAGGTGGCTTATATCTTAGGCTCAATAATATAAGTTTTTCTTATTTTGTGTAATATTTGACTGCATCCCTGACCAATTCAATCCATTATATTTATTTTTACTTCTAGTAACTTTTCTTATAGTTAATAATTTGTTCAATCATTATTAAGTAGTAAATTGCATATTCATATACGATTATGTTATTAAAATGTTTCATCTTAACTCTTACAGCTGTGATTACACAACTTGTAAAACACTTTTTCCATGTACATCAACCAATAAACATAGACCTATCAATAAATGTTCAGCGCTGCCACAATAATGGGCAAATCTTGATTTTATTTCATGTATGTCAATGTAAAATAATCGACATAGATATTCTCGAGAGTCCCTCAAATGATCATTTTCTTCGTCCCTTCCTCTGATGTTTGAAAATGCATTTAAAATTACATGTTGTAGTCCATGAAATCACAAACTTGTACTGTGCTTTTAGATGAATATTTTTCTATTTGTGATGTGTTGTTAAAAATTGTTATCATACACAAAAACATTTTAAACACAACATGTAGAACACATTTTATGCTGAAGAAAGTGATTAACTGCACAATGCTTTTTGATTTGAAGCTTTGATGCCTATTTTGGTTACAGGGGGGAGGATATTTCTATCTCATAAATATCTTATGGGCACTTCAAATCGGCTCGCCTTATTACAGACTGATTACTATTGGCAGCATCTTCAAAGTACTGCACCACTCTTGTACACGGTCAAACATCATATGCTTAAATAAATACTATAACATTTAATTAAATAATAATTAAAACATTAAATATATAACACTGGAGTGAGACAATGAAAGTAATGATTTGAATGTATATTTGTATAAAAACTATTAATATCTTAAGATAGATAAAAATAAATGAGTTAAGGATGTAGATGGTGGATGTAATCAAATTTCAATAGACAGTAAGAAGATAATCCTATAAATATGTTAAACATTTTAAGGAAGGTGAGTGATTTCTGACATTGCAGTCTAAAATGTTGAATAAAATAAGTAAAATGTACTGTATACAAGTAAAATAGAGTAGCTTCCATATTTCTTGGTAGTAAAGAAGCAATAATTACTTGTGATGTTTCCAGAACTTTATTATTTTGGGCAAAGCTAATTCAATTATTTTGTTCTCTCATTCTTGTATAATTATTGATTAATTAAACAAAATATTTCTTTCACGATATTCAACTTCCATGAAATTGTAATTCATTAATATTTTAAATTAGAAAAAATATTTCTAATTTTCATTGTAATTTGAAGATCTTAGATCATTTTCTCCATTGCCACAGTTAATGCATGTATGTAACTTTTACAGAAACATGAGGCATTGTTGTCAAACAAGGCCTAACAATATAACTGAGAACCCTTAGCTTATTCAATCAATCACTCTCTATATTCAACATGATATGATGGAAGAGTGAAGTTATATAATAGTATATCTAAATGAGGATATCATTTCACATTCTAAAATTTAAAGAGAGTAAAAATAACATAATAGTAATAATACTTTGGTTAACATTATTTTTTTTAGGTCAACTTTTCCAAACCTTAGAGCTCTCAAGGGACATAACAGAGTTCACATGTCCTATGGTGTGCTTCAGTGTAATCTTTGCCCTTATGCAGATACAGATAAAAATGGACTCCTTCGGTATGTTTGCAACTATTTATTTATTTTCTTTTTTCATTGTGGATAAAAGAAAACTATTAATAAAATTTTTAATTATATTTATATTTCATAAAAATTATATTTACTTTGTATAATCATAAATTTATCACAGGCACATGAGATGTCATAATGGAGACAGGCCCTATGAATGTTCTCTTTGCAATTTTGCCTTTACAACAAAGGCTAATTGTGAGAGACACCTTCGAAACAGACATTCAGCAACAAAAACCGACCTAAGAGGTTGTATTATCCACCATGACGAATCTGAAAAGCGAGATGCTGGTACAATGACTGTAGAAGCTCCATTAGATCTTTCAACAAAGAGAACACCAGCTGAGCCTGTTTCATACCCATACCTTGATGTGAGGATGGTCGTAAAGAATGGTGTTCTTGTTCCTAAGCAGAAACAACGAAGATATAGGTAAGTTTGGTGATGTATAATTTTTAAATAAAATAGTATGTATTATGTAGACAGTGGTACCAAGCTTAACAAGTGGAAAAATGAAGTAACAAAATAAAATTTTTATAGAATCAACTAATTTCAGCATTTACACTGTCATCTAAAATAAACAAACTAAACTTTAAGGTAACTAACATAGTACAAGGTATTAGTAGTGGGGAGGCTTTACAGCTCACTAACTAGAATTAACCAACTATGTGCCAGTCTAGGACAAAAAGCAGGGTTCAAATGTAGAAAGGAAATATAAATATTAACATATATAACAATTATTAATATACCAAAATTAGTAATGTAACATAAAGTCTGAAGTCTAAAAAAGAGTCCTAGCTGTTAACAGAAACTACTTTGGTTTGCTAAGGCATTTTTGGAGCAAAACCATCATAAGAGCCACAATGTTTTGCCTGTACAAAACCCTAACCAAGCCAGTTCTGACATATGGCTCTGAAACTTGGGCAATTCCAAAGGTTTAGGAACAAACCCTCTTATGTTTGGAAAGGTGAATATTGAATATTGCAAAGGATTTTTGGAAGGGTGTACGTAAAAGGTGAATAGAGGCATCGCAACAATAGAGAATTATATCACTGTATGCCAAAGCTAACGTTTAGTAGGATCGAATGTCTGTGATGGGCTGGAATTATCACCAAGATGTGGCCACTCTTAGGTATAATAAATGGGAATAATTTAGTAAATGGAAAATAATTTTCTATTTCCAAGATAATTCATTTTATATTTCTCAATTGCATTGATGTTATTTTACTGAATTTAAAATAAATGAGCATCATACTAAATAGATATAACTTATTTGTATTCCTATACTATTAATGAATTTTTTATTGTGCTAGGACGGAAAGGCCATTTGGTTGTGATTTCTGCACTGCTAGGTTCACATTACGATCCAATATGGAACGCCATGTGAAACAGCAACATCCACAATTTTACTCAGCAAGAAAAAGGCGGCCTAGGGAAGAGGACAGAATATCTGATAATGTAAGAACAGCTTTGACAGGTCAGTTAAAGAGGCGAGAGGAGGATCTAAGAGACTTGGCAACAGTTTCAAGGCTCCTAGACAATGCTAGGGGAACCTTTCAACAATTCTTTGGGGACAAACAAGAAGTGAGTGATGAAGAAGGGCTGGTAGCTTCAGCCAGTGACAATAGCAGTGATGATAAGTGAGTATTGTTAGAATCTTATTTAACAGTAGTTATAAAAGTTTTATATTTTTAATCACCTATAAAAAGTTTTCATTTTAAAATAAAATTAATTAATGAATTTTAGTAACTGAAACTAAAACATAAAATTAATAGATCTGAAAATCATAGTGGAGATTCCCCCATTTAAATAGATTATTGAATGTATTTGTATGTGTGTGTGCAAACACTGCTTCCTACACCTCACCTAGGTATAAAATACATTAATACAGTTATTTTATAAATTTGACAGACATTTATTTCTTTATCTAGATCGGAACCAGAGAATAAAAAAAAGAGTGCCTACTCATTAGCACCTAACCGAGTATCCTGTCCCTACTGCTATAGAAAATTTCCTTGGTCAAGTTCACTCAGGAGACATATTCTCACACATACAGGGCAGAAACCTTTCAAATGTCCACATTGCCCCCTACTGTTTACAACCAAAAGCAATTGTGATAGACACCTCTTAAGAAAACATGGATCAGGTGATAGAGCAAAAAGACAGAAGCTGGAAACTGAACAAGAACATATGGTGGTGGAAGGTAGTTGTTTTCCTGATTCATGCCTGATATATAGTAGTGATTAGTTATAATTTTAATTTAAATTAAATTAATGTTAGAGAAGAATTGGTTGACTGTGACTTCTAATATAAGGAAGAAATAGTTGGGGGTGCAGTCAATAAAAACACCTTAATAAGTGTAACTTATCTATTGTGTGCCGACGTTTCGGCCTAAATAAGTTACAATAAATAAGTTACACTTATTAAGGGGTTTTTATTGACTGCACCCCCAACTATTTCTTCCTTAAATTAAATTAAGTATAAACATATTATTTCTATTATACATATGTACAACATCTATTGCTAAATTTTTCAAGTTAATTAGGTAGTTGAAACATATAAATTATTTTAGAAGAAGATTCTATAAACAGTACCTTTTACCTGCCACAAGTGAGATTTTAATGGATGTTAGACACATACAAGAAAATAATGATTATAAATACAGAAAAAACAGAACAGGGTGTTATAGTCTGCTGATAGAGATATGAAAACATCAAAATAAAAGAACATGACAGTTTTTACTTTTTTTTTTTTCTTTGACTGCTTAAAAGCTACAAATAAAAACAATTATGTTTTAAATCATATTATTATCAAACAATATTATTATTTTTCAAAGTTTGCATTTATGATTTGTTTTTCAGGTTCTGAAATGCCATTCAAGTGTCACCTTTGTGATAATTCTTTTGCAGAACGACAGGAAACCCTTTCTCATTTAAAAGATAAGCATGGCCCAGAATACGATTCTTTGGTGTCAAAGGGTGCTTTGGAATCTAGTTGTGAAGATGAGGAAGACGATTCTAGGCAAAGAGCAGACTACGCAAACCGTAAGGTAAATATAAAGTACCAATATAACTGTTCAATAAAAAATGGGTGTATATTTTGAAAAAAAAATATCTTGTTTTCTCTAGCATTTCTTATTCAAACTCAATGTATTTTTCATTAAAAACCTTCAAATGTCAGAATTTCTGTGTGAATATTACTTACTAACTCTTGTTCAAATTAGTGAAGGAAAGGAAAGTACTTCTTCCTTTTTACTCTAACTGTTGTTTCTACTTTTGTATCTTTAATGATTCATTAAAAGCAATTTTGTAACCCAATATATTGGAGTGAAGTAATCAGACTACGTTCTTTTGATTGCTAGCTCTTAAGAGATGTACTGTGTAACGCAATATAAATCAGGAGTGGCTTTCAAAGATTAATGAATCATTATACCTGAAGAATGACCCTAACATTTTTTGGTATATCCTCTAAAAAGAAACATCATATAATAAGTATGATTATATTTACTTAATTTTTACCAGTATAAATCTCAGGTAAGAATTAAATATAAAAAACATTCATAATAATGATGCTTTACCAATGATTAGTGTCAAAAAATTGGCAAGAAACTAAATAGAATAAAACAGAGAAATGTTTAATTTTTTTTACTGATCTTTAATAAAAATATTCTTATCTAACATTAATTTTTCAAAAAAATAATAATAATAAATAATACGAATCAATGGTAAATAAAAAAAATAGTTCGATAATTATTATATTCCAGTGGCATACAATGAGTTGATACACCCTAGAAAAAAAATTCATAGAAAAAAAAAATGAAAACTTAAATGGTTACAGGAAACAAAACTACCAATTCTTCAACACATTTATTTATAATATCAATTTAAATATGTACAAACAATAAAATTAAAAATATTCAACTTCGCTTATTTAAAAAAATTAACAAACAAAAAATAATAAGAAATTTCCATCTCAAAGTCAAAATGATATTCTTCACTTTTTATTAACTTATGAGTACTATTAATTTATAAACTTTTTATTTTGTTAATTATTAATTTAGTTCAATGCTTTGTAGAAAAGCCTTTTTTATGATCCAAGTCTCATCACTATCACTTAAAATTTTTCTTGCACGTTTAGCCTTTTTTCAGGCAATGTGGTTTTCATTTTTGAATCACTCTGTTTTATGTTGGACAGTTGAACGACTTTTTAAAATAATTTTTGTTAGTTGATTCAGAGATTTTGCCATCATTAAAATGTTGAATAACCAACTCACGTTATTTTATCATTGTGTATACTCCCATTATTGAAAAAAAAATCAAATATGCAGTAGATTTTGTGGAACTGAATTTGAAAAGAACCTTAAACTTTTGATATAAAAGTTAAGAAAAGATATATAAGAAAAGGAAGATAGTTTAAGGTAAACAAATATTGGGAAAAACTAAGGTGTATCATTTTCAATGTGAGAGTAGTAATTGTAAACAAATGTGTTTTGTTTATATTATTACATCCTTGTTTATTTTTATATGCTTATACACACAGAAAATATTACTAGGATGTTTAGTGATTACCATCAATTATTGTTTTTAATATAATATAAGTTGAACTATTTATTTATTCATAGATTCCTATCAATATCCTGGTGTATCATTGTGAACTACTGTAGTTCTGTATTAGTAGAAAAATTGTATCAGAAATGTTAAAGATAATAAAAATGATGAATAGGAATTCATATTTATTGTATTTCATTCCTATTTGATTATAGGTGGTATGTGCCTTCTGCCTCAGAAGGTTTTGGTCAGCTGAAGATCTTAGGAGGCATATGCGAACCCATACTGGAGAAAGACCTTTTAGTTGCTCAGTCTGCTCAAGAAAGTTCACTCTTAAACATTCCATGCTTAGACATAGAAAAAAACATGACCAACAAGAAGAACCCGAGTCTGACCTCATAGGTAATTTCAGCTTCATCCATTATTAATATTTAATGTGATTACAAAGGTTAATTTAAGCTTAAAGGAAATAATATGGAAAACAGAATTACAGAACAGACATTAAGGTATTTTATTTAGTATAAATAAAGATTCAGTATCAACCCTTTCAATGAAGGAGTTCAGTTGTGGTTTTTCGTCTCCCTCGGAATTTTTTTTTTAAATTTCAGTTTGAATTATAATAATTTTTATTGCTGAGGTATTAATTTTAAATTTGATCACAAATAAATGTGCAGCATTGAAATTTTATTTTTGCTTTAAATAATGCTCTCAGACCGGCACAAAAATTAGCCTATACAAAGTCTCCAAAACACCCTGTAGAAATTTAAAGTGTTTAAAAATCTTGCTTAAAACTGTAAAAACTGTAAAACCATGTATTTTAAAATATCATTATATTGTATACATGATATAAATATGTCAAAATTATTATTTCTGTTTTTAGATAAAGCAAAAAAAGAAAGATGTTTTGCAGTAAACTAATCATAAAAAAGGGAAAACTAAAATGTTTTTTTTTAGTCGTTTAAATAACAAAATTTATTAATAAAAATAGAACATAGGAACTAAAACTATTTTTTATAACATATTTATTACTACAATATTTACAATAAATTTATAATGTTTACGAATAAACATTATAAAATATTTTGATAAAAATCTATAAATTACTACTTATTATAAATTACAAATGAAAAAATATTAATGTATTTACAATAAAAACAACAAAGATCACAAAAGATCTATTTACAAATTCAGCACCTCGGTATGGTATTTTTTTAAAAATTAGAAACCTAAGCCAGGCTCCTTATCATATAGGCGACATATAGTTTGCACCATTCGTCTTTCCCCCTTCTGAATACAAACCCTGCATTTCTGTTGAAGTTGCACTTCCACATTCATATCTATAATAAAAATGCAATGTGATAGCACACCTCTTGAAATCCCCAAAGGTCTTGGCACAGAACTTTTTTATTTTTTTTTTACCATCCATTTTAAAATATTTATAACAGCTTTATTGAATAACTTGCAATACCAACTACCTGAAAATAATAAATAAAATACCAAATTCTCAAAAAAATAAATAAAAAATAAATTTGACATGATTTTTCAAAAATCTATTTAAATTATGATTCCAATATTAAGCACATTGAAAATTACAATTTCTTACATTTCAAGTGTGTATTGAATTTACATTTAAAATTTAAACTTACCTTTACTTATGGTCAACTCATGTTAAAGCAAAATATTAAGAAAAATATGAGGCAGAGTGGCCGAAAGTGGGGTATGGAAAAGGAGGAATGAGGAGCTGATGGAGCTGTAAGGGGAGCCGGGCATGGTGGCATTGATAAAGAAAGCCAGAATTAGATGGATCGGATATGTGTGTAAAGAATGTCAGGCCACAGGATAACAAAGAGAATGCTCTATGAGAAACCAGACGGCAAACAAAGCAGAGGAAACCCTCGGATCAGATGGCTGGATGATGTCAAGGAGGACTAAAAGCTGCTGAGAGTACAAGACTGGAGGAAAATAGGGCAGGATTGCACAGATCGGTTGCCTTTGGTGGTGGAGGCCCAGATTTTTGCAGGCCCATAGAGCCAAAATATTAATAATAATAAACTTACCTTTCGACGTTTTTGTCAACTAACAGAAGCTCTTAGAAAAGCAGTAACCGGAAACAAACAATTACCCGTAAAAAGACGGATGCTTTAGATAATGCTCTCCATTCAGGACTGAAACCAGCATTACTTTATATCAAGTTCTACGCATTGAAAGGGTTAATAGAATATTTAATATATACCCTCTACTCTGTTCCATCTCATGAAGGAGGTTTCCTCATGGGGCACTTCCATCTCACCTTTTACTTATTTTATGCTAGATGAATCCTGCTGTTGTCTCATAGAATAGTTGTAATCGAATCTTCGAAGAAATAATTAAATAAACATACTAAGTTTTCTTTTTTCTTTATTTTTTCTCTAACTGTGGATGTAGCCATATTTGTAACCAGTTACGAAAAATTCGTAACTGCATCATAGCTAATAATTTACATTCAAATAAAAACTATATTTATTTTAATAATTATAATAGATGTGGAAGTAAAAATGTTTGGAGTGACGCTTCTCTTTTTCTGTTTGTCCATATATATATAATGATACTTTATAGATTTATAATGGTTGTATGCCTTTGGATTTAGAAATAAAGACTGAATTGTTCCTCTGAAAAAAAAATTTTTTTTACGATACATTCATATTTACATGTCTTAAATAATTACAATCATTTTTAACTAAACATTTCCTCACCTGAAAAAAACAAAAAAACAGCATTCAATGCCTTTACTTCTTATTTCTTATAAAATTAAATGGTTTCAATTAACTCAATACACTAAACGGTAACAACTCTATTCCCTCTCCGATCTTTTATTTATAACAGCTGTTGGGTCAAGATGTTGTGAAGAGAATTAAGAAAACTTCCGTATATTAACGAGGCAGTTTTCTTTACATCTCCCCCCTCAGAGAGGAACAATTGTGAGTGAGAATGAACGTAATTGTTCATTTATTAACAAACACTGGACACAGCTTTGTAATGTGGTAGAGGTTCGATTCTGCTTTCCTGTGGCCCGTATCAACTTCATAAATTGAATTTGAGATCTTCTTTAGAATCTCGTATGGACCAATCCTCAATTCTTCTAATTTCTTCCTATTTAGTCTATTTCCGTTTTCCAGGTAGACTCTGTTTTGATGTTTTTGATGATATTGTTTGCAGAGTAGAATTTCGCTATTTTATTCATTAGTTGTGTTCTTCCGATGAGGCAGTAAGTGTAATGGATATCTTTTATTAAAGTTTTGATAAGTTGCTCTGATAGTACGATTTTTTTTCTTCTTTTACTCTTACTATAGTAAATTTTATTCTCCAAAATAAGTTTTCCATTTTGTAAGTCTGGATTTGTATGTTGGTCATTTATTATATCCTCTAGGTTAATTAAATTTACTACTTTTAGAAAGTCGTCAGCATTCTCATAAGGTTCTAAAACTGGATTTCAACTTAAACAGTCTGCTTCTTGGTTTGATTTCCCAGGGTTATATTTAATTTTGAAGTTATATTGGGATAAATAATAAGTCAAATCACCTAATTCCTCATCAGTTCTAGCCTTGATGTTCATATTTTCTAATGGTTTATGATCTGAGTAGACTCTAAATTCTTTTCCCATAAGCCAGTGCTGCCAATATTTCACAGCTTCTTTTATTGCTAGACATTCTAGGTATATTGCCTTCTTCTTTTTTTGAGCTTCTGTTAATTTTTTTGAAAAATAAGCAACCGGCTTACTGTCCCCGTTTTTATCTTCTTGTTTCAGCACCGCTCCCACTCCTTTGACCTAGGGTCACTGTAAATGGCTATTGATAGTTCGGGGTCAAAAATATTTAGATGTGATTCTGAACATAGCAACGCCTTTATGTTATCAAATGATTCCTGACATTCTGTGGACCAAATGAACTTCACATCTTTCCTTAATAAATTGTGTAATGGATCCAGAATAATTGCACTGTGCGGTAAAAATTTATGATGAAAATTTATTTTTCCTAAAAATTGACGTATATTCTTTTTTTTTCTAGAACTGGAAAGTTTTTGACAGCGGTTAAATAATCCTTCAAAGTTCTGGTTGCATTGTTTTCTATTATATGACCTAAATATTTGGGATAAAGCAAAAGTACATTTCGAAAAGTTTAATCTGAAACCTTCAGTTAGAATTGCCTCCATTAGTCTTGATAGATGGAATATATGTTCTTCATAAGTTTTTGAAAAAATTAATATGTCGTATATAAAGTTTACCGTAAAACTATAGTCGGGACGACAAGAGAAGGTGCACGGGGAGTGGGGAGGCCTGAAGCTGTTCCTTCCCCCCTCCCCTAACCTGACTCCGCCTGGAGCCGACAATTGTACTACAGCTCTTACTCGCTTTTCATTCTTTATAGACCAGCAGCCAGGGCCCAAAGTAATGTATCATTTTAAGACAATTTGTATTACGAAACATTAAAAATATCCACAATAGTCACTGGATAGCTGGCCCGAGAGGGGTGGAGGGGAAGTGGGACTAGGGTGGGGGAAAGAGGGCGGAGCTCGTGGAGAGGCGTGGAGGGGGATGCTCCGTGCACCTTCTCTTATCGTCCCGACTATAGTGAGTTTGTATTTTCTTATGATGTTGCTCGATATCCTTTGGAAAATGGCGGGAGCCGTCCTTAATCCAAATGGGAAACACGTCCATTGAAAATGACCTTGTGTTACAAATGCAGTTATGTATCTATCTTGAATTTTCAAAGGAATTTGTCCAAAATGCTGAATTTATGTCCAAAGTAGAAAAATATTTACAGTTTACACTTTTAACCATTAAATCCTCAATCAACGGAAAAGGTTGTGACTGAGGGACGACAATTTTGTTCAGTACTCTGAAATCTATACATAACCTTGTTTTTTTTATCTTCTTTTTTATATGCCAGAGTTACTGGAGCAGCGAATGGGCTATAAGATTCTTCAATTAAATTCTTCTCTAATAGTTTTGGTATTTCATTTTCTATTTATCTTCTATCTTCCGATGTGCACCTGTATGGACGTTTGTAACAGTATTTATCCACCATCGAGTCAATATGAGCCTTATAATGACATACAGTACCAACATCACATTTATCTTTGGCGAACACTGGTTTGTATTTTTCTATTAATTTATCTATTTCTGATTGCTGATAAAAATCTAGATCGTTTGCTATCAATTCAAATCCATCTGTGTTAATATGTTCGTTGAAATTTACTTCGCATTTGTTCATGTGTCTAATTTCTTGTTGTTCAGAATCTGAAAAGAAATTTTCTTCATGTTGCTTACCTAGTACATCAGGAATTTTGAAATTTGTAAAATTTGAAGTATCACTTGCTGTATATATATATATATATATATATATAAAATGTATTCTTTATTATGCGTAGATGTAAAGATGAATGCTTGTGATTAACATAGAATAGAATAGAAAAGTAGCTTTATTCTGTCTGAGACTAAGTCCCTTTAGAACAACAAATATGAACAGAAAAAGAAATATAATAACTGGCTAGAAGGATATATAATACATGTCATAAAGTTTTTATAAAGTGCCAACAAAAGTAAAAAAGAACGAATCATTACAAGATATTAAGCAATTTAAGAGAATAAATAAATTAATAACAACAGTTAAATGCATGAGCTAGGATGCAATAATTTATTTACATAATGTATAACTTCTTTGCAAAAAAAAGACTTATTTAATACTGATCCATTTATGCAAATGATTAACCTGCTTAGAGAGCATCATTTTGGGGAGACAGGAGATGATGAAAAAGCAAGGATATAAATGAGTGTAGTGAAGAAATATGCTCGATTATAGAAGGGATTGAGTTCCACTCTGATGGAGCGAGTGAGAAAGGAACGCTCGAATGTTTTGGTTTTGTGGGAATGAGTATAGAGATCGGAAAGGCAAGATCTTGTTTTGTGGTGCTGGACTGAGGATTTGAATTGGAGGAGACTGTAGATATATGAAGGGTGCTAAAGGTTAATGGATTGGTATAAGAACGCACTGAGGAAATATTGTCTATGAATGGGAGGGAAAAGCCACTTTAACTTATCGTAAAGGTGGGATATGTGAGACCGTCTAAGGGTACCAAAGAAAAATCTTAAAGAGCATTTCATAATTCACTTTAGCCTGTCCTCAAGCATATTTGAAAGGCCTCCGTATACCACACATCAGTTGTCAAAGTGGAGGAAGATGAGAGGATATGAGGAGCTTATGGGTGGATTGTACAAGGAGATGTCAAGAAAGATGGAATAACTTCAGGAAACTTGTTGACCGTCGGGATATTTGGGCGTGTAGGGTTTCAAGGAAAGGTTTTGGTCAATAGGAATGCTTAAGTTTTTGACACAGGAGCTGAAAGTGATAGGGTGATCATTTAGGATTAAAGTTGGGAGGATGTGGAAGGATGTAAGAAGGGAATTGGAACCTATAGCAATGACCTTTATATAAATTTATAACTGATTATAAATAAATCTGGAAATTAGACTTTATTTTTTGTTAAAATTTCAATAATACAATTTTGTATTGATGATTCATTTGCTTCCAGGAAATCTCTTGGGGATACGAGACAAGTCACTGGTCGACACAATGATTGAAAAAGGTCCTACAGATGCTGCTAAAATCCTTGGCTTGGAGAAGAATGTAACTTCTTGAACAGAGAACAATATGCAATATCCTTATAGAATATGAAAAGAAATTTATTATATCTGGTGCCAAGAATGTTGAGTTCATTCTGATCTGAATTAATAGAAAGCTATTCAAATGTAGTAGTGTCATGGTATAATACTTATATAAGATTAGACTGATGCTATGACATAGAAAACTCTATTAAACGATAGATTTTTAATTTTGAGTAATGCATAACAATTGGTTTCTAATAGATTTCCAAATAGGTTGAAATATATATGAGAGCATAAGTAGTCAATACAACGAATAATGAAATGTTTTCAACAAAATCAAAATTTTTTAATTCCTACCGTATATATGTAGTAAGTATGTACGTTCTTAAGAAAAAACTTCTGGTGCCAGAATAATATTAGTGAAAAATGAAAATTTCTATTAGTTTAGCAATACAACGAATTATCAATCATCAACCATTTATTTCACAATTTAAGACCAAAGAATATATTAAAAATAATATTAATGGTAATAAAATTTTAATCTTTAAATAATTCTTAGTTATAATGGCGGTATTGATCACTGCCTGTATGTTTTTTTTTCATTAATTTAATGTAAGTAGATTTTATCAATATATTTAGCAAAAGATATATTTAAATTTCTTTTAAAATTTATTTAGTATTGAGCACTGTTTTTCAGTAAAATTAAATATTTGCATGCTCAACACTGTAGATTTAACAATTAGTAGGCAGTTGTTAACAACTGGGCACTAATTATAAATAAATAAAACACTAGTCAAAAACAATGAAATAATGTGTTTTGTGTTCCTCAATGGGCATTTAAAATTAGCTGAAACTATTTCTTGTATAATTAGCTTTTAATATTCAACGAATGATCTACGTTTGTAATGGGTATCATGATAAATTATTAAAACATAAAATTTATAAATATTTTTTTATATCAGTTCTAATGTTTGACCAGAACAAGTGTTTTAGTTCACATCATTGTAATTATTGAAATTACACTCAAAATTATTAATTATCCAATTATGTATAATTATCACAGTTATTTTAAAATTATGTTGTTCTGTTCTGTTTCAGACTCAGCGTTTATTTTTTTTTTTTATACATAGCCATCTGAGACTGAAGCTATAACAAAACATCATATTTCTGAATAATCTATGGAATTTAAGATGATTCTGGTAATTATCCTGTAGGTTGTTGCTTTGAGTTGAGTAAAGAGAATGTAATTAAGGAAAGTGTGTAAACTTAGGTAATCATTTCAATTAGAAATAAACATTTCCACAAATATACATCATCTATACTTAGAAATATTAGTTGAAACTGTTATTTCTTGATGAAATGATTACCGAAATCTACTCATTACCCATAATTACAGTCTCTTTTCCATACTAACACTTATGATACTTGTATTTTGGAAAATATTAAAAATAAAAGGAATAAACAGCTAAAACTTGTTGTAACTTTACTTGAAGCGACAATCTGCAGAACATATACCGAAATTCCAAGTATCAAAATTTAAATTTAAAAAATCATAAATGTTTTAATATCCTATGTTTGTTTTTCATTAAAATATCATATTAATTTTCCTTATGATTATTTATGCCAAAAATAAATTGTAATTTTAAGGATTTTGTAAATAATCTGGGTTTTTTTTTGTTTTTGTTTTTTTAATATGAGAGAGAATGTATGTGTCTTTCAAATAGGAAGAATTTCTTTTCTGTAATTATCCATCAGAATATGATAAAATAAATTAAAGATGTGTGTCTATAGACTATTAGAAATGTTTTAAATTGTTAATTTTACTCTTTAATATTCAAAACACACATATTTAATAATTATTAAATATGTTTAAAAATGGCAATATTGTAGAGATTAAGGCACCGTTAATATTACAATAAAAGTGAATGTAAAATTATAAAATACAAATTTCTTAAAATTCTATTTCAATGCTTTATTGACTTATTTCATTTAATACATATAATGCTGGATAGTAACTGATTTTATTAATCTGAAAAGATTATACAATAACGTTTTAAAAGATATACAAAAAACATATTATCACACTATTTACACAACACAACTAAACAATACAAACCTGAAAATATTAATTAAATTACAGGTTTCTAATCCAACTAATCAAATGACACTGATTGTGAGCACCATGTGATCTAATCTCAATATGAAGGTTACAAAACCTCAATCAATGCTAAATAAATATCCAGTACTTGGATTTTACATCCCCAGAAGGGAAAAGTAAAATTTGCTGCTGTGAAAGTATTTTAATTTCTTTTTCTTTTTTCGACATTCAACTTCATACATTGAACTTGATATCCTGTTGAGAATTCTAAATGGTCCAATTCTCATTTTATCCATTTTCTTTCTATTTAATTTGTTTCCATTCTCTATATACACTTCATCACAAACTTTGAATTCGTGAACTCTTCTTGTTTTGTCTACTCTTATTTTATTTATTTCAAAACTTTTCATAGAATTTAGAAATGCTTCTTTCCTATCTCTTTCAAGATCATTTTCATTTAGTGTATGAAACGGGTAAATTAATGATTTCTTACCAAAAAGTAAGTATATCAGTTCGAATTTAGTCGAAGAATGAATAGTTCTATTATATTCTAACACACAATCTTGAGCTATTCTTGGCCAAGCACGCTTATCACCGCTATTAATTTTACACCTTATTCTATTAACCAGCGTTTGGTTAAGCCTCTCGTATAGTCCATTCGACTACGGACAATCTATTGAGGTGAATATCAATTAGATCTTCATCTTCTCTAGATAATTTTTAAGGATTTTAGAATTGAGGGCTGTATATTGGTCAGCTAGAATAATTTTGATTTTTTTATTCTGAGCAATGGGATCAATAAGTTTGATAAAATCTCCGGCACATTGACCTGTCGTAGTAGAAATCCAGGCATTCCTGCTATAATGATCTACCAGTATATGCATAAATTTCTTACACGATAAATTTCCCCCAAAACCAACAACGGAATCGATAGACAAAATTTCATAAGGTTCCTGTGCAGAACCTAGCTTTGACATTAAGCCAATGGGTCTACTCGTACGCACTTTATTTTCCAAGCAAATGGTACAATTTTTACAAAATTGGGTTATTAATGAGTCTAAATTCTTAAAAAGGAATATTGGTCTTATTTTCTCTTTCATTTGCATGGCACCAATGTGGCCGTAATAATCATGTACGCGGCGTATAATTTCTAAACCGAAATCAGTAGAAATAAATATTCTAGTTCTGCCTTTTAATTTCTTAAATATTATGCTACCATTTTTTTTCTATATTTTGAGTGGAATTTAATTCTTGGAGGTTTTTATTTTGATCATTAATTATCTCGTTAAATTCTATTTTTGCTAACACTTCTTCATTGGCTTGAGTAGCTGTCGAGGGAACAGAATACAGAACGTTTAGAACATTCTTCTATGATGGAATAGGACGCATTGGCGGATTTGAGGGGGGGGGGGCATGGGGGCCATGAGAGTTCTCTTTAGTTGATATTGACCTGAATTTTAATTGGTTTTCAACAAGTAATCAGCACGTTTTACATACCAATATTATTCGTTGTATCGAATGGTGCATCCGCTTTGATCAAGGAGCTTATAGATATATGGACTTCCCAAAATCCACAAACACAACAAACCCTTCCGTCCTATCACTGACGGATATAGGAGAATTTTCAGAGGGGGGGGGGATGGGTCAATGTGAATTTTTGATCAATACATAGGATCCTTATATGAATGAAGATAAATAAAAATATCAATTTTTAATTTAAGATAACTGAGGCCAGAAAAAAATAACATGGATAAAATAAGCTCCTTGATCAAAGCGGATGCACCATTCGATACAATGAATAATTTTGGTATGTAAAACGTATTGTTTACTTGTTGAAAACCAACAAAAATTCAGGTCAATATCAACTAATGAGAACTCTCATGGCCCCCATGCCCCCCCCCCCTCAAATCCGCCAATGCGTCCTATTCCATCATAAAAGAATGTTCTAAACGTTCTGTATTCTGTTCCCTCGACAGCTACTCAAGCCAATGAAGAAGTGTTAGCAAATACTGTTCGTGGAGTATATAACCTTTAAAATAAGAAACATATCATAGCTAGGGCATATTCTTAATCCTATCACACACAATTGCTTGTCTCTAGACGAGGCAAACATGAAGCGGTCTAGAGACGCGGTAAAGAACTGTCTGAGAACACCCTTCTTAGTCTCATCTATCGTCCACACTACTATTTGAATATCTAGTCTAGTCTTGGTCAGTTCATGGAGAGCATTACCTTGTGTGGTATTAGTTCTGGCTTAACGCTATTTAAAAATTAAAGAATGCGAACATGTAAACGTTGGTAGTAGCGCTAACTTCTCGCAGAAGGATCCGCTTTCGTTAATACGTTATTAAACTTCCTATAGACGCACATCCTAGACCAACAAGGAGGGTCTCGCGTACCTCACAGATACCACTCGTTTGTAATAAAAATATCTTCTTTTTTCATTGTAATATACTATATAGTATATACATGTTTAAAAAGGCCGACTTGTTTATTCGTACAGTTTACTTGCGTTTTAAAAAAAAAAATATTAAAAGAATACAATAAAAGTTTATTTAAAAATAAACATGTTATGTTGTATATCACTTTTTTTTTGTCACAGTTTCTCAAGAAACACATAAAAAAAATATGCAAAATTACATCTTAAAAACGACACACTATATCAAATTATAGTTAAAAATTATTTCTAGGAAACTCGTGCTATGTTGATCAATCTCACCATCGGTATCACACATAATTGCAATTTAGCACAGCTTTCATGTCCAAAGCATATTATTCAAATTAAAAATATTTATGCCGGCTACAATGATATAAAATAAATAAGTGCAAGAGAATAGAAAAATAAAAAACTGATGCAATGATTACGTCGCAAAAGGATCAAAGAAAATTAAACGAACATTTCCACTGCACATCTGACAGATACGAGCACCTATCGTAAGGTTAATTAAATTAACATTGGACATTTCAATTACATTATAATTAATATAATTATAATCTATAGTTAAAATAATTGTTAATATGTATAATCGAAATTTAGGGGACGACAAGGAAGTTTACAATGCTGACAACAGGGGCAACAACGGTTTTGCGCTGGATATTGTTCCTGAGGGGTCCATCTTCTAGACTAACACGTTGGGCACTCCGGTTAAAGGAGTTCGAGATAATGCACAAACCTAGAACAAATACAAAAAAATACTGCAGAAGAGTTGAGGCGTGCTGTAGCCTTGGGAGAAGCTAAAGAGTACGACGCACACCACCAAGACCAGAGGAACGACAAAGATTGTGTAAAATGGGACAATGAGGAGCAGGGACCAAGGTTGAAGCAGAAGTACAATATTTTTGGTCGTCGATACGAGACGTAGACTTTTGTGATAGTCTGTCATTCGTATTAGACCTGGAAAACGCTGGCAGGGCTGACAGTACACATCGAAAGACCATTCTTCCCTATACGGTCATTCAAGATGGCATCGCTCGACATGTTGAACCGTACCCAAGGAACTCTAGAGGAAACAAATACCTACTAACCTTTATTGATCGATTTTCTCATTACGGAATCACGGAAGCAATAGCAAGAATCAAGATCACCACCGGAAACTTGATCCACTTACTCCCCTAGAAGCAGTGCTCCGAAACATTGGAAAGTAGTCGAAGCCACAGGAAGTATAGTATAATCTCCTGAAGCCCGGCACCGAGTAGACCATCTCGGAAGCAGACCGGGGCAGCCAGTGACCAAATTACTCTCGAGAATACCAAGAACGAAACGTAGAAATCAAAATTGTTCTCAGACATTCCTATATCTAGGAGCCCGTACATCCTGCGGAGACCCAAAGAATAGGATATTGAATGGTCATTTAGGTGGATTATTGACTATGTTGAAGATATAGACAGTCGCATCCATAGCCAGTAGAGAAGGAAATTTTTGTTTTCTAGAAAATCAGGAACTACTAACAAACGAACAATTGTGGGTTGTAATAGAGATGAACATTTCCAGTCTCTACTACTATTCGGTGCGGAATCGGTGGAGTAAACATTTTGGCAAGCTGTCTCCCGCACTCCAGACCTACGGAGATACCGATAGGATTTAGGTTAAAAAAAATACCAAAGAAATCATGAATATGGTACCTACAGACCGGAATAAGAGAGGGCTGTTGAACTTAGGAGGGAAAATCAAGGATCACGCTCAGGATCTAAAGAAGATAAGACGAGGTGTGGATGGTCACTTATCAATCTAGATGTGTTAAAGCAAAGATTAGAACAAAAATCATCTGCCTTTATCTGCCTGTCCAATCATAATACCGCAAAGAAAGGAAAGGATTAGAGCACGCCTTTGTTTGTTTCATTATCTTGTTTACCCAATTGGCTCAAATAATACATGTCTCCACGTCAAAATACTTTTAATTCGAATTCAGTCTAGTTGCTAACGTTGTCTAGTCATGAGCATTAAAATTAAATACCGCGATTTGTGTGAGTGATACAAACTTCGACGTATTCCTTCAACAAAATCATCCTGAACTTGACCAGGAAGCAACTCTTCTAAGCAAGAGTTTTTTTGTCTCATTTTAATAAAATAAAAAAAAGATAAGTTAAATCGGGACCTTCAAACGGGCGAGGTTCAAAAAAATATTCAGCAAATGGATGAAAAATAAATATATATTTTCAACATACCAGGCCAGGAATCCACAGGATGTGTTGGGAGACCAAGTAAAGACTTAGATGATTGTGGTGAAAGGAGCAAGAGGAATAAAATACGCGGCCTTCAAGCATCGTACCAATAAAGATTGATTAACGCAGCTGCTACACATGTAGACCACGATAAACCCATAGCTTTGTCATTCGATCAGGCATTAGCTGTATTCCTACAGGCCAGCCTGACAAAACATCAGTACGACGTGATTTGACACGCGCTAAAAGACCTTGGGTGCCATGTATTTCCAAGTTATAAAAAATTAATCCTCTCAAAGAAGCAGTGCTACCCTGAAAACTCTCGGAAAATGTCTCGTGTATCTAACAACGAAGACGTGTTCCACAAGCTACTGTAGACTTCGGATCCTTTTATCACGAACATGAGACCGGAAACAAAGAAAAAGCACCTGGAAATCAGTGATGCAGCTAAGGAGCTGTTAATCTAATTTCCTTGAATTTAAAATCGTAAGTTTCTTTTCAATTTGAACAACCTTTGACTTTGAATCCCTAATTTTATTATTTACAAAATTCTCCAGTTTTGTAAGCTTCCTTGAATTTTTAATTGTAAGCATTATTTAATTTAAATATACACTCAAAATACTTGTTGCAACTTGTTTTGATGCGTAAAGCCTATTCCGAAAATTTCAGAAATTTTTATCTTGCCAATAGGCTTTCATTTCCTCATTAGTTTCTCATTTTATTCAAAATTTCAATAAAACAGTTCAACTTGATGTTTTGTTCTGAATCGAATGAGACCGACCCCAGATTTCTATGTTAATCCGTTCTCGAGATATTGACTTTTTTCCGCTTTTTGGCCATTCGGCCCCAGTGTGGGCCGTCCATGCAGTGTTCAACATTTGTATTGTCTTTAAGAATTTCGATTATACATATTAACAATTATTTTAACTATAGATTATAATGATAATGTAATTGAAATGCCCAATGTTAATTTAATTAACCTTAGGATAGGCGCCCGTGTCTGTCAGATGTGCAGTGGATTGAACCGATGGTGAGATTTATCAACATATCACAAGTTTCCTAGAAATAATTTTTAACTATAATTTGATATAGCGTGTCGTTTTTAAGATGTAATTTTGCATTTTTTTTTTCCTTCTGTGTTCCTTGAGAAACTGTGACAAAAAAAAGAAGTGATATACAACATAACATGTTTATTTTTATATAAACTTTTATTGTATTCTTTTAATATTTTTTTTTTGAGAAACGCAAGTAAACTGTACGAATAAACATGTCGGCCTTTTTAAGCAATGTATATAATATATATTATATGACAATGAAAAAAGAATATATTTATTACAAACGAGTGGTACCTGTGAGGTACGCGCGACCATCCTTGTTGGTCTAGGATGTGCGTCTACCGGAAGTTTAATAATGTATTACCGAAAGCGGATCCTTCTGATTAATATTCAATTGTTTATTTTTTATCTATGTCACCTAATTCTTTAATTTTTAAAACTTTCTATTTTATTCTTTATTATGTATTTTACTACCTTCCTGAACTTGGTTGTTAGTACTTTACACTCATACATTTTAACCTTTATAATTACCATGCTGTGCAATTTTTAATTTTCAATTGTCTGTATTCACCATACCTATATTATATTTTACCATGTTATATATTATATTTACCATGTTTAAAAATGTTTGTGCTACTTTTTAATTCTTAATTGTCTGTATTATGCATATGTCCTTGAAGAACACCTACAAAGTTGGCTACTTAGTAAACATTTCTCCAATTCTAAGATAAATTAATTGACCTCTACCCGGACCACTTTCTTCCACATATATTATCAAGGTCAACTATTATCATTCAATATAAATTTAATATCGTGTCACAGCTGACATCCCAATACTATCCTTACCACATATGCTGATGATACATATGTATTATCAGTCAACACCAATCCATTTATTGTATCCCAAAGCCTCCAATCACATATCACTGATCTTGAAGAATGGTGTCAAAACTAGAGAATTAAAATAAATTCTCAAAAATCGCATCAAATCACTGTTACCTTACGTCTTAAACCAATGACTTTCTGCCCTTCAGTATCCTTTAATAATCCGATACTAAGGGTTACATCTCGACAAGCGATTAACCTGACGTTTCAGGCTACTTCAACACTTACTAGACAAACGCTCTAAGCTCCCAATTAATTACAAAAGACTCATCTACATGACCATCATACGAACTATTTGGACTTACAGAGTAGAGACTTGGGACTCCACTAAGCCATTGAATTCCTCTCGTATCCAATCCCTACAATCCAAAATCCTTCTTAAAGTCCTCAATGCTCCTTATTCAGTCAAGAATAAAATCATTCATAATGACCTTAATGTCCCATTTGTCGCTGATTTGGCCCGAGCCCGCTATCTATCCTTTCATGACAAACTTCATTTCCACTCAAACCCTCTAGTTTCTAAACTTGTCATTATGTATCACTTAGCCTATTTACTTGTATTATTGTAATACAGTTGTAAATATCAATAAATAAAAAAATATCGTGTCACTACCACCAACCAGGGCCGTAACTAGGTGACGAGATGGGATCGAAATCAGCCATTAAAATATATGTTTTTATCAGTGCATTTTGAATATAATTTGACACAAAATTGGTAATTTACAGCAGCGAAATTCTTGGATCAAAAAGCTCGAAACCTTAAATTTTGCTCACTTAAATATGTTTCTCGTGAAATGAGTTGGAAAGGAGACATTTAAAAAAATTTACTGTTTTGGGGCTCAATTTTTCCAAAACAGCAGTGAGTGGCAAAGTTGAAAATCAGAAAGGTCACATCGAAATCTATAAAAATACCAAATGACTGTACTAAGTGTACGGAGGGACGACTGCCTGATGGGAATGAGATGAAAATTGAAAGGTTAATTATTTATATTCCAAGGCGTCTGAAAAGAAGATGGCCACGTGACCTCCTTACTTGAACTTTGATTTGAGTACTACCAGTGGGTAGTTTCTCTACATTTCATTATCATGTCATTATATATCACTTAGCCTATTTACTTGTTGTATTATTGTAATACAGTTGTAGATATCAATAAATTTAAAAAAAAAAAAAATTATTTATATAATCTTCAGTCTCCAGACGCTTCACCGACTCGTTAGTATGCAGATTTGAGGTGGTTTTACACAGATTTCGGAGGCAATTGATTTTCTGATCTTTTCCCTTTTCCTTTTAGCCTCCATACATCCCTTATTCATTTCTTGTTCTTCTGCCCGTTCTCTATATGCTAGATTCCAGCGTTTAAACCTGCATATCCCTTTTCACACAATTACCTCCTTTAAATAATCGTTTATCAATCATGCCAAACTTTCGGATCCATTAACCTTCTCTAAACATAAAACCTCATCTCACACTTCATTTAAAAACAAATTAATTCTTTAGCTTCATTAACCTTCCTATATATGCAAATGTGCATACATGTTTATTTATCTGTGGAAGAAAGTGGTCTGGGTAGAGGTCACAATGAATTTCTCGTAGAATTTGAGAAAAACTTTATTGATTAGCCAACGTTTCGACCTACTTTGTAGGTCTTCTTCAGGGCTATATGCAAAATACAGATTTTATAATATAAGATAATATAAGAAAATGGTACAAATATATTAAATAAACAAAAGTAAGGTGAATACAGACAATAAAAATGATAAAGATGTACAGTAAGGTAATTATGAAGGTTAAAATGTATGAGTGTATACTATAAACAACGAAGTGCCAAAAAGGTAGTAACCCACATCATGAAGAAAATAATAATAAAACAGAAAGTGTTGAAAAGTAAAAAACTAAGGTAATACAGATAAAAAATAAAAACTGAATATAAAATAGGAATGTGAAATGATAAAAATGATATGGGTAAATGTAGAAAATGATAAGAAGTAATGTAATTTACCCCTCCCTGTACCCAACAGTACCAACCCCCAGCTCCTTCTATTCTTCATTTTGATATAAAAACATTTACATTAAAGAGTTAAAAAAGGTTCAATAAAGGGTGGAAAGATGGATAAAAAGCCACCAGAAGATCATTCTGAAACCAAGTCCCTTAAGAATGAAAATATTCTTACCAAAGAATATTTTACATCAATTACTTACTTTACTTTATAGGCATAACAGCGAGGGTTGCCTCAACTTGTCCTATAAAGCCAACTCCTCTATTCCAAGCCTCTCGATTCAACCACTCCTCAGGAAAGGTGCAGAAGTGATAGTGGAAGAATATATATGAGGTTTGTTTAAAAATTAAGGTGGACTTTATATTATTCTAAAAAAATATTTATTTATTCATCAATATTCATGTTGTCCCCTTCAAAGTAATTCCCTCAGAAACAATACACTTGCGCCAATGTTTCCAATCCAATCCAATGAAAAATCACTTATGGTATAGCCTTCAGCTCTTACGGTGATTTAATTCCTCAATTGTTGCAAAGTTTTGTCCTATCATAGGTCTCTTAAGTTTTTGGATCAGGAAAAAGTTGCAGGGGGCCAAATCCAGTGAATAGAGTGATGTCGAGGTCATAACCATATTCCCATGATTCATCCCCACAAGTCCCCCAGAACCTTTTGAGCAAATCAGTATCACCATTGAGATCATTCAAGAGCTCCTGAAATCCACATTTGACGATTCTTCTGATCAGCATTAAGAAACTTCAGAACAAACTTCACTGACATATGTCTCTTGCCAAAAGCATAAAAAAAAAAATGAATGACAGGAGCTGACGTGAATGTCTTCAGCAACTTCTCTTATAGTTTGAAGATTTTACAAAGCAATTTTCTTCACAGCTGTGACGTTATTATCGATTGTTGATGTGCTGTGATGTCCAGAGCAATGTTCGTCATTGGGATCTTCTCAGCCATCTTGTAAGAGCTTGTACCTTTTGTATTGTATTAATTAAATAATTAGTAATAAAACAATTGTATCACTTATATGCATTATAATTAAATTAGATAATTAATCATAAATAATATCAAGACATCTTCCAGTGCGGAAGTGAAAAACTGTTAAAGAGAACCTTATCTTTACCATCTAAGAAGAGGTTTTACTAGTATATTGTAGAAGACTGTCATATTACCAGTATTCAAACTACGTGATAAACTCCAATGAAAAAATTACAGAGGAATCCCGCTTCTCTCTAGTGGATATAAGATTTTCTGTAACATCTTGTTCCAGCATTTCCTACCCTTTGCGGAGCAGAAGCTTGGAACCTACCAATGTGGATTTAGGCGGGGAAGATCCACAACAGATCAAATATTCTGCCTCAGAACAAGCAAAGAGTAAGTATACAAATTTAAAATAGTAACATATCTTTTAGTGATTTCAGGGCAACTTATGATAGCATTAACCGGGAAGAACTTTACAAGGCACTGGAGGAGTTCAACATACCAGAAAAATACTGGAAAAAGCTGAGGGATGTGAGATGAACTGTGCAGATTGGTCGGCAAAGAACAGAAGAGTTTCTAGTAAGTGGCACTTGAGAAGACAGTGAGGAATACTGGTCTGCAAACCAAGAGGGCAGTTTGCACACAGTTGGTCCAGCTCTTGGTCTGAACTAAATACCAAATCCAGTAAATATGGTGGCATCAATGTCATAACCATATGAGGTGTGGTTATTAAATAACGAGACTGACGTTGCAATAAAATTTATTTTTATTTTATACATAATTACTTACTATCACCTTCAATATACACCCCTTCTCTATCCCTACAACACACCATGCGAATTTTCCTTTGTTGGAAACAGTGCTGGAAGTCATCTTCTGTCAGCTCCTTCAGGACGCGTGCCTCTTACAGCTTCCACGGACTCAAATCTCGTCCCTTTTAATGAAGATTTCACCTTAGGGAACAGATAGAAGTCACATGGTGCAAGATCTGGTGAATAAGGTGGATGTTCTAACACTGGGATGCTGTACTGAGCTAGGAACCTCTTGACAGATAATGCGGAATGAGCTGGTGCATTGTCTTGGTGGAGAACCCGTTTTGTCCTTCCACATTTCGGGTCGTTTTTTCATTACTCTTTCACGTAGTTTGGCAAGAACCTCCAGATAGTAGTATTGATTAATAGTTTGGCCTTCAGGAACCCAGGTAAAGGTACACAATCCCATGAATATTGAAAAAAACAATCATCATTGCTTTAAATTTTGACTTGCTCATTCTAGCTTTTTTGGCTCTTGGTGAAGTTGGGATATAATAAAGATTCTTTATCAATGTCTACAGATTCAGCAATTGTACGAATACTTAATCGACGGTCAGATCGAATCAAATTACCGACTATTTCAACATTGTCATCCGTTTTTGATGTTGAAGGTCGACCTGGCCGCGAATCATCTTCAACGTCTTCTCGTCTTTAAAACTTTTACTGCCATAAACTTCTTTCAGTAAATTATAAGTTTCAGTAGCGGTTTTTCCAAGTTTGAAGTGAAATTTCACAATAATTCATTGGTCTATTATTACACTAACCATTTTATCCGGCAAAACAGAAAAACAACACTAACGCGAACGTAGGCTCTGACTAAACGGTATTGTCGGAAGCGAGACTAACTGCATACTAAAGAGAAAGCTTCACACTAAACAGCTATCAGTCAATGGCGGTTGGCGCATGGGTGCTTGTTCCGCAGCAGCGTCAGTCTCGTTATTTAATAGCGACACCTCGTATATCCATGATTTGTCCCCAGTTATGAAATTTTTGAGCCAATCAGTAACAGTAAAATTAAGAAACTTCGTTGACACATGTCTCATACCCAAAACATCTAAAAAATTACATGACACGAGCTGCCGCATGTGCTAGCATCCTCAGAAACTTCTATTAAGGTTTCAACAATTTTGCAAAACAATTTTCTTCACAGCTTCAACATTTTCATCTATTCTTGATGTGCTGTGACCTCCAGAGCAAAGTTTGTCATTGGCATCTTCTCGGCTATCTTGGAAGAGCATGTACCACTTGTGAACATTTTTTTTTTAAATATTTTATTTCAAAAGAAAAGATATGGCCAGGACCGGGGCTCGAACCCGGGTCTCTCACCTCTCCGTGGTGACGCCTTAACCATCTCGGCCACCCTGGCTCGTTTCTCGGTCAGCCATATTAATTCTTTTCACTGATCCTATATCTCCCTGTTCTCGCAATTTGCGATGTATACACAGGGAGAATGTTAATTGAACATTACTTTATTTTTGGATCTTGTTGATTTTATGTCATTAATATTATTATAATTTATTTTATTGTTGGTGATATAATTATAATTATAATGATAAAATATAAAAATATTAATGACTTAAAATCAACAAGATCCAAAAATAAAGTAATGTTCAATTAACATTCTCCCCGTGTATACATCGCCAAATTGCGAGAACACGGAGATATAGGATCAGTGAAAAGAATTGATATGGCTGACCGAGAAACGAGCCAGGGTGGCCGAGATGGTTAAGGTGTCACCATGGATAGGTGAGAGACCCGGTCCTGGCCATATCTTTTCTTTTCAAATAAAATATTTTAAAAAATATATCATATAACAATAAAATAAATTATAATAATATTAATAACAAGATCCAAAAATAAAGTAATGTTCAATTAACATTCTTCCCGTGTATACATCGCAAATTGCGAGAACACGGAGATATAGGATCAGTGAAAAGAATTGATATGGCTGACCAAGAAACGAGCCAGGGTTGCCGAGATGGTTAAGGGATCACCACGGAAAGGTGAGGGACCCGGGTTCGAGTCCCGGTCCTGGCCATATCTTTTCTTTTCAAATAAAATATTTAAAAAAATTATATCATATAACAATAAAATAAATTATAATTTTTTTGTTTACTTAGAGCTGACTCACCCTATGTCACAGTCAACATTTCAGGTGTTCTAGTAAACTTGATTACATTTTTTATTCCTTAAGAATTCGACGCAAATTCTTTCCTACATTTTTTACAATAATAGACAATCAACGAGCACACTAAAACACATCTAACATTTTTATCTTTCAAGAACAATTTAAGTATGCTATATAGTTGAAACTTTCAACTTATGTTTGGGGCATCATGTGAGCTAACACAAAAAAAAAATGCACATTGGTCGCATAATTTGGAAAGACACTGAACTTTTTGAAAGTTAGCAAAGGAGAAGCCATTTATACTCGGAATCAGGAGCTGATGAAAAAGCTTTATCAAAGTAGTGAGGTCTCACTGGATACTTGGTTTGTGTCGCAGAGCACCATAAACATTTTGAAGTCATCAGCTAGCCTAGGCCTTCTATAACGCATATTCTGCAAATCCTTACTTTCATGGCACATTTAGGCTGCAGGCCAACATCAGGAGGTAGAGAATTTGAGTGGTATTAAGAAAATACAAGAGGATTTGGCAATAGATATTAAGGGAGTAAAGAAGGTTGGAATTAACCATTTTCATTTAGATTATTTAGTAGGTTAAGTAGGTTGATTCGAAGGAGTTTGGATGTCATACGATAATTAGATCAGGTCATGTTAGGAATGCAAGAAAACTAGCAAGGAAGAGGAAAGGATGCTCAGGGCAAAGTCAACAAGGAATAGGTCTAATCAAGTATTAGACCAATCGGATCAGGGGAAAAAGTAACAATGAAGCAGTTGAGAAAAAAAAAATAGGTTTTCCAGATAGGATTTGTCATTGGGATCAGAAAGTAAATTAGTGTTAAGATTTCCACCAGAGACAATTATTTTGCAGTAGATAGTAGTCAAGTTGAATAGAGTTATATAAAGAAGAAATAGTTGGGGGTGCAGTCAATATAGAAGAAAAGTTCTGTGTATGGCCCCGCTTACTGTGGTTCATGTTAGAGAAGAATTGGTTGACTGTATCTTTTAATATAAAGAAGAATTGGTTGACTGTATCTTCTTCCTTATATTAGAAGATACAGTCAACCAATTCTTCTCTAACATGAATCACATGAACCACTGTAAGCGGGGCTATACACAGAACTTTTCTTTTATAAAATTGACTGCACCCCCAACTATTTCTTCCTTATATTAGAAGATACAGTCAACCAGTTCTTCTCTAACTTGAATAGAGTTAATTCAACAGACAGATCAAACAGAAAGAGAGGAGGACAATACACACTGATAAAAAGGAGAGGAATAGCATTACCAGAAATTTTGACTATAAGGAAGTAAAATTGTTGATTACGAGACAGTGAAGAGCAATTTAGGATTTGGTTCTTCAGGCTGCCTTGGATTTACATAGCTACACTAATAACAATCATGTTATCATAGGACAGAGTTTAGTTGTAAAGGGAAACGGAAAAGTAAACAATGTATAGCTTAAGACAAGTTTTAGAGATGGAAATAATATTTACGCTCATTACATAATGTTAATGATAAAGGTGGTTATAACTTGAAAAGGATTTGAAGAGTAACAATCAGCATTTCATGCAGACAGACAGACGTAGATAGAGTATATTAAATACATAAATGTATACAAAGACAATACAGGACTTTAAGCAGAAAAAGTATATAATAAAAGTAAAAAACCTCTGAGAAGAATTAATAAAGTTAACACCACGACTATAGAACAATTGAAAATAAAAATGAGGAAATTGGTTTAATTCCGGTGATGCTGCAAAATTTTTGTTGGCTACAGCTCAAACCACAAAAATTGAACAGTCAGTCAAACATATCAAGCTCTTGATCCTGTTCAATAAAGACAACCTGGTGAATCTACTACATTCTTTACTGGGCATAAACCATACAAGTTTTCTTACAGCTCTCTTCTGTCAGGTGATCCATTACAAGATCCTTGTTTTGTAGGGTTCATCTCTTCTAAAAAGTAACCCAGTGGTAGTCATTCTCCTGCCAATATAAAAGGTCAAACAATTTCATGCTATTTTTCACTTTATAAAAATTTTCATTGAGTTTACCATAATGGTACTCTTCTGTTAGACGAGCGCCACTACCGATAACAGTCGAGCAATGTTTTAACCTTTTGACTTTTGTTAGTGCTTGTATATGTTATTTGTTAGCCGTCTATTAATTTTCTTTCATTAAATTTATGATATAATTACTTAATTTTTGCACATTGAGTAATAGAATTTTTGAATATGTAAGGGAAGGTTTGTTAGTGTTTGTGTGTGTTTTCTGTTTGCTATTTTTGTTGTTTTCATTCATAAAACATTTAGCACACTAAGCAATAAAATTGTTAAATATGTGAGGGAAGGTTTATTAGGGTTTGTATATGTTTTCTGTTTGCCATTTTGTTGTTTTTCAGTTATAAAACATTTGCATATTAAGTAATAAGATCGTTAAGCACTCATATAATTTTGTTCACCCAGATGATGGCGTACACACTCAAACTATTGAATGAATGTGGAAGTGGCGAAATAAGAAAGAAAAAGGAACCAACAGAGACTATTTAGAATCTTATCTAATTGAATTTATGTTTCGAGAAAGGTAGAAACAAAAGGAATTATTTAAGGAAATATTGGATAGTATAGCTAGATAGTATGGCATGGATATATCATATAAATGTTATTATTATTAATAAAAAGTTATTATTATTGAAATGTAAATGTTACAGTTGGCAATATATTTTGTTACATCAAAACTCCTTAACAGAGGCATTAGCACTGGAATGTGTGTTAAGCAATGTTATCAGTAGCACTCCTCTAACAGAGAAGTAACGTCATAATTTATCAATTTTTGGAGATAGTGGAGGAGAAAACAACACATATTTACCTTCTGATTTGTTAAGTGTGACTATGTGGAATCCTCTTATTATACACCAGTTTAACAGATGTTTAACTTCAAAAGGTGCCAATTGATTTTTATGACATCATAAATCCATGATGGCCACTAAACATGTAACATCTATTCATAGCATTTAGAATAACTATTTCCATAGTGCTCATGCACAAACAAACATTTAGAGCATTATCTGTTGTGCATGAGCTGAAGTATAACATTATTTTTTATCACTTATTCATATATTTTACCATTTCAGAGTTAGGATTCATTAAAAACGTCACCACTGGTTTGGACCATGTTACCATAAATTATTAATTAAGGGATAAAAAACAAGTGGTTTTTCTGTTTATTACTTTAAAAAAACTTTAATAACACACCCGCTTATAAAAAATATTGGGAACTATACAAAAAATAGTACAAAGCGGTATGTACATAAACAAACCAAACATTTACTATTGTAGGTTCCAATTTCTTTCATTTCATTGATATTGTTATATATATGTATATAAGTTACTAAGAATGTATAGTTATAATTTTTGTTTATTTTATTATTATTAATTTTTTTTCTCTCTGTTGGAAGTTTTTTATACATTTTTTCTTTCATTGTAAATTATGATTCTCCACAGATATAATTAAATTTGTACATTAGTTTTTATTTTGAGACTGGTCTATTAGTAAGTTACCTTTAAGTTAAGAAATTGATAGTTTATAAAAACAATGATGTGCTTGAATAAAAAAGAAAATTATTGCTGGAAAATTCAACCAAAACAACACTAAATATCAGCTTGTAAATTTAAATCCTTTTATTTCAGAAATATTTTTAAATTTTAGAATGCATTAAAAATATTATTTTTCATGTTTATATCTGGATATTAATTTATTAAATAAGTCAGAAAATTCTTAGTATGTGGATACATTAGGAATTTTGATTCAGAGCAATATTTCTCTCTCTACCCTGGAACAATGTACTACAGAAAAATGAGTATCACATAAATTAGACATAACTTTGTGACACCACTTTACCTTCTCATTAGAAAGGCAATATTAAAGAATGAGGAAAACAAAATTTAAAAAATAAACAAAATAAAATGTATTGAGTTCCTTAGGCCAAATTTTACATTTTACATATATTTACCTAAATATAGCTCCCATAGAACCAATAGGTTTTTTTATGCTAGCAATGTTTTCAAGAAAGAATGTTTCCTCTAATGGTATCTTTTTTATTCCAGCTTGATATGGCAGTTGGAACCATTGCATTTACTTGTTTGTTTGTACTCATCCAGTTTTTACAGAGATGAGTTTGTATATTCAAACTATAGTTAGTACAACTATCATATTAATATGATAAACACTACCTATGAACCTAAATATAGTTTGCAGATGTTTAATATGTGGGACTGATTTCAATCTTGGATATAACAGATGATTTAGATGAATGCAGTTGGTAGTACAAGATGACACTCTTTAGTACAACTACCTATCACTTACAACCGACTCTTTTCTCGTCAATAGTTTCTGAGGCTTAAATCATTCTGACACTTATTAAACAACTGAATTTTTGTCTGACCAATAAATTTTAGGTTCTTGGATAGTATAACTATATAATATTAAAATTTCAGCTTTATTAATATGGTTTGAGAATTTTTGTTTAAGAAACTAAAATAGTATCTGACAGAGAATTAAAAACCAAAAATCTTTATAGTAAAAATATTAGAAAATATCAAATTTATATAAGTACAAACCCAGCACTACTAGCAAAAACTCTCAGCAGCTAAATGTGCTGAATTCTTACCAAGGTTCAATAAGAAAAGGAATAAAGCAAATAAAATTAAATTAAAATGAAAAAAAAAAGTGAATAAAATTCTTGTTTTCATGGCATGTAGTCTGGCAATTTAGAAAACGGCCTTTTTCAAAACTGGAGGAGGGGCTGGGGATATGTGGTAGGGAGAAGGAAGTTCACAAACCTGACTGGGGGTCGTCGCGATAGCAGAGTAAAATGACACTAAAAACTAAGAGCCCCAAAAAAAAAAAATAAATAACCATAACAGGTCCAAAAGTGATCAAAGTGCAGGATCGCAAAACTACAATACTAACTCTAAGACATAATAGTAAGAGACAACTAGGCCACGATGAGAGTACAAAGGGTGAGTGAAGCGAGCTACAGTAGTCGGGGAAAGGGCTAGAATTCCCAACTCCTTGGCCGCCCCAGACATGACTTTCGCACGAATTGCTTACTAAATTATCAGACTATAGTTAGCTCTTAAACTATCACTGACTAATTAATAAAATTTACTCGAAAAAAAAAAGTAGAACAAAGAGAGCATTTTAGAGACAAGATCAACTAACTACACTGATAAGTGCCCAGGATCTCTTCTTTCAAAGAGAAAGCTTACTAAGGTGTCGGATGGAAAAAATGAAGAGGTGAACAAATACATCTTTTTAGATCTTACCAAACATTTTAAAGATACTGGAATAGTAACATGGTCCACAATAAAATGAAAATAATTATTTCTAAATTAAAATTAATAACTGCAATGATTTTATCAGGTAAAATCCTAAACTGCGCAAAAATGAATAGAGATATTGCTAATTTTGAGAGAATTTACTTTGCCAAGCATTTTTATATTATAAACTGTATTAATATTTATTAGAAATTATGATGTTTTTTTACTGTAGGAAAATTTAATTTTCCTATTTTTAGAGATTTTTTTAATCTTCTGTTAGCCAGAATCTGTGTGTGCCTATTAGGCATACTGTTAACAATGATTTCACAAGTTTCTTGAAGAATTTCACTCCATACATGTAGCAATAGCTGCACTCAGTTCAAGTTGAAAGTCAATCAGCTGCGAACGGTAATTGAAAAACCTTCTCTACAACACATGCCAAATCCACATGTGCTCAACAGGATGAGGTCTGGAGACAGTGGAGAAAGGGGCAGATGGAGAATTCTGTAATTTTCTAAAAGTTGACAAACAACTCTTCCTCTATGAGGTCGAGCATCGTCACTAAGAAATTGAAAATCCCTGCCAATCAGATCCCTTGTTTGAGGGACACATTCTTCATTTATTTCTTGTGCATAAGGGACTGCTGTGAGGTTACCTTCAACAATCAGGTGATTGGTTCCTTCTATGGAAATGCCAGCAAAGACTATTACACCACCACTTCCAAACTGCACTGAAGGGAGCATGAGCATGAATTGGGGCATTGTATGTGTCTCATGTTCTCTGTAGACTCTTAAGTAAACATACCATCATTCCTCTTCTAAGCGCTCGCAGCACCACATTCTTTTGAACTGCTTGCAGTGGGCTGTTGCTGCAGGTTACCTCAAAAGGGCATAAAATGTTAAGCCAACTTCCCAAAAATGATTACACTTGTGTGTGTTGTATAAGTCAAGCCAAAATACCTTGAACTTCATTGAAGATCTAATAGGTACTATGGAACGGGTTCCTTCTGGCAGTGATGACATTATTTCTATCCTCTCTTTGCATAGTACTGCGCTGCAATACACTACCTTGCCTTCTATTAGCACTCCCAGGGTCCCGCTTATTGGCTTAGGCCTGGAATATCCTGGAAGAGGATGCTTTGAGAAACCATCTTTGTGATATCAATACGGTTGCTCATTCTCACAAAAATATTGCTTCAGGTTCAAGATGATATCTTTCCATGATTAATGAAAATAGAACTGGATTAAAACAGAGGGAAGTCATTTGTTAACAAAATGAGTTATCTTCATGTTTACTATTATTTAGAAAATTTGTTATTAAAAACAAAGATTAACAATTGCTTTGTTTGTACTTTCTCTATTTTGTTTGAACCAACAAATACTAAATTTATGGGCTAATTTAATTAACATTAACAGATTTAGAATAAATTGATGATTCTTCTTACACTCTTTTTCTTCATTATTTATTCATTTCTGCGCGATTAAAATGAAGGAAAAACAAATGCTTGTATAATATGCTGTCAACAAGAAATAATCTATTTCTGAGTAATTTGGCAATAAGACAAGATTGTAATCAAACTCTTGGCTATTTTCTCTCCTTGTTTTAGAAAAGAAACAGACTAAAGAGAGAAAAAGAAAGAACAAAAAAAGAATGAGGAAGTTTCATCTTGATTACATTAATATAACATAAGTTACCTTTTCTCTGATCATTCCTTTTCAGTGATGACTCTGTTATCCAATTGAATAATAATGGTCTGAAACAAAACAAAAGATTTTTCGAAGAATGAACCATTAAAGTGCAAATAAATATAAATCCAAAGAAATAATATAATATTAGAGAAGAAAAAAATAATATAATAAAATAATTATGCATCGGTTAGGAATAAACTGTATTAGGATGAGACCAATAGAACATTTGAAGTATCTAGTTCAGTAGTAGCCAAACGACTAATTAAGGAGAAATTGAACTTGAAAATGTGATCTGAAAGAAATAACAAAACTTACAGTTTAACAATTTGACTGAGGTACAGGTTATGAATAAATCTTTTAATATGGTTAATATGTTTGAATTGCACCTACTAAGAAGGTAACATGACAAAGGCCCCTAGTTAACATCAGGGAAAATAAATATAATGTTGAAACTTATTTGACTCCAGTATTTAACATGATTTTTTTTCTTGGCAAACCAACATTATATTCCCTAGTTTAGGGTCACATAAGGGCGTTAAACTCGTTACAAAAAAATCAAAAATAATTATTATTATTAAAAAAGCAATACAAAAACTACAATGAAGGGAGAAGTTAAGAAAAAACGAAGTATACAGTACAGATTCTGACACGAGACACTATGATGATTTTGAAAAAGAAAATAGAGCTTAAGAAAGATAGAGATTAAAATATTATAGTTTTCACTGGTAGGTTTTGGAATACAATGGATAATAACTAGATAATAAAACTACAAGCGTTATTATTCTATTGATATACTATTATTTTTTAAATTCATCAGTAGTGCTAATTTTTAATTTTAAATCTAATGTTTTCTTCAATAGCCAACTCCTCACATTTATTTTTATTTATTTGACTAGAATTATATGACAATATTATGTTTATATAAAATAGTAATGATTATTTTAAAGTAGAACCATTCCTTAAAAAATACAAAAATCATACCTACCTCTTTCGTAATAAATGTGCCATATTCTTCTTTAATTGTTCTCCATTCTATGTATTAATGTGCTAAAAATACTAATTGCTGTTCCTACCATAATGTACAATGGCATTAATAACAATGTTTAATAAGGTGACAACAAGTATAGTCAATTTCTTTTTAAATATCATCTTTCAGTTAGAAGCTTGAAATCCTACTGGTTAGAACAGTCAGCCTTTAGTTAGTACTAAAAACCACTCTTCATGTTCTTTTTTTATTCTTTTTGTCAAAATTTGTGGTGAAGAAGAAAAAAATATTCATCTTATTAAATCCACAGCTGAAATATAATGATTTGTTTATTACTGTAAAAATAAACATCAATGTGAGCTAAAAATTGTGTCACCAGTAATCATAAGCTTTTCACCTTTTTTTTATATCTAATAAGGTAAAGTGTGTTAAGTGCATACTATATTTTACTAAGTTCAGCTTAGCACGGCTGTAAAATCATTAATTTTTAAACCACATCATTCTTACAAGTTTGAGATTTGGATGTCACAATATATACACATCAATGCTGGGCTTTGAGAAAACAAAGTAAATATTAGATAGATACTGCCAATTTAATAGATAATTGTATCCATAGTTTAACTTATAGTTTTGAAACAAACTTATTTCACCAATTCAAACAAAATATCTATGTAAAGAAAATTTGTAGAATCAGTTGCTACCATATTAAAAAAGTTTATTGAACACTTTTTTTTTATTATTAATCTGTAAAACATATTAAAGATGCTTTGTATCTTAAACACATTTGGTTCAGCAGGGTAGCATAAAGCTTAATTCTGAAATTTTTTAATCATATGATGTTATAAAGTTTAAGATAGACAATTTCATATATTCTTTCATTCTAGTAGAACTATGTAACCTTAAAATATTGATAGGGTAAAATCATTGCTGTTATTCGCAGTTAAACTGATCTCATTTTTTCACAGGCATTAAAAACAGTTTCACATCAGCATCAGAACAAGTACAACAAAGCTTTGGATCATGCAGCTGTGACCTCTTCCACATGTTATCTATTTCATTACAAATTGATTTGTAGTATACTGGAAACAAAATAATTTTTCAAATTCAAGTAAAAGTAGATAAATGATGCAAAATAATATCACTTAATAGTAATAAAATGAATAAAATGTAAATTAATGGTCCATATAAATTAAATAATTAAAATAACAAGTCATGAAGAATAATATTAACTATAAAGCATAATATTTAAGTTTTATGACAATAAACATTTTTTAGACAAAAGCTATTTTTTATTTAATGTTTGATGTTTTAAAATACTCGGTTACAAGCAGAGATATACGTTAAATCAATTTTGGTTGGTTATTATTAATATATCATAGGTTTTGCTTTAATTAATTTTATTGAAAAAGATCATGTAGATAAAGAATAGAAGACACTAGACATATTATTATGTTGGAAAAGTATAGGGGGTTTTGTTCATGGTTTCTTTGAAAAAACAGATGCACATGATGTATAAATTAAATAAGATAAATTTAAATTTAAATCACCATCTGTTTAATACCATCTTAGTCCAACTTTCAAAATATTTTTTATAATAATACGAGTTACTTCTAATTTTGTATAATTAATTCATTAGCTTCAATATACTTCTGTGTAATAATAGTTACTATTCATATAATTACCGTATCGAGTATTTTACAAAACCATTCAAAATAATTAATTTACTACACATTACTAATATTAACTGATGTTTCATACTTAATAACCAAATTTTAGATCAAATCACTTAATTTAATATATATTTTAAATGATAAGAAAAAAAGCTAGATTTAACGAAAAATAGGCCAGGGATCATGATGTTTCAGTCAAGCCATCTCTATCAAGTTTAAATTTGGCTCAAGGAATGATATAGTAAATAAAAATCATAATGCTATCAGGAGAATAAATTATAAATGAAAATAACCAACTTAAAAAAAAGAAACAATCATAAAACAAAACATAATTAGAGGAATAAGTGTAAAATCTAATTAAATTAAATAAATATCCATCTGAAGTAAAAAAACAATAGAAATTCTTAAAAAACAGCTTAAGGACTCTTAATTTTCTGTATAAGAGGTATTCATTTTATAGGGTGTTTAGCAATGTAGCATTCAAGCATTTCAAGTCTATGAACTATAAAATTCCACTTTTCACCAATGTATTTGAATAAATTAAAAACCTAATCTGAACCATGATTTGTTATTATACCTGAAATTTTTTTTTAAAAACTTGTACCACTACAACACAATCCGTGAAGGGTCTGGAGTTTCTGTAAATACTAGAGATTGTACTGTTTCTTGGACAACAGTTATGCAGGGAGGTGATTTGTCCTAGATCATGCTCAACCGTCAGATTTTTACCCCTTATTTTGGGTACCTACTTTAAAGAGGCTGGGTGAGCTCTTAGATTCCCTAGGATCCTTCTCCAGCTGCTAACAGATTAAATAAAAGTCTCGCTAGCAGCGGGATTTTCAACCCAGGACCTATGGTGCACTCTGCCACTGAGCCACTTTGCTCCCTAATAAAATTATAAGTATATATAATTTAAGTTATGGAGGATTTTATTATTATTGATTTATTGGTGTTCACTATTTATATGTATGAGTTTATCAAATTGGAATAACATCTGGATTTTGAAAATTTGATTTTTTGCATCAGAAAATTTGATTATTAGAATCAACAGTTTGATTTTAATAAATTTTGAAACTGGTGATGTATTGTTTTAGAAGCATCAAATTTGAATGCACCCCCTTGTCTGAACTGTATGGTGAGAGCAGTTTAGTCAGGTTTCTTTGAATTGGTTAATGGAAGGGCAACTGTATTTTAAGTATTCCGTTATCTTCATAGGAGATATCATTTACATATGACTTTGGTTCTAATTCATCCCTATCTTTCATTTTATTTAATAAATTAATTCATATAGATTATAAATAATCTACTAATACAAATTAATATAAATAAGGAAATTTTTAATGTGATGGTGGAATCACTATTATTTTACTTTATTTTTTTAGCGAATTGCAAAGGAGTCGGTGAGAATAACCATTATTTAATGAGGGGTCATCTACCTTATTTTCACCAGTTTTTAGTGAAAAGGGATGTTAAATATATCTTATGATCTATCTTATGATTCGTAATTAATAAAACAAACATAATTGTCAGGATGAAAGGAATCCTAAAAACTCCTTATCCATGTCACGCCACCTTTGACCAATGAGCAGAGAGCTGAACTTGGTTAGTGGAACAAAATTGTTTTGTTTTTTTATTTAATAGAATCAGACATGGCAAGAGGAACAACATTAGCCTTTTCCTCAAAATTTGTATACACTTATTGCTAAGTGAATGAAAGTAATAGGCTATAAAGTGAAATTTCCGATGACTGACTTTTTCCAAGGTGAAAAATTCAAGCAAATTCTCATAATTCAAGACTGATGGAGACCTTGTTTTAAAATAAATTATGTTTTTGAAGGTAATATATCTGAAATATTACAAGTACATTAGGGGAGCAGAGTGGCTCAGTGGTAGAGCACTAAGTTGCCATGCTGAAGGACCTGGGTTCAAATCCCGCTCATTGGAAAACTTTTATTTGACTATTAGCAGCCAGAGATGGATCCTATGGGATCTAGGACCCTCCTGGGGCTCACCCAGCCTCTATAAAGTGGGTACCCAAAATAAGGGGGAAAATTTGGCGGTTGAGCGCGACCTAGGACAAATCACCTCTCTGTACAACCATTGTCCAAGAATAGTACAGTCTCTACCAAGTACTGAACCCAAGACCCTCCATGGGTTGTAGTGGTCCAGGCTTTTTACAAGCAAATTATAATACATTACTTATAAATGAAAAAAGAAAACAAAAATTTCTATTAATGGAAAAATAATTCTTTGTTAACAAGAAGATATTTCTGAACTTTAATTATAATAAAATTATTATAATATCAAAGAAGCCAATATTTGATAATGCCAGGAATCATAATTAAGGGAGAATCAACAGTCAAATTTTTAACTAGATTTATATCTAAGAAAACAATGAAAAGAGTTATTACAATGATTTTCATTTTTAATCCAAATAAAAAATTAAATAATTAATATAAATTAAATGTAGTCAAACATTCAAAGAAAAAAAGAAGTAATGTAATATGCTCAGCATCCCACTCCACTATTCAGCAATGTCATCGTGTGGTGAATGTAGTCTCCTCTCCATTAGAACGTGGATCATACTGTTCGAACGTCTTTCTTGATGTGGAACAGGCTTTTGACCAAGTCTGGCACTCTCTACAAACTCCGTAAATTCATCCTTCAATCTTATCTCACAAATATAACTTTCCAAGTAAACCATAATAATGTCTATTCATCCCTCTTTTCCCAATCTGCTGGTGTTCCTCAGTATCCTTGGCCCAATCCTTTATACAGCTGACATCCCAACTCATCCTAATACTATCCTTACCATGAATGCTGATGATACATGTGTATTATCAGTCAACACCAATCCAGTTATTGCATCCCAAAGCCTCCAATCACATATCACTGATCTTGAAGAATGGAGTCAAAACTGGAGAATTAAAATAAATTCTCAAAAATCGCATCAAATCACTTTTACCTTATGTCGTAAACCAATGACTTCCTGCCATTCTGTATCCTTTAATAATATCCCACTGGTGCCTGTAGAACAGATCCGATACTTAGAGTTGCATCTCGACAAACAATTAACCTGGAATCCTCATACAAGACTGAAAAGACAAGAAACCGCTCGACGTTTCAGGCTACTTCAACACTTACTAGACAAACGCTCTAAGCTTCCAATTAATTACATAATACAAAACTCATCTAAATGACCATCATACGACCTATTTGGACTTACGGAGTAGAGCTTTGCGGCTCAACTAAGCCATCAAACTCCTCTCGTATCCAATCCCAACAATCCAAAATCCTTCGTAAAATCCTCAATGCTCCTTATTTTTTAAGAATAAAGTCATCCATAATGACCTTAATGTCCCATTTGTTACTGATTTGGCCCGAACCCGATATCTATCCTTCCATAACAAACTTCATTCCCAATCAAACCCCCTACTTTTAAACCTAGCTTCCTCTTCAATTCCCGATAATCCTCCGAGGCGTCTGAAAAGAAGATGACCACGAGACCTTCTTAGTTAAACTTGTGATTTGAGTACTAACAGTGGGTAGTTTCTCTACTCTACTTGTCATTATCTCATGTCATTATGTATCACCTATCGGCCTATTTACTTGTTGTATTATTGTAATACAGTTGTAAATATCAATAAATAAATAAAATAAAAAACTTTATGTTAAGAAATATCATTATTGCAATAGATTGTTCCTAGTTCTCATTTTCTATTTCTCAATAGATAAACAAAACACTAGAGATCCTTGAAAGGTGTGGTTGGAGCTGTATTGTAATATTTTAATATTAGAGTAGAATTGGTCGACTGTATCTTCTAATTTAAGGAAGAAATAGTTGGGGGTGCAGTCAATCAAAACACCTAAATAAGCGTAACTTATTTATTATGTGCCGACGTTTCGGCCTACAATGTAGGCCATCTTCATATTAATATTTTAATACTACTGCTTTAATTATATTACAGTTGTCAACTTCCCTCACTTAAGACACACAAATCCTCAAGGTCTTTTCATTGGAGATCAGGCCCAAAATATAACTTTGATTACTGCTTTCAGGGTGACTTCTTGGCCACTGTGACTAACCTTAAAAAAATAACACACCTCTCCAAAGCCAAATTTCTTTTATACAGAAAAAACAATACCTATTCCAAAATGATTTATTTTGTTCATGTACATACTTTATTCATATAAAGTAATAATAATCCATAGGAATATGTATAAAATATGCATCCCCGAAATTCAACCTGCTCTTCTCTACATTTACAATTTTTCCCTACAAAATACAGTTTTCCCGTCCTGGAAAAAAGTAATAGTCCATCCTACCAGCAACTCATCCAATCCCTCAAACCCAAATGATTTCCGGCCTATCTCTATACTCTCTAACCTTTCCAAACCGCTCGAAAAAATAGTTCAATCCCAAATTTTCTGGAACAGTCCAAACTCCTTGATCCACTTCAATCAGGATTCTGTCCTGACCTTTCCACACAATCTTCCCTCGTTAAAATCACCACTGACATACATATTGCCATGGTCGAAAAAAAACTAGCAGTACTAATTCTACTCGACTTTTCAAAAGCTTTCGATTCGGTAACCATTCCATCCTTTTCTCTAAAGTAAAATCTCTTTCCTTTTCCAACTGTTTCATACTCTGGGTCCAAGCTTTCCTCTCGGATAGGACTCAAGCAGCCTCCATCCCAAATCAAATCCTATCCTCTTTCCTACTGAACACAGGAGTGGCACAGGGTTCTAGTATTTCCCCACTCCTTTTCAACTGTTACATTAATGACCTTCCTAAAAAAAATCCACTGTTCTCACCATCTGTACCCCGACGATTCTCAGATATATTTGTCCTTTCCTCCAGCTGAGATAATAGCTGCATTTGCCAATATTCAAGGTGACCTAGATAGGATCAGTGCCTGGGTAAATTTGAATATACTGTCGTTAAAACAGAAAAAACTCAGGCCATTCTAATTGGTTCCAGTACCCTTCTTAAATCTATCAACTCACTTCCCCAATTAACCTTAAATGATCACCCTATTGCTTTCAGTTCCTCTGTTGGAAACCTCGGAATCTGTGATGGTTCAGCTATCATTTCAGCTCTGTTGAATAGAGTGTTGATGATTCCTTCCTTCTGAGAGGGATGGTGGTGTGATGTGGCATGAAGGTATCTGTCTGTACGATAATGAAACAGACAACGAACCTAAAACCCAGGCAACCATTCCTTACATCAAAGGTACCTCAGAAAAGATTGTCATGATTCTAAAGAACCACGACATCAAGACCACACTCTCCACTGACAAAACAATAGCTCACATCCTACCGAAACTCAAAAACAAGTTAGGACTATGTACCCCAGGCATCTATAGCATACCCTTTTCCTGTGGCAGGGTCTACATAAGACAAATCAGAAGGATAAAGGAGCACATATCTAGTGTCAAAGACTTTAAGACGGAAAAATCGGCTGTAGCAGAACACTTATACAACACAAACCACCACATACCTTTCGAAAACACAGCTATACTAGTCAAAGAAAATAATTATTACCTCCGCACCATAACAGAGGCCATTGAAATTGTCAAAGAATCCAATAATTTCAATAAGGAAGACGGTTACAAACTTAGTAAAAATCCTGCCATAAAACAAAAGACTAACACATCAACCATCCACACACGAACCCACCCGAACACAACACGACCTACGGACTCGGCACAAGCGAGCCAATGGGAAGGCAGACTTCGACCGAGACCACGCCCCTAAGGTACATATACCCTTACTCCACCATCCGCTCTTCACTTACTAACTAGCCCTGAGGAAGCTCACAACAAGATGAGCGAAAGCTTGTCAAACAAAACCAACACCACACCGTCCATCCCGGAAAAAGAACATATGGACAATAATTTTATGTTTCAAATTTTAAGTAACCAGATCTTACAAAAGCATCAAGTTAAGTGATACCACCTTGTCAGATGAAATAATTAGTTAGTTTGATAATGTACCACATATGTATTTGATGGATGTTTATGTATATAAGAATTCTTTAATGAAATCAGATCACTCCTCAAATTTTTCAATATCTAGAATAACTTACTCATCACATGACTAAATTACTTAGGAAGTGAGTAATTTTTGTGTAAGAAATTTCATAAACTGATAACTTAACTGCTTTTTTTTAATTTATTGAAATTTACAACTATAATAATATTACAATAAGTAAATCTGCTAATATGTACAATATGACATGAAGAACAATTGTGGAGAAACTACCCATCGGTAGCACTCCAATAAAGCTCTATAGTAGATGGTCTCGAGGCCATCTTCTTTTGAGACGCCTCGGAGGGTTATCAGGAATAGTATGGGAAGCAAGTTGAGAGACTAGCGTATTCAAGTGTTTATGGAGCTTGTCATGGAAGGTTAGGTATCTAGTTTGGGCCATATCAGTAACATATGGGATAATAAGATCATGATGGATGAGTGTGTTTGTGACATAATAAGGAGCATTGAGAATTTTACGAAGGATTTTGGATTGCAAGGATTGGATACGAGATGAATTGGATGGTTTAGTAGAGCCCCTAAGCTCAACTCTGTATGTTCAAATAGGTCTGATAACTATCATGTAACTGAGTCTTTTGTAATTAATTGGGAGCTTGGAGCGTTTGTCCAGTAAAGTTTGAAGTAGGCGAAAAAGTCGAGCAGTTTCTTGTCTTTTCAGTCTTGTATGAGGATTCCAAGTGAGACATTTGTCCATATGGAGTCCTAGGTAACGTATCTGTTCGACAGGGATCAGTGGAATATTATTAAAGGATAGAGTAGGGCAGGAATTCGTAGGTTTACAACGAAGGTTGGAGGTAATTTGATGGGATTTGTTAGGATTTATTTTAATTCTCCAATTTTGACACCATTCTTGAAGGTTTGAGATATGGGAAGAGATTATTCAGGATTGAAGAGATTGGGATGCAACAAATGGATCCTTATTTACTGATAACACACATGTTTCATCAGCGTACGTAGTAGGGACAGTGCTTGAATGGGTTGGGATGTCAGCTATATAGTATATCGTGTATAGAATGGGACCCAGGATACTATCTTGAGGAACATCGGCAGACTGAGTAAAGAGGGAAGAATAGGAAAAATTATGGTTTACTGTAAAGGTTCTATTACTGAAGTAGGAACTGATAATAAGGAAGTAAGTAGAAGGTAAGAATTTACAGAGTTTGTACAGCAGACCCGGATGCCAGACTCGATCAAAAGCCTGCTCTAAATCGAGAAAAGCTTCTGTGCAGTACATTGCTCTAATGCGGAAGAGACAACATCCACCACATGATGGCATTGCTGGATAGTGGAGTGTGATGTTCGGAAACCAAATTGGTGACCTGGGATTATTTGTTTGGATTCTATGATAGGATGAAGACGTTTCAGAATGAGTTTTTCAAGTATTTTGCCCATTATAGGCAGGAGAGATATAGGACGGTAAGAAGATGGGAGTTCTGGTGTTTTTTTTTTAGGTTTTGGTATCATCTTAACTATGGATAATTTTCAGGAATCAGGAAAGCATGTGGTGCGGAGTACGGCTTGTATATATATATATATGTCATATGTAAGGAGTATGATCGCTTTCCGAGGAAGGCGTTTTAGAATGTGGGATGTGATTAGGTCGTGCCCAGGGGCTTTGTTGGTGGGTAATCTGTGAATAATGTTTGATATTTCGGAAGGATGGAGTGCTTTAGGAGGGGACAACTGAAGAGGAATACTTATTTCTGCTTCAATGCATTCAGAATGGGTTGGATTAAGGATATCTGGATGAGGGTTAAATGTTTTGAATAGGTGCTGGCCGAAAATTTGTGATTTTTCTTCATCAGATCTTGACCAGTTTTGGGATTCGGTTAAAAGTGGATGGTTGAAATTTTTATATTTTAGGAGTTTTTTTTAGTGGATTCCACAAGGATTTGTCAGTAGTACGAAGATTTTCTGAACGGTAATACAAAATTTGAATTTTGAATGTTCTGATCTCTGATTTTAATTTGTTTGTCAGTTTGGTATAAAGACTCATGTCTGATGGATATCTGATGCTCTTGCCCGTCGTTTTTCTTTTAATAACTCGTGAATATGAAGTGGCCAGTTATTCTGTTGATAATGATTTTTACTTGGTAAGGTGTTATCTTTTATATTGGTTTGTATTGCTTCTGTAAGTTTGTCTATTGCATAATTGATGTCTTCTTTTGTTTTAAGTGGAATTTAGAGGTCTAAATTATTTTCCAGATTCGATCAAAATTTATCCCAGTCTACAAGTCCATTAATCAGTCTGAGATGAGAGGGCTTAGGAATGGGAATTGAATGTACTTGAAGTAGGACTGGACTGTGATCAGATGAAAGGTCATCCAGGGAATTTATAGTTGTTTGATTGCAGGAAATCTGTGAGGAAACAAATATATCAAGAATATCAGGACGTTTTTTGAGCGATGTAGGCAAAAGTAGGATTTATGGGTGCGAGGATAGGGAAACTATCAGAGGTTGAAATTCGGGATAAGATGCTACCATGGGAATTGGATGTTCGACAACCCCATCGTTGATGTTTAGCGTTGTAGTCTCCTCCGGCAATAAAACGCAGTCCCAGGGATCGGAATAAGGATTCGAGGAGGTTATAAGAAAGGGAGTTACCAGGAGGACAGTATACAGCTGAGAATGTCATATGGAAAGGACTAGTTGAAATGGTTACTGAATTTGATTGAATGGCATCAGTTGGAGTAGAAGGAATAAGAGAATGAGGTATGGATTTGTGGATAAGGATACAAGAACCGGCATGTGCAGTATTGTCAGGATGATCTGATCTATAAGTAATGTAGTCACGTATGTAAAAATATGATCGCTTTGTGAAGTGTGTTTCAGTCAATAAGTAACATGATTAAAAAATAAATAAGTAAAATTCATCCAAGTGATCCACCAGCCAAATAAATTTTGAAACAAAATATCTTGGGTTACTTTCATTTTTATACATTATCTACAGACAAACAAATATCAATTGTGTAGTATATAAGACTATAATAAATGAAAGTAAAATTATTATTCTTTGCAATACCCACTGTTTATTTTTTTATTTTAACACGATTATAGATACATATATATTATAAATATTTCAATCACTAAATAGATAAACTGACAAGCAATGATCAATAGAAAAATCATGAAACAGCATTGCCTGTTTGGGGAAATGTGTAATTTTAAAATATTATTTGGTTTATTGAAAAATTTAAAAAAAATAAAATATTATATGTATATGTATATATATATATATATATATATATATATATATATATATATATATATATATATATATATATATATCTTGCATTGTTTAGATAAAAGTTTTAATGATGCTCTACTTGGAGTTAATAATACAATAATAATTTTAATTACATTTGAAAATTACCTTAACTTATAAAAATAATAATAAATTCTTTATTTATTCTGGGACAAGTCCCTTTAGAATAACGTAACTGTACATTATTGTGGGCTTTAGAGCCTTAGAGTACAAAGAAAAAGAACAAATAAAGTACAAAGAAAAAGAACAAGTAGAAAAGTCAATCTATGAAGCTGATTAAATAATAATAAATAAAAAAATAGCTTCTTATAATAATGAAAAAATAAATATTTCACATTAAAAATAAAAATAAAAATGAATAAACAAAATAAATAATATTCTATCGATAATTTTATGTATGCAACAGGACCGAATCAGGAACGATCTGTCGAAAGCAGCGGTTCGAATGGCTTCTATATACAAATCGGAAGGGTGTGAACGGGTATCACGGGAATTGATGGAGGATTTAAATTAGAGGAGCTCATATATGTATAATGGACGGCGGGATTGGATAACTTGATAGAGGAAGGATGCAAGGAAATACTTACGGCGATAGGAAGGATACAACCAACTCAACTCTTCATAAAATCGGGAGACAGAGGTGTCCCTGGAGATCCCGAAGACAAAGCATACAAAACAATTCATCAAACATTTTATTTTGGCCTCGAGCTCCAGATATATTGGCAATATGACTTTTCCAGGAGAGGGATTGGTCTAAAGTGATTCCGAGGTTTTTGACTGTTAGGAAAAATTTGACGGGATTATTATTTAAGTACAGAATTGGGGAATGAGGAACTTTTTTAAGGAGGTGATTGGAACCTATTACCATCGCCTTTGTCCTCTCCGCATTCAGCCTCAACTTGTTAGTCACTGCCCATTGACTTATTCGGTTCAGATCTTCTTGTAATTTTTTGTGGCTAGTAATAGGTCGGATGAGGGAAAGGACAGGTATATTTGAAAATCATCGGCGTAGATATGGTATTTGGAATGATGGATGAGGTGGGGAAGGTCATTTATATAAATTGAAAATAGAGTAGGGGACAGAGATGAGCCCTGAGGGACACCACAGGAGAGGGAGAGAGTCTTGGATGGAGGTTGGCCTGGAACGACAACAAACTGTGATCGGTTTGAGAGGAAGGATTTGAACTAGTGCAAAAGAAGAAGATATTTTGCACAAAAACCAATTGATTTATTGATCCTGTATTGGAAAACTGCACAATAGATGGCAAAAGCTTGTTAATAACAAGGGTGATTAAAACTAAAAACTTGTTTGAATTTTATATATAGAAATGAGCAAGAGCACAGGGAAACAAACATCAAAGTAGGAAACTACACCTTCCAAAACGTGAACGAATTTGTATATCTAGGCACTCAGATAAATGCCAACAATGAAATGCAACCGGAAATCCAAAGAAGAATAATGGCGGCAAATAGATGCTTTTTTGGGTTGCAAAAGCATCTCAGAAGTAAAGCCTTATCCCGGAAAACAAAGATAAGAATATATAAAACTCTGATAAGGCCTGTACTGACATATGCTTCGGAGTGTTGGACTCTCACAAAGGTCACAAAGGCTCGCTATCATGAGGTTTGAGCGAAAAATATTACGAATAATCTATGGAGCAGTGTTTCATAATAACATGTGGAGGCAACGGTCGAACTTAGAAATAGCCGAACTATACAAAGATGCCGACATTATCAGGTTTATAAAGGTGAACAGGCTACGATGGGCAGGACACATCGCACGTATGGGAACAGATGAAGTCCCTAAAAAATTACTTCAAGAAAAAGTGCATGGAACAAGAAGGGTTGGAAGACCAAGGCTCTGATGGGCGGATGATGTGGCTGCGGATGCTCGGGCCATCTTAAGCACCCGTAACTGGAGAGCAGCAGCATTGAACAGAGATGACTGGCGGTTGATGTTGCGGGAGGCCTTGTCCCCACGTGGGATATAGACCCATCTATTGAATTGAATTGAATTATATATAATATAATAAGTCAATGGGCAGAGACTAACAAGTTGAGGCTGAAAGCGGAGAGGACAAAGGGGATGGTAATAGGTTCCAATCACCTCAGTGACAGGATCAATAAATCAATTGGTTTTTGTGCAAAATATCTTCTTCTTTTGCACTAGTTCAAATCCTTCCTCTCAAACCGATCACAGTTTGTTGTCGTTCCAGGCCAACCTCCATCCAAGACTCTCTCCCTCTCCTGTGGTGTCCCTCAGGGCTCATCTCTGTCCCCTACTCTATTTTCAATTTATATAAATGACCTTCCCCACCTCATCCATCATTCCAAATACCATATCTACGCCGATGATTTTCAAATATACCTGTCCTTTCCCTCATCCGACCTATTACTAGCCACAAAAAATTACAAGAAGATCTGAACCGAATAAGTCAATGGGCAGTGACTAACAAGTTGAGGCTGAATGCGGAGAGGACAAAGGCGATGGTAATAGGTTCCAATCACCTCCTTAAAAAAGTTCCTCATTCCCCAATTCTGTACTTAAATAATAATCCCGTCAAATTTTTCCTAACAGTCAAAAACCTCGGAATCACTTTAGACCAATCCCTCTCCTGGAATAGTCATATTTCCAATATATCCCGCCGTACTTTTTCTATCCTGAAGAGACTAAACTACATCCGTCACCTATTTCCATTTGAAACTCGTAGATTCCTAGCTACCTCTTTAGTATTCCCCCACTTCGACTACTGGTATGCCGTATATGGGGGTGTCTCTGTGGAGCTCGAAGCCAAAATAAAACGTTTAATGAATTGCTTGGTACCCTTTGTCTTCGGGATCTCCAGAGACGCCCCTGTCTCCCGATTTTATGAAGAGTTGAGGTGGTTGTACCCTTCCTATCGCCATAAGTATTTCCTTGCATCCTTCCTCTATCAAGTTATCCAATCCCGCCGTCCATTATACATTTATGAGTTCCTCAAATTTAAATTCTCCATCCATTCCCGTGATACACGTTCAAACCCTACTGATTTGTATATAGAGGTCCATCGAACCGCTGCTTTCGACAGATCGTTCCTGTTCCCTGTGGAATTCTATCCCTTCTTCTATCCACTGTTCGAAGACCCTTCCTACTTTCAAATCCCGCTTATTTGATTACTTCCTATCCCTCCAGTTTCCCGAAGAGCATATATAAAATTACCAATAGAATATTATTTATTCATTTTCATTTTTATTTTTTATGTGAAGTAACGTGAAATCTACTATACAACAGTAAATCATAAAAAAAATGTAATAAATAATAAGTTTATTAATCTTATGTGTGTTTGGTATATATGTATGTATATGTATATATATATATTCATGTATGTATATATATATATATGTATATATATATATATATGTATATATATATATATATATATATATATATATATATATATATATATATATATACAGTCGAACCTCGATATAGCAAATTCTTTGATAAATCGAAGTTTTTCTATTCCCCTTGAATCTGCCTGTCTTTACTACGTTATTTTTACCTCTACATATCGAAGGATTGGTTTAGAAGACCTTGATATATCGAATTTCCCAAGATTTCTTAGCTTACACCGCACCTCTACAAAACGAAGTTTTTATAGGAAAACCTCTACATATCGAAGTCAATTCCTTAAATATGAACCGTTTAGCCTGAACACAGCTCGTTCTGAGAAGCATTGTCATTCTCAGAATGGCCTTTCTTCTCCAGTAATCCTGTAACTCCCCCACTCACATTTGTTTCCACTTTGTTTCAGTTTCTGTTAACATTTGTGCAATAGGTTTCGTCTTCTGTCGTACTACGTTAAGTTTTAATTTGATTTTCAAAACATGGCAAAGCGTAAAACCCTTTCCTATGAAGAAAAACTGAAAGTCATTGAAGCCGTAAATGCCTGGGTGTTTTTTTTTTCTAACTGCTTTTAGTTATATTTGTCATAAAAATTCTTTATTTCAATATTCCAAAATAGATATCTTAAGTAATGTAAGATACTTGGCCAGACGAGGTGAAGCTTCTAGGGACTCGACTAGTGCATCTGGATCTTCGGAGACGGAGGAGGAGCTGGGGAGCAGAGGCGGCGAGGGCAGCTGGAGTAGCGGCCAGGACTGGCAAAGAAAAGCAGCTCAGGACCGAGGACGGCACCAGGTGCTGACAGTGAGACGGAAGCAGACGTCGGTATGAGGAGGGTGCATGCGGATTGGCGACCGAGCTTGCACCATCAACAACATAGAAGGTAAGCTTAAAAATTGGTTGCCTATTATCAAGACGAAACGTGGAGTGAAGTGCCTTGTGGACACAGAGAGCTCGAGCACCCTGTTGTCAAAAATAGCGATAGAGAATTTATGTGGTAGGGGGAAGGCACTTCAGATCAGGGAATGCGATTGCAGATTACTTACTTCGGGTGGGCCGTGTAAAGTGATGGGCAAGACAAACATTGGTTTGGGCGAGTGGGGAAAAACGGGGGCAAGTTTGCGGGTGCATGTGGTAGAGAGCATGCCCAGGGAATATCAGGCCATAGTCGGGTGTGATCTTTTAAAGAAAGTGGGCGTGGAAGTAAAAAATACGCAGGACAGATGGTACGTGAAATTAGCCGGCAGGTCATTCGCATGTCACCGCGCTGTTAGGGGCGGGCGAGTAGGCGCCGTAAATAAGATGGTAGAGTGGAGAAAAATTTTATTGAAAGAGTTCCGGGACATTTTTTATCAGGAAGGGGAAGTATTAGGAGTTACAGGTAAAACGGTAAATGAAATACCTTTGAAACAGGAAAAAATTACTTATGTGAAAGAGAAGCGCTATCCCCAAGCATTGCGACAACACATTCGGGGGGAGTTGGAGGAATTACGTAGGCAGGGAATCATCATCGATAGTTCATCCCCATATAATAGTCCCCTGTGGGCGGTCAAGAAGAAGAGTACGACGGGGCAGGAGAAATATAGGGTGGTTATTGACTTTCGTCAATTGAACGAAAATACCAAAGATGAAGCGTACCCGATTCCTCGTTTCGACGACATGATGGATAGACTCAGCGGAGCCACCATATTCAGTACACTGGTCCGGATATCACCAAATCCGAATTCATCCTAGAGATCAGGCAAAAACAGCCTTCACATTCGAACGGGGACACTATGAGTTTACCAGAATGCCGTTCGGGTTGAAGAATGCCCCCCTCACGTTTCAACGTTTAATGGATGAATTCCTTAGGGGTATCGATGAAGGGATCTGCCAGGTCTACATGGACGATCTCTTGGTGTTCAGTAAATCGGAGGAGGAGCATGAACGACACCTTAGACAGGTATTCTAGAGGGTCAGGGAATTTGGGTTGAAATTGTCCCCGGAGAAGTCCACTTTGGGTATGGCGGAAATAAATTTTTTAGGTCACACTGTGTCAAGGGGTTAAGCCGGACAAGTCCAAAGTGGAAGCAATCACCAAGATGGCAATCCCCCGAGATGTGAAGGGTATAAGGAGACTGCTGGGAGCTGTGAACTATTACCGGCGGTCCATACCGAACATGGTTCCCATTAACAACCTGCTAAAGAAGGGAGTGCGGCTGATTGTCACACCAAGTATGGAGGACAATATAAGGCGATGTATGGAGCACCTCAAGGGGGAACCCGTTTTGGCATTTCCCTACTTCACGAAACAGTTTACGGTAACCACAGATGACAGCGAATATGCCTTGGGCGCAGTGTTGTCCCAAGAGAGTGAATGGGGGAGTGGCCCATTGCGTACGCTAGTATCTGATGCTGAAGCAAGATATAGCGCATTGGAGAGGGAACTGTTAGGCATTGTCTGGGCGATTGATCATTTCCGGCCATACTTATTCGGTAGGAGATTTAGGGTCCAAACGGATCACAGGCCGCTGCAATGGGTAGGACAATTGAAGGAATCGTCGGCACGAGTTTCATGCTGCAAAGAGAGGCTCAACCAGTACTCGATGGACGTAGTCTACAAGCCCGGCAAAGAGAACGTAGTCGCAGACTGGTTATCACAGGCGCTGATGGTAAATGCCATAGAGGAGGACACTGCGGGGTCATCGCGAGACATTCGCCAATTTCTTCAAGACTGGTCGCCAGGAGGCGAAGGGGAACAGGCTACGACAGAGGCGGAAAGGAAAGAGATGTCCTCAGCCAGAGACAGCTCTACAGATGAGAGACCGGAGGAATTGGAAGAAATTGACGAGATCGTCAACGATAAACCGCGCCAAATAATCTGGAGGATGAAGACTTCAGGCATGCTGTCCGCAATTTACGTTACGGAAGTTCGCAGGTCAACGTAGTTTCGTCACAAACAGGGATAAGATTGGATCTGGTATGTAAAACCCTGAGGGACGCGTCAAAACCAGGTCACATGCACCATCTATATGTGGGTAACGCCACCATTTGGGAAAAAATTAAGCAAGTGTGGAAGACGGATCAAATTCCGGATCGTGTCTTCATTCGGTGCAGGGTCATGGTGGAAACCATTAGGGATGTTGAACGGCAGAAGGAGCTAACAGGGCGTACCACTAAGGCAAGACCAATCACCGAGGGGTCAATGAGACATTACAGGCGCTCAAGAGACTGAATTATTGGTCGGGTATGCGATGGACGATCCAAGAAGTTATAGGGGCATGCGAGGTCTGCATGACTAGGAAGTACGACCGTCACCCACCGCGAGCCGTACAAGAAGAAACACAAACGGGCGATCGGCCACTCCGAGACCTGCAAGTTGACACGTTCACCTGGAGGGGTTTTAAGTGGTTAACGGTCATCGATGTATTCAGCAAAATTGCCATGGCTCACCTTATTCAGTCTAAAGAAGCAGAGTCCGTGTTGTCAGCCCTCTGGACATGGTTCATGTTTTACGGGGTACCAGATAGTATAACGTCTAATAAAGGGAGGGAGTTTGACAACGCAGTGATGAGTGAAGAAATGCGTAAGTTGGAGGTCACATGGCATTTCAACACTCCGGGACACCCGAAGGGTAGGGGAGGAGTAGAGCGTTTGCATGGTACACTCAGCGACCACCTCAGAGTTTATCACGTTGACCAGGGGCTGACTCCAGATGTAGCGATGCGGAAAGCGGTTGCAGCTTATAACCACTCGATTCATTCTATAACGGGGTTTTCTCCGTTTGAGGTGCTGTTTGGAGTTTGAGGGCCCAGTAGGGATTTTGGGGGTACCATACGATTGCTTGCAAAATTGTGGCAAACCACATGCGAATTCGTGGATCCTGGGAGAAAGCGAGGAGAAAAATTTTGAAGGAAAAGCGAACCAGGGTGACGAGGGAAAGGGATTGCATGGGGGAGTTGAAAATTGGGATGATAGTATACCGGTGGATTGGATCCAACAGGAGTAAGGAGCCGAGGAGATATGAAGGGCCTTTCCTTGTCGTCATAAGAGAACACAATGTAGTCACCATAGAAAGCGTTGGGGACCCACGGAGGCGGCAAACGGTTCATATCAGTTGAAGTTTCCCTTGGGATCTGGGGTGCCTTCGCCTGTAATATAAGAATGTACCATTTTCTTTGTATGCTATTCGGTTTGTTGCGTAAACCAAAGTTTTTTTAATAGTTTTTTCGTGTGTGCAGATAATGATTGTGTTTCTTTTATATATTATTATGTTTATTCATTTTAGGACACAACAGTTTCTTTGCTTTGTTATTTCTTTATTATGTAATGTAATTGTTTGTGTCTGGGAGCTGTAAGATTGTACATGAGTAAACCCTGCTAGTTACCCGGACTGGCCACTTCTTTTAGTTTCCAAAAGGTGTCTGGAAACTGGAGGGGGGGGAGTTAAGTGCCAGGGCCTGGTAATAGTGGAGCTTAATCCTACTGAGAGTGTAAAAAACTCCCAGATCCTATATAAGAAGGATTATTTGATAAATAAAGTCAGTGTCTAACCAGCTTGCTAGTATGTTGTTTCTTCCCCATATTACTCTTTTTTTTTACGTTTCTTGAGCCGAAGTATTTAAGTAATTTATATATGTATATACGTGTGTGTGTATGTATAAAGGTATAAGTTCTTTTTAGTAATATTTTTATTTTATTTAGGTTCTATTTCATTATCATAAGAAGTTATTTTTTTATTTACTATTATTTAATCAGCTTTATAGATAGACTTTTTTGCTTGTTTTTTTTTCTTTGTACTCTAAGGCTCTAAAGCCCACAATAATGTAGTTATGTTATTCTAAAGGGACTTGTCCCAGAATAAATAAAGAATTTATTATTATTATGTTGAGCAAATCTAGGCTAAGAGAATAATGTTTACCAAATAGAGAGTAAGAAAGATTGAGAAAGATGGTTTATGTGCAATTGCTTTTTTAAGTAAAATAAGAAAATAATTAAACTCTAAAAAGGTTTAGTTACTTATTTTTTTACAAATTGACAAATGTATTTTGTGTTTTAAACTGTGTTCTGTATGCATCACTGCTTATTGGTTATTGTTCATACCATATTTCAATTTTAAACTTAACCTAGAATGTAGAGGAGATTGTTTTTAGAAAAATGTACTGTCAATGTTGGGTCATGTATCATCCCTTATTATCTCTTGGCAAAATCAAATATAATTTTTTAAAAATATGTAATTAAAGGTTATTGATTACATATTTGACATGTGAATATAAGGCAGTTGGTAAACATAAATCGTAACAGGGAATCAGTTTGAATTCCTCTCTCATATTGCAAGTCTTAATTTTCATGCTTAAACAGTTACTATTCATACATGGACCATGGCAGTGCCTAGTCTGGGTAGTGATCTGAAGAAACTTAGCGAGATTGAACATTGATCATCGATAAATCAAAGTGATATATGAACAATATAATAACAAACATATAACCTTCTCATATTGTTTAACTGAAATTGCTTATTAATCAACACCACTGTAAATAATAAACTTTTCTGTTCATATATCACTTTGATTTATCGATGATCAATGTTCGATGTCGCTACAAAACCTTAAGCCTATGGCAATGGTAAGCATTGAGACACTGCTCCACTCTCCAAAATATCCATACTTTTTGGCAAAGAGTAAGAGTAAGAGAGTAAGTGTTTTGGTAAAGAGGCCTATATAATTTGTGAATTTCAGTGATATCATGTTTAATTAATTTTAACTCCAAGACATAGTATATTTGAGGATATTATGCTCAGCCAAAATGTAATATGAAGTTAGTGAAGTAAAGACTTCAATAATAGAAACATTCAAATGTGAGTAATTATTATCATTTTTTATTTTATCAAGAAAATAAATTAAAATGGCCCAATGTTCAATCTGCAAATCAAATGTGACCAGAGATGACAAAAATAATTTACCATGTATTAAATGTTGCATGATTTTTCATGGTCCATGTTGCAATATTGACAATAAGGAAATAGAGGGCGCGAAAAATTAAAAAAAATTGGGTCAGCAATTATTGTGACCAATTGAAAAAAAAAGACAAGCCCCACTAGAAGTCATGTGAAGGAAGTATCAGAGCCATCCACGAGTGATATTCTAGCGGCAGTAAACAAAATGAATACAGAGATTACGTCACTAAAAGCATCTTTAGACAAATATGGTGAGCTCAATGACCGACTTTCTAAAATTGAGAACCACCTGGAAGGGCAGGCCAAATTCATCGAGGACCTGACTTCAGAAAACAAGGTCCTCAAATTTAAGGTGGATGACTTGAAGGCCTTAATAAGGTGGAACAAGGGCTTTTATGCAGGTCCGTAGAGATCCGTGGCATTCCAGTCCAATCAGGCGAAACCCCCGCAGCACTGGTGGTTAGTGTCGGAGCGAGTCTCGTGCTGAAGGTAGCAGTTAATGACCTTGAATTCGTTGAGTGTCGCAGGCCGCGGAAGGACGACCCACGACCACCGCCAGGTTCGTCTTTGCATGATGACCTCGTTCAGCGTCAGAAGGTAAAAAGGGACTTATCAACCCGGGATATTGGCTGGCAGGAGAATGATTTTCACCGGATTTACCTGGGGGAAGAAATTACTCCTGCCAACAGATGTCTGTACTGGTTGGTTCGACAGAGGAGAGCGGCCAGAAAGCTGATGTACGTCTGCTTCACTGGTGGTAGAGTGCGGTGCAGGAAAGATGAGGGCCATCCAGTTATCTACATTGACCAATCTGCAGACCTAGATGTGTCGGCTGACTTTTTGGCATTGTTTCATTCTCTGATGGATTTTCAATGGAACTTTCTTTGGTCTTCACTATCTTTTAGATCTTTTATAGGTATATATTCCTGTTCTTATTTTTCTTTAGATGTAACTATATTTTTTTAATTTAATTTCTCTCTGCTAGTTATCTCAATCGTATAATGTTATGGCTTATATTTTAATTTTCACCATAATACACCCAGTAATTTATGCTTTTTGCACAGCATCTTTCCATCTGATATTGATAATTTCTCGTCTACCACCCCCCCCCCCCTCCCGGTGTCTAGGCTCCTGATTTTGTGTCACATTAATTCCCAATCCTTACCGGCCCATGTCAATGAATTCCAGCAATACTTCACCAACAACTTTTACCATATTATAGCAGTCTCTGAAACATGGCTCAAACCACACAATTTCTACCTCATCCATCACCCTACCTGACTATATGTTTCTCCCACATGAAGGTTAACTGGACTAGTGGAGGCGTAGGTCTTTACGTCCATCATGCCTTGAATCCTCACTCCTGTCTGATGTCCCTCATATTGAATTCCTTTTCAGTGAAATATCCTGTAATGGACTCCCGCTCCTATACATAGTGGTATATTGTACTCCTCTAGTGCCGTTTGACTCTTCCTTTGAATCTATCCTTTACAATTACATTCCTTTCTATGACCATATCATTATTGCTGGTGATTTCAATACAAACCTCCTTGCCAAATCTAATGACACTCTATGCCTGGAAAATCTCTTCCACTCATTAAACCTCTCCATTGTTCCATTTTCTCCTACCCGTCATACTCACCGATCAGATACATGGTTGGATCTATTCGTCATCGATTCTCCTCATAATCTACTCTCCTCTTCCCTATTGCAAGTCCCGTTTCTCTCCTCTCACGATCTAACCCAAATTTCTTATAATATCCATACTCCGAAGTTACAATCTAAAACCTTTACCTCTCGCAGCCTAGGTGCTATCAGTCGTGAAAGCATCCAGCCTTCCCTTGAATCCCTAAACTGGACTGAAATCTATTCTTGTCCTTTTATTGACTCCATGGTTGATACACTCACCTCCTATCTTATTAGTATCCTGGACAACCATGCTCCTCTTAAAACTTCAACCCTCCGTCGATTGCATGCTCACTGGACATAAAAGTACTGCAAAGGAAGCGCGACGCAGCCCGGAGACGCTATAGATGGACAAGACTGACTGACAATTATCAAGTGTTCAGGACTCTCCACAACTTAACATAATCTACAATAAGGGAGACGAAATCCAAATACTTTCATGAAGCTCTTTCCTCCGCACCCGATCCTAAATCCAAATGGCGAATCCTGCGGAAACTCTCCCTTTATAAATCCCCTTCTCCTGTAGTCTTTCCGGTCTCAGCAGATGATCTGAACGTACATTTCTTGTCTTCCTCCTCTAATAACTCACAATTCGCTTCTCACAATTTCTCAATAGTACCATCATTCAACTATAATAATTTTTATTTCTTCGATCTATCACCCACTGACCTCATCTCCTCCCTAATGAAATCCCACTCTAATTCTATAGGTTCTAACGTCAAATTGCTAAAAGTATGCCTTCCCGAAATCCTGCCCGCTCTTCTCTACATTTACAATTTTTCCCTACAAAATGCAGTTTTCCCTTCCTCCTGGAAAAAAGCAATAGTCCATCCTATTAACAAATCATCTAATCCCTCAAACCCGAATGACTTCTGTCCTATCTCTATTCTCTCTAACCTTTCCAAAACTCTTGAAAGAATAGTTCAATCCCAAATGTCAAATTTTCTGGAACAATCCAAACTCCTTGATCCACTTTAATCAGAGTTCCATTCTGGCCTCTCCACACAATCTGCCCTCGTTAAAATCACCACGGACAAAAAAAAACTAACTGTAATAATTATTCTCAACTTTTCAAAAGCTTTCGACTCGCTTAACCATTCCATCCTTTTTTCTAGATTAAAACCTCTTTCCTTTTCTAACAGTTCCATACTCTGGCTCCAAGCTTTCCTCTCGGATAGGACTTAAGCAGTCCCCGTCCCAAATCAACTCCTATTCCTTCCGCTGAACAAAGGAGTGGTTCAGGGTTCTAGTATTTCCCCAATCCTTTTCAATTGTTAAATTAATGGCCTTCCAAAATCAATCCACAACTGTTCCCACCATCTATATGCCGACGATTCCCGGATCCAATAGCTGCATTTGCTAATATTCAGGATGACCAGGATAGGATCAGTACCTGGGCTGACCTCAATAGACTGATGTTAAATGCTGCTAAAACTCAGGCCATTCTAATTGGTTCCAACACCCTCCTTAAATCCATCAACTCTCTTCCCCAACTAACCTTAAATAATCACCCTATTACTTTCAGTTCCTCTGTTAAAAATCTCGGTATCATTTTCGACCAAACCCTTTCCTGGAAACTCCACATTGCCCAAATTTCCCGTTGATCAATAAGCTCCACAAAGTTATTCCACCGTTCCCTGCATCTTTTAACACTACCTATCCGTAAGCTCCTCATCACTTCTTTTATCACTCCACACTTGGACTATGGCTGTGTGGCTTATGGTGGGCTCTCGAACAAACTTGATGAAAGACTGAGATGAATTATGAACAGCGCTCTTCGGTTTGTCTTCGACACCCCGAGGAAGTCTCATGTGTCCCACCTCTATGATGAGTTTAAGTGGCTCCTTCCTTCTATCCGCAGACTCTATTTCCTAGGTTCTTTCTTATACCAAGCCATCAACTCACAACATCCATCTTATATCTATAATCTCCTACAGTTCAAATCCTCTATCCAATCCCAGGGCACAAGATCCCGCCTTTCCGACCTTTATTCCCGTTCCCACAGAACCAAAACTTTTGAGCGGTCCTTCCTAGCTCGGTCTACCTCTCTTTGGAACTCACTACCACCTGATATCTGTCATGCGTCTTCTTTATCCACATTCAAATCCAAACTATTCCTACATCTCCTTAGTTCCCAAACAGATGCTCTCTAATCAATAAAATAAATAAGCTATATTCAACATAATAGAGTGAGTAAATACTGTAAATATTCCACACTCATTATGATACTATTAGATGTTCTTATCTACTTTTTTATTTTTCCATTAGCTAATTCCAGTTTATTGTAAATTTATATCCTATTATTTTATTTGTTAGTGTAGTAGTAAATAATTAATATGTGAATGTTTTATGTATGTATGGGTGAAAATATGCCACACTCATTATGATACTATTATTTATATTATTAGACGCTCTTATCTACTTTTTTATTTTTTCCATTAGCCAATTTCTGTTAATTGTAATTTTTTTATTCTATTATCTTATTTTATTGTTTATTTTTTTTTTCTTATGTATATATTTTTTTCCTCTTTGAGAACATACATTTTAGTTCATATCTAATTGTAGTACTCTAATAATGTAGCCGTTTGGCCAGAAATATTTCTATTAATTTCTGTACAATATTGTTATTCTTAACGGATCTGGTCCCAGAATAAAATTATTTTTCTATTCTATTCTAAAGACGTTTTACATACAATTTAAACTCCAGGCCTATACCCTCTCACCTATCTAATCATTCACAACTCTGTAACTCCTAAATTACCCCCATCCTCTTTCATCTTAAAATTATTTCTTCTTTACTCTAAGGCAATTTCTTTTCACAACCTATAGAGATGACTGATTTAAATGCATCCTTTAATCCTATTATCATTTATAAAGTAAAACAATGTCAGGTATACATCCCCTTTCACCTGTTTAAACTCTCTTAATACTAAAAATAATTTAAACAAAGACTGATCCTCCCTATGACTAGTTCAATCTTATCAAATAGTAAAATTATTCATTTAAAAATAATTATCTATCTTATTTTTAGTATCTATCTTATCTTATCTTTAGTAGCCAGCAGAGGAACCGAGGGGAGAAATTGACACTGCTCATAGGAAGTTTACACTTAACCTTTTTTCATTTAATTAACTAATTAAATTGTACTTTTAAACACTTCATGTCTTACTTTATGTATTATTATTCTTTCGTGTATGAACTATCAGCACATAAAGGGGTCTAAATTGTGATATTCAAGATTAAAAAAAAATTGTCTCACAATTTCTTTAATTGAATCAATCTTTTAGTTCAAACTTGATCTATCAACTAGAATAGTACTATTTGAGTGGGAAATAGTTGAATGGATAATTCTAATGATGGATTGAGTAATAATAGTTGACCTTCTATATGTATGAGGAAGAAAATGGTCCGGGTGGTAGTAAAAAAAATTGCTCGTAAGTAAGAGGAGACGTTATGAACCCATTTTTTTGTTGCTGCGGGGTAAATTTTCTTGGCAAATGATGTGGTGTAAAGGTCTTTAAATTTAGGAATAAGGGATGGGATAACATCTCCTCTGCCACTATCCCTCCCCAAGTAAACAAGATTCTCGGCTTAAGCCTTAATTTTCCTACCCCTTCCTTTAACTCCACCAAACACATCACTGACTTGGAGTGCATATACTGAGATGACAGTTTTATGGTCTCCAACTCAATAACCAATCACTTGCAACGCTCACCAACCCGCACATCTCCACTTTCCCCCTTATCTTTCAGAGATATTGCCACTACTCCCTCATTCCTCCAGTCTAACCAACAACTTACTGCCATCAAAGCATACAAGGGTAATGTAACTGTAATCATGGACACAACAGACTACATTGACCAAGTTTTTTCTCTCTTACCTGACATGCCAGCATATACACCTATTCCCCGAGATTCCACCCAAATTTAACCACCACCTACAGAATCTTCTCACTGCCCACCAAATCAACAAACATACTATAAACTCATTTCCTATAATTCTATGTCTCCCCGTTTATATGGATTACCCAAAATCCAAAAACTAGGATATCCACTCCACCCCATCATCTCTAACATTAACTCCTCTTCTAGCTAAATCAGAAAATTTCTCCTTCCTTCTCTTCAAGTCCTCAGCCTCAATAACACCTATGACATAACCAATTCCTTTCATCTGAGACAACAATTACTTTCCTTCCATATTCCTGACCATTTTATCTTAGCTTCCCTTGCTAAGATAAAAGTAGCCACTAATCTATTCATCAACAACTCTATTGACAAAGCCCTCAGTATAATACAGAACAACAGGAACATAATCCAACCCCACGCCACCATCTTGAACCACTTGAACTTTGCTGCAAATCCGGATATATCAGTTTCCAAGGAAAATTTTTAAATCGAATCTCAGGTCTTGCCATGAACTTGCCTTTGCCTTGCTTCAGAAATTTCCAATATAGTACTCAATGACCTTCTTGACTCCATCATCCCTCTATTCCCCTCCTTATAAGGAAATATGTTGACAACCTTCTCTTAGTGCTCAACCCCGATAAAATTTCCGAAATACTAGCTGCTTTTAACTCTTACCATCCCCGTCTCCAATTCACCATTGAAATAGAAACCAATCAAACCCTCCCCTTTCTTGACCTCCTCATTATCAGAAATAACGATGGCTCCCTCCCCTTAGACTGGTCCAAACCACCAAACCCACATATTCCGGCAGACACCTCAATTTTTTCTCACAGCACCCTTACCACCAGAAAATTAATGTTGCCAAAATCCTCATCCACCGATTTCTTTACTTATCAGACCTACCAACCAACACCCAATGAATCAAAAACATTTTACTCTCCAACAACTTCCCATTCCACATCATCAAAATCATACTAATCCCATTTATTAATGTTGCCCTCCTCCAATTTAACAGAACCGACTCCCAGCCCTTACCTTTACAGATTTCTTCTTATATCCCTATTCTGTACCTACAATATAAACAAAATTCTACATCTTACTTTTCCTAATCTTCATCTTGGTTGTATACCATAAAATAAACTATCTAACTTGTTCACTAATTTAAAACGTGGGTTGAAACCTGTTTATTGGCCTTCCAATGAACAGGTTTCCTTAGTTAAGAGCAATTTTTACCTCCACCTGGACCATTTTCTTACTCATTAATCTATCAACACAAGAAGGAAAAGTAATTGCCAACATATTTTTCAATTTTATAAGAATGTAATGATTAATGGACCATGGAGCATTACCCAAAGGACAATTATAATTTTTTAACATTTTCATGCTGAGACTCATTGTTCCTTAATTGAAAATAATCCATTATTGAAAATAGTTTCATGATCAAAGGCATATTTATTTTATTTAAAGAAAAACACTTATCCAAAAATAAATATTATCATAACCCTGTGTCATAATAACATTTATAATACAGACATAAAATAAGATACAAAGCCTAAATAATTGTATTGAAAAAAATATTATTTATTAGGACACTTGAAATGCCATGCACAAGAGGATAATGATTCAATATAATTTTAAAATAATTAATAACTGAATGATGGTCTCTTAAAAACATTCAAATCTTTAATAATACATAACTGGAATTTTAATTTTTCAAATAATAAATTTGTTTTATAAGCTGAATGAAAATTCAATGAATAATTATAACAAATATCATAAACAATTAAGCAAAAAAAAATTAAACTTGCTCTATATATACTTAAGAGTACACTTTATTATTTTGTCAATAATGGATATTTCTTAGATTATATAAAGAATATGATTTAAACAAAGGTGCTGGACTAAATTCTTTACAACCTATAAAATTCAACTTTGTATGTTTTGTTTTTTTAAAATGCATTAATTAACTTCAGAAATAGTTGGAAAACATAACTTACTAATACAAAAATGTATTAAAATAAACTTTTATTTAAACTCTAGATCTTCAGTTAAATGAATACCTAGGTGGATTTAGAAAAGGCAGATCCTGTTCTGAACAGATATTCAATTTGAAGTCTATAATCCGTCACAGACTTCTGAACTCTAAAAACATAGATTTAACTTTTGGAGATTTCAAAAAGGCTTTAGATTCAATTGACAGGGAAACAATAGATTAAGACATCCGAGAATTTGGTGTCAAATCTAATTCGTGAAATGCTTATAAATACAATCTGTATCTAAATAACAATTATAGGTTAGACAAATTAGAAGTATTGGAGAGAAGAATTATGAGGAAAATTTTGGGTCCTATAAGAAGCACAGAAACCTGGGAATTACGAAGCAATGATGAGGTATATCAAAACATAGAAAAAACAATAGAAACAATAAAGACAAGAAGACTGATGTTTTTTTGACATTTATACAGATTGGATGACAACAGGCTGTCAAAACAGATCTTTAAGTATATCTGGGAAAATAATATAACTACAGGCAGGATCCGAGAAATTATAAAATATTTAGAAATACACATCATAAAAGCAGAAGCTGCAGCACAGAGAGATGCCTTCAGAAAGATAGCGTTGGACTTGGGATTCCAGGGTACAAGCAATAAAAGATCAGGCATAAAGTGGTCAGAAGATGGGGAAAAAAAACTGAATTGGATCAAGTTAGCGAAAAAAGGAATAGAAAGATTTTTACTTCAAAACTCAGACCAAATTTTCAAAATGTATCTATCTATTGGTATTTAGTGATGTAGAGCTAAACTCTGCTCTTGTAAGATTTAAAACCTGGACAATTGACAGTCGATTATGAAAAATTCAGTCCTAGATATCTTCAAAACGCCCTTATTTTAAAACATTTCTTAAAATGGGTGATAATTAGTTATATATTCTGCTCAAGAAGTATTCCAAACAAGCCAATCTCTCAGTTTTTCAGAAATTTTCAAGGGAAAAACAGTATGAAAAATTAGGAGCAAAGAGAAGAATCTTGAGCAAGAATCCTAAAACAGAAATTCTCATTCAATTAAAAAAAAATATTTTAATGTAAATTTTACTAGTGAATTACTAATTGAGTATAATTCTAACCTAAAAAGGTGCCTAACAAACAAATTTTTGTCTGATGCTCAAAAATTATCTTGAATAAAGGTGAAAGTATGTAAATTACTGATATTTCAGATTTCATTAATGTTTCTCTAGATTCTTTGGTCCCCTTAAAGAAATTCTTAAGCACATATTTATTATGAAATATAAAACAGAAATAAAATCATTGAATAAATTGTAGAGTCACAAGTGAAATACACATGATTTTGAGGAAACGTTGATGAAAAGGCTAGAATACTTAGTGTAAGATGTTTGTACTGATGAAAGCCACTAAATCATATCTTTATTTTTTCAATGTTTCGTAATCACACTAAGTACTCTAGCCTTTTCATCAACGTTTCCTCAAAATCATGTTTTTTACTTAGTGTATTTCACTTGTAAACCTACGATATATACTATATTTGAGAACCCTCTACTTAAGAGCAATAAATAGAAATAATGCAATACAGCATTTCAAAGTCTATATCGATTCAACGAATCAGATGTAAACACTTCTCACTAGCAACCTTTTCTTATACAGATGTTTCAATAAAGGTATCACTGTTTAATTTCAAAACAAAACAAAAGAAAGAATCTGTTCACACGTTTAATTTCAAAACAAAACAAAAGAAAGAATCTGTTCACAAAAGAAGAAACTCAGAAATATTAATAAATTTTCTATTCTTATTATTTTATGAAACAATTTTTCAAACCCATTATCCAGTTTATCTATAAAATCTACTATGTAATAGCCGACAGTCAATGATAATTGTTATCCTATTCTGAACAAAGTACAATGTTTTAGCATGACACAGGAAAAATATTTGATCCTGTGACTTTTATATTTTATTGAGGAAATTTAGAATTATTTACAATCATTAAACATAAAATGAAAGAGTTACAATTGAAATGAATAATGCTACATATGATTTGGAAATTAATAAATTTATTTCATCTGAAAAGACTATCCTTGGAAATAATATATATATTGACTAACAATACGATGAACTGTTTTTGATTTAATAATAAAAAAACATAATTCTGGAAATTTTGCCTTCATAAATAATATATTGGTCTCACCTGAATGACTGGCGATGAATGGTGTAACTACATCAAAGCATTTTCCAGAACATGCTCTTTGTGGAAGTTTGAATGGGTCTTTTTCAAACCTAGTACAAAAATTATTTTTGTAATACCCTAGGCTGAGATTGTAAAAATGGATATCTGATGATTTTAAGGGGGGAAGAGAAACAACACATTAAATCAAATAATTAAATTATCAAAGTAAAATCTTTTCAAATTATTATAAGATGATTTAAAAATAAAATATTAAATTATTATAATAAACATCCAAATCAAACATAGAAAGCATATGAGAATACAAGATTAGATAGAACATATCCTAAAAAGGAACAAAATTATTAACACAAGTCATTATAAATTCTCTTTTAACTACAATACCATTTCAAAAGCAGATTTTTTACGTCTATTAAAGTGTTAAAACAATCAGAGGTCGAGTTAAATTTTTACTGTCTCAATAATAATAAAACATGTATCTGAAAAAGATTCTTTTTAACCTTAATTACCTAGTTGTTTTAATTTGTTCCTACAGAATTATATACCTAAAGACATATATGATCTTGGAGAAGGGTATAAATTTTATAAATACACACAAACAAATATAACTTGTATGTTTCAAAAATATCCTACAATTGCTCATTAAGAAATTAGAATTTAAAGAGATAATTAAAACCGATTTACACAATATACTCGAGTAGAGCAACATCCAGTCTATCAATTCAACCTACCTCTAATAGAACTTAGAGATAAAGAGAAAAATAAAAATAAAATTGACATGGAGCTGGTGAGTCTTCAGTGGGTTTACTAGTCCCACTGTTAATTATAGCGCATTAAGTTTGGCGCAACAGGGAACACAGTTTAATTGAGGGTGTTCTTAAATCAAAGATATGATTTAATATAAAAATAAGTAATACAAATTTCAATCCACAAACCCTGTAAACAAATCCAGGTTTACATTAAAATTAAGTAGTGACTTCTTTTCTGTTCTCCCTTCAATTTAACTAAATTATCATACTTAAAATGGTTTTAAAATTGGCAATTTTAATGTTTTTCTTTTATTATTAATATTTCTTTTTCTACAGAGGGAACTTTTCAATGTAAAATTTACCCCCCCCCCTTCCTTATTTAATAAATTGCCATTTTTCCCTTCAATTAGGTACAAAAAAATATATCATTTACCCTAAAAATGAACTAAGCCAAACTGCCAACATAATGGCCCATTCAATTTTCTAGTGATTTTTTTATAAGGTTGCTTTGATGTTAAGAGTATATTAGAACTAATTAATTTATTTCAGTATATATTGTTCACTTTCATGTTCTAATAAATTGATAACCTTGATCATGCTGCTCTAGAAGGTAAAACCATACTGGAATCTTAGTGAAAAGCAATAGTTGAAAATAGTCAATGGATTCAAAGATAAAGAAAAATGTCCTGACTAGTTTTCTCTTGTGGATTTTTCATTAGCAGTAAAGCACCTAACATGAATTAGATAAAAGAACTAATATAAATCAATCTCATGAGATTTGAATGGCCCAATCTCTACAAAATAGTATCCTTAATTCGGGACTAAACCTGACAATTGATACTGAGTCACCTTAAGATTACAAAACAGTTGGTCAAGAATCAGTATGAACCTTAGTTGGTCAATAATCAGTGTGAACCTTAGTTTGTCAAGAATCAGTATGAACCTTATCAAGTATCTGTAACCAAGACCCTTTTTTATTTTCACAATGTTTTCAACCAAACGGTGAACCAAAGAAATTCTTGTTGCTTGATACTGATTTAATTTTCGAATGGCTATTTTGACTTCATCCTCATTCAGTCCTTCTGGCCTACGAAATGTCAACAGGAACACCAAAAGATGTTGCTTATTCCAACTCCATTCTTTACAGGTACATATTTTAAACACAATTTGTTTTTACCCTTGTATATATCCCTAAGGTTGTTTTTTATTTTATTGGTTTCTATTATTTTTTTTAATATCTATTTCATAAAGAAATCAATAAAAACAAAATCACAAACCCCCTTGGTAATAAAGATGAACTTTTATTATATCTGAATTTGAGAAAATCCTAAACTCTAAATAACCAAATTGATCCAAAAGGTAAACTATCAAAAATATATTTTTAAAAATTAATCCTTCAAACATTTAATCATAAACTATACTACATAAGTATTATTGAGACCAATGTTAACTTTTATCAAAGAAATTACCTACTGAAAAATAAAAAACAAGAGTGATTTTCAGCACAATCGACAGCACTGAATTTTCAAGTCTAAATATTTCCTCTACATAAATAAAATATTAATTAAAATAAGGATAATGGATTTTTCTAAACTACGAGATTCATTGTTGAATAAAGATTGAAAAGGTACAAAAGAAACAATGGCATGAGATAAGAATGACAGGAAAAAAAAACCTACATAATTTGCTTTTAAGTAAGCTTGATTTTACTTCTTCTTAGATTGGAAAATCTAATATAATACAATTATTGGCTTTACCTATCATTTGTCCATAAGTAGATTATAATCTTTGTTAATAATATATTTGAATGGTATTCCCTTCCTTACCTTCAAGGTTTTACCACGAAAACATAACTAGATATAATAAAATAAAACATAATAATTTCCATGCAGAAGTAACAATCCAATAACACACAAAAATATAATAAAAAGGTAAAAAACAAAGAAAGAACCAAAAGAAATAAGCATGTTATAATCTAAACTATTCTACACATGTGCCTCATTTGTTTCTAAACTAAAAAACAAATGTTATATAATTAAACATCATGATCCTAAACATATGAACCGAGAAAACAAAATATACATATTGAAAATATAAAAATAAATTAAAAATTGGATAACAAATCATTATGGAAACATAAAAAGAATATCATAACTTTTAATAGTATATGTTATAAATATAACAAGAATAAATACATATGGATTTAAATAAATAAAAATATTCAAAACATATAAATACAAACAATGCAGCGATAGCATATAAACGCATGTTTTTAAAAAGTTATTTTGGAAAATGAATAAAAAATCAAATTTTTAATGGGCTAAACACATGAAATAACATGTAAACTAGGTAAAAACACCATCAAATTGTAATAGACAAAGATATTAATAGAATATATAACAACATGTAAATGCAAATGTATTAGAACAAAATGAATTATATATGAACGAAAATAACTGCTGAAAGATATAAATATATGCATATTTATACAAATATACTATTCAAGTGTTTGAAAAAAAAGAATTATACTGTATACATATATATACGCACACAAATATAAATATTTAAATAAAATTGACCATGTTAATTAAAATATATAATGAACAGTTAATTATTGGAAACAATGTGAAATATAAATGTTGTAAAAAAAAAAAGTATGAAGAAAAAGAAATTAAGATCTATACGAAAATGGCACATGGGGAAATCTATATGGAGGAAAGGATAATACAAAAAAAAAATACATATAAAGGTACTTACCGTAATATCCATTTTAATATTTACAGGATTGTCAATTTTGACAAGGCGATAACATATATGTAGACTGCCTTGTAAATTCATGTATGCTTTAATATGTTGCAAAATTTGTCAACAGAAACTTAGCTAGGATATCTAAGTAATTGATTTAAACTTTTTAAATGAAACACTCTCAATAAAAAAGAACTATATCTTTCAAAAAAACAATTTAGCAATCAAACAGGTAATCCTCCTCCAGGTAAAAAATAAATCAATCTGTTATTGAGAGGCAATAATCTAATAATTTCAATATATTTATTTTTCAGGACGACAGGCATAAACTGATCCATTTAGCAACTGAGAAAAACCTAGACTTTGCTATCTTTTCAACATGAGGATATTCCTTCTTTAATTAATAAAGTGTTAAATCCTCAACTAATTTTTTAAAAAGTTAATTTTCATGAATTCATAGACAGTATAAACTATTGTATAGATATAAAATGGTCATTTTCAAAAACGATTGTCATTGGGTATGAATAACAATTTAAATATCAACTGAATTAAACTATTTAGAAAATGCCAAGAGCACTCACTATTCACACATATTAACACCTTCACTGCGGCATCGGTCCCCGGGGACCGATGCTTGTCTTACGACGATTCGAAACAAATTGAAATAATAAAAATCAGGTTATAGTATGATTGGAAAATTAGAGGCAGAATTGAATAGAAATAATTTATCGGTCGCCGAGGACCGATACCACATCAGAGGAAAGTTCTACTATCAGTCCCCGGGGACCAATAACACACAGTAAAACCACAATTTTCATTACAGCAGTGAAGGTGTTAAAGACAAGAATATTTCTACTGTCTTCTTTAAAAAAAATAAAATAAACAAATTGACAAATTTTGCAACATCGTAACATTAGTTTCTGAAGAAGAATAAAAATTGTCTAATGTCTTCAAATAAAGATTACTTGGTTGTTAAAACCTCCATATACCTTTCTTTTACGAAATGTTATCAAACACTGTTCACACTTCCCCAAATATCTTTTATAAGATATTTATTTAAAGAAGGCAATAATAAGATAAAAACCAAATGAAACAGATAATCCTTAAGTTCAAAGAGGTAATACAACTTTCCTGAAGGTAAAAATAGACCTTTTCCTGCATTTTGCTTAATTTTATAGATACTTCCATGACATGTAAAACAATTTTTTTTTTTAGGTTTAAAGATGAATAATAATTTTAAGTTTTGATTTTTCTATAAATGAAAGTTTCTTTCAGTCCTTTAACCGAAGTTTAATATAATTCTTCCATCCTTAAAGCTACAATCATTGGATCTTGAATTTTTCAAAGGAATCTACAGAAGTTTAATATCAGATTGGTAATAAAAACGGAAAATGATACAAAATGGTCTATCTGATAGTGCTTTTCAAACAAGTAGTTATGCTGGAAGTAAAAAAAAAAAGTGGCATAACTCATTAAATTGAGTGGCAGATATTTAACATAAATTGAAATAGAAAAAAAAATAGTTTTACAAGAAAAATTTAAACAATAATTAAAGACAAAGAGAAACTACTAAATGAAATAAAGAGTTTGTTTGGTGGATTTGGCAATAATTAGTTGATTTTGTTACTAAAATGAAAAAATGATTGATTAAGTATTTTAATAATCACTTATAAAAAAGATATTTTAAATACTCTTACAGGTTTCCACTGATATCACTGATTTCTTCTGGTTTAGATCGTGTCGATAAATTGTTCGCCGTTTCGCCAGCCATGCTGCTAACTTCTTCAGGGCTGAAATGAGAAACGAGAATGATATATAATATAATATTCTCATTTCAGCCCTGAAGAAGTTAGCAGCATGACTGGCGAACAATTTATCAACACGATCTAACTAAACCAGAAGAAATCAACAAAGTCTTTTGTAAGATATTTTAAGTTTAGTACTCCACTTAAACAAGTGAACAAACAAGGGATTACTTTGTTGAAGTCTTGTATCTCATCTTATGCTATTACCATATAACATATTCTCCTATAAACCCTTTCAACCAGACCTTGATTAATTCCACTGTTAATCATATATTTCTATAACCCCCTTGGTTTCAACCATACAATCCATTCCCCACTTTAAATGAAAACCTTAAACCTTTCTCATTCATCCCACTGTTTGTTGGCTGACCCTTATTATCAAAAAAAGGAAGCAGCACAACGCATATTTCCTTCATTGCATCTTCACAATAAAACCCGATGCTCAGTCCAATTAGCTAAATTGTGTCATCCACACTATGTCCTCTCCAATGGTCCTGAAATTATACCCATATAAACAATTATGCCTACCAAAATCCAATAACCTTGAGTTTTCCCTAGTCAATCCAGATGATCTCAATGACAATTTTATAACCTTTGCTTAATTATCTTCACTCACTGCCGATATTGAGCATAGTTGTTTCAACCTCTGATTTTCCCCTCTACTGTTATCGATATTGACTAAGGAGCAGGTCACTACCCAGACCATAAATACACATACGGTTTTGACAAGCTCCAGGAGGACATTTATCAAATATCAGTTGAATGCAGAGAAGAAAAAGGAAATCACCTCTTAAAAACTATATCTTACATCACAACCCTGTTCCAATTAACAAGTCAATAAAGTTCTGAACAACCCTGAAAAATCTTGTAATCACTACGGATCAAACTCTTTCCACTAGAGACCATGAGTCCAATATCTTGCTATACTTTATCCAACTGACTAAATTTCTTGCATCAAATATTTCAATTTGAGATGGCCCCTTAGAATTCTAGTTACTTTCTAAATATTTTCTCACTTTGACAAGAAAAACATTTTTATCAAATTGCTGTTTAATTTGTTTATGGAAACCTAAGGGACTCCTCTGTCTTCCAATTTTAAGGAGTTTAATTGGAAATACCCACTGCCATAATATTTTTTAACTTTCTTCCCCTTCCAAGTTATCTAATCCTACTCTCCATTTACATCTATGACTTTCTTTAATTCAATTCCTGGCCATTTTATCTTACCCATTGTTTAAATTCTGATTTATTTACTGCAGTCTACCAATCAGCTGTCTCTTCTCAACCTAGCCTCATCGATATGGAATCCCTTTCATACAAACCATCACTTTAATACTCTCCTAACCTTGAAATTCTACTTATTTAATTACTTCCTGCTCATCCAAAATAATTGTAAAAAAGGTTTATATAAAATAATGTTTATAAATCTATAATATAAGATTTTCTCATTTGAATAATTATATCTTTATTTTATATTATTAATAATATATGAACTAAATGTGTTTTAGTTCATTAAGATCTATTTTTCATCTCAAAAGTTCCTCTATTATATCTTGTTATTTCAATATTTTATTTGTTGATTAATTTTTAATGCAAAAAGGCTCTGAAGACCTAACATCTGTAACTATTGTTCTATAGGAACTTGTCATGTAATAAGTAACATTTTTCATTATTATTTAAAAAATATAATGTGTTTTCCTGATAAGAATCTTTAGAACATTAATGTTATGCACGCAAGTAAGCATAATAAAATGGGAAACCATTATTTACCGTAACTAATAATAAAAATATTCAACATTATTATTTCTAGAAGATTAAATGCAAAAAAATAATTAGATGGGAATAATATAAGAAATTACCCAGAAGCTTGTTAAGTTAAGCTCCAGAAATTATTAAACTGAAGTGCTGTTAAGATTTTTAAATCTTTTGAGAAAAGGGATATCTGCTTGGTGGGGAAGGTTTGACACAAGCTCAGCTACGAGATATCTAAGACCAATAACAAGCGAGAAAAGATCTTGACCATTCTCAGTAAGAGAATTTTGCTTTTCCTGCAGGTAGTTTTTTCTTCTTCTTCAAAATTTAAAAAAAATTTATGACAATGCAATATTAGCCTTATTTGTCATAATGATATGCACTCTAAACATACTGAACAATAAATTATCAAATATTAAAAATAAGTTCATTATTAAATTTTAAAAATAAAAATGAAATATTCTCACTACTCTGTACTCTTCAAATAGTTGGTTAAGAGTAATACAGTAATGTTTGTATTTTAGGTTATAAAAACCAAATATAGTGGTTAGCTAAGGGAACATTAATAAAAAAATTTCTGTGAAATCTAAAATTTTACTTAAATAAAATGCTTCAGCTGAGGTGCCTCCTCAAACATAATAAGAATGAAAATCAGATAAGATCTTTGACAATTACAATTCTAATGTAAAACCTCTAATGAAAGAATTCTTCAACTAAACTTAAGTTTCATAAAACATTGTTTGTATTTCTTTATCCGAGTACTATTTGTTTATACCCAAAATATATCATTGAGTATAGTACCATTAATTATTTTATTTTAGAAGATTAATTGAAACATATAACATAATTTATATTTTATACATGCACCATGTGTTTTTATATCATTTATCTCTAACTATTGAAGTAGATCAATTTTTTTATATCTTTAAGTAAGCTCTATATGTATTTACCATATTAAGAAGTTCTAGAGCTTTCTCAAAGAGAAAAAAAAGCCCAGTTAAAAACCTGAAAAGGAAGGTCGGGATATACACATAATTTCCAGAACTCGAGTATTCTGTTTAAATCATAATATAAGCTTTATGGATTAAAAATTTAAGCTTTCCATTTTTTTAAAAAACATTTGTTTATAAGGCAAGGAATTTTTTTACCTTTTCAAGTATTTACACATGCGTCATGATAATCCTCCATATTTTTTCATCATTGCGATTAATGGTTACTAGTAAACATCTCGAGTTAGGAAGTATGCAATGAAAATGAAAAATAAAAAACAACATATATATATATATGTATATACACACATCATTATTTCATACATCAATAAAACTAAGGGAAAAGAATTTATTTCTTAATGTAAATACTCATTTGATTATTCTTTTCATTTTATCTTCCTATTAATTCTACATCAATCCTTATACAGTTCATGAATTCAGTCTCATGACATATAAGTTCTCTTCACCATAGTTGTTATTCCCTAAGACAGTATTTTTCTACTCTTACAGAAATAAGGAACAATTAAATTATATACAAGAGTTACTTAAAAGAAACAGTTTTAATACCTGTTAAACAAAATCTACATTGATAAATAATAATGTAAATGGAACAAAATAAAACTACCTACAACACATGAGAGGACACAGGATGAAAAATCTACTCCCTCCAAGTCAGAATGTCTTTTATGACAAACACTAGTGACTAATGTCACATAATTAAATACAACTAGGTATATTTATTTATATATATATATATATATATATATATATATATATATATATATATATATATATATATATATATATAAACACACACACACACACAAATATATATAATCTCCAATACTAAAATTTTAAAGTTCATCACTTAATTAAAATCTATAATCATATTTTAAGTAATTTATGGGTGCCAAAGGCGATCTGGTGCACCACAACACACATAGATTAAAAAATAACATTAAAAAAATAATGATAAAATAAACCTAAAAGTAAATGATTTCTAAATAAATTCTAAGCACATTATATGTTAGATTTTCGATGATGACAAAAAACTAAATAACACTAGAGTAAAAAAAAAATTAGGAAAAGACTCCAAGAAATATTCCAAATTCAGCAGTCGTCGTTTAGCTTGGGTCAATATCAACCTGTTTTTTAAATAATATTTTAAAAAATTGCAGCCTGTAGATAGCCAATTTTTCCTAACCTGTGAACACATATCAAGATGCAAAGGATATGACATACTATAACATAAAATTAATGTTAGCGTGTTTTGTTTCTTTTTACTTGAAAACATGCATTTTCTCATGAAAGCTGAAAACCATGGAGGTACTGAATACTTATTAGTTAATTTTTTGACCGTCAAAAAGTTAATATAACTATTATCTGTGTCAGAATGGTATATCACATTCAACGAAATATTAAATATCAGTAAAAACCACAACAGTAAAAAACAAAAATGATTAAACAATCTAATTATCATTTAACCAATTCATTATATCACACCAGACAAAGATATAAAACATAGATCTGAAGTGAATAGATATATACAGGGCAGTAATAGCATCAACAAAATAACTTAATTAGATAAAATAATTGGTATAAATAAGATATTTAAAATGGAAAGGAACCCTAAGAAAAATTTACACACTGTTAAGGTATAATTGTAGTCATTAAAATCTTTATTGTATGAGAAGGATTATCCAGCTAAGACATGTTTAGTTAATTTTGAACAGTTTGCTGAAAAAGCAGTTAAGATTACTAAATATGCCATAATCAATTTTTAATTATATAATTAGCCATATAAACAAACTTGGCTTGGTAAATGATTGCAGTTTATTTTTGGATACTTATTTATAATTATTCACAAGCATACTCTTCCTAATTTGAAGAAATATGGAGGGGAATATACCTAACATTAAGAAGCAGGGTAGAGTAGCTCAGTGTGCAAGATCCAATCATGAATCTGTAGCCCAAGTTAATGGCAGGCAAATCATTTATTCTGTTATTAGCTGTGGACCAATCAATTAATATGGAAACCTTTAATGAGTCTAGGAATCATTGAGCCATAATAAAATGGATACCCTTAATTGGAAACAAAAAATAGCAATGGAAAGGAATTAATCAATAGTAATGCCCAAGTTTTTGATAGAGAAGCTGAATTTGATGGGGTTATTGTTTAGGATTAATGCCGATGGACTTAAGATGGCATTGGAGTATATAATAATGGCCCAAGTTTTCATTGTGTTTAATCCCAGAGCTTGTTCAGGTTTTCCAAGGCACTGATCCTATCTACGTCTTCCTGAATACTGGTGAACACAATTAATAGTTCAGAAGGAGGAAATGACAAATAGATTTGGAAGTTGTCAATATATAGAGGGTAGGAAGAATGGTGGACTAATTTAAGAACATTGTTGATTGCAGTTGGGAAGAAGAGATGCTTCAGCCCTGTGCTATTCCTGAGGACAAAGTAAGGAAATTAGATAGGGGTGTTAGATAGGAAACTGCTTGAGCACTGTCAAAGAGGAAGGAATGAAACCAGCTAATAGAGCTATTCGAAAAGTACAATGGTTTTAATTTAGTATAAAGGATAAAATGGTCCAAAGAATTAAAATCTTTTGAAAAAAAACAAGTAGGATGAGCAGTTAGTCTTTTATCATCACTGGTCATTTTAGCAAGGCTAGATTGTGATGGGAAACTGGGAAGGAAACATACATTTTACTAATTGTAAGATATCACAAAGAAAAAATGGTTAGCTCTTAATCTAATAAACAATATTAAGGCTGTGGAAAAATTCCAACAAAAAGCCCTTATGTCTCCTAACTAAAACAGAAATTGAAATTATCTGTCCCAATTTCTGTTTTAGTTTGGAGACTTAAGGGCTTTTCGTTGGAATTTTTCCACGGTCCTAACAGTTATGTAAGGTCTCTTTTTACTTTTCAATACTAATAAACAATATTTAATGAATAAAATACAAAAATGTACAATTAAAGCACTTAAGCTATTAATTTATCTGTTTACGTAAATTATTTGGCACATTTTAATTGATATTAATAGACCAAATATGTTTGATTTTCAATAATCCATCCCCAAATGAAAATCAAACAACTCCATTAATCCATCACCAAATCTAATGAAAATTGAGTTGTTAGATAATACTTCATTAATAATTAACCAAATATTTAATTTACATCATTAATCGTAAAAACATCTGCACTAAAAATTATTCATAAATTTAAAGTTCTGCTATTTAAGTTATATTATGCATCATATCAGACTGTTTAGTCTTTCAAGTAACTATTTATAGAACATAAAAAGGCATTTCCAAGGAATAAAACAAACACAAAGAAAATTACAAAGGACATGTAAGGTTATAAATAATTAGGAAAGGTTTGCCAGATATATCATTAATACCAATTATAACAATTAATTCAGTTATTACCAGAAATATAAATCGAAAAATACAATTTACAGAACTAAGATGGATGATATTACCCAATTTATTAACAGATAACAGAAAGTATTCACTACCCCCACTTTATCTTAGCTTATTTTTATTTGCCTAATATTGATGTTATAACTAAAGACAGTATTATCAAGCTATATAACCAAAAAAACTATGTACATTATTATTCTGCTCACCATCAATTACATAAAAAATCTGCTTCACTGCTGTGCTGTAGGCTGAGGTTGAGCTTCACCAGGGGCTGGTCCTTGCGGCGTAGGAGTGTAACCTGGATAAGGACCAGCAGGATACTGGTACCCAGGATAAAAACCCCCTCCTGAGTAATAGTTAGGAAATTGAGGCGTCTGACCTGCTGCTGGTGCTGCTGACTGAGGTGCTGGTTGTGGAGCCCCAGATGATGGGGTTCCTCCCTGTTGAGCCTGTTGCTGAACATCAAATTGGGATTTGAAATATTTTTATCACTTATCTGTGATAAAACAAATACCATTCATTCTTAACTAATATTTAAAAAATATATATATTTATTAAAATTTACAATATCTAAAATAGTTATGACATCATGCATTTAATTATATAACAACTGCAATTACATAATTAAATGCATGATGTCAAAAATATATCACAAAAAAAGAGACTAATAGGAGGATAAAAATAACTTTAGTAACAAAACATGTCCTATTACTATTTTTTTTTTAAATTTATTTATTGATATTTACAACTGTATTACAATTATACAACAAGTAAATAGAATGCGTGTTACATAATGACATGAGAATGACAAGTAGAGAAACTACCCACTGGTCCTATTACTATTGAACACGTTTAAACAAGAAGTAGATGCAGATTTCTTAATAATTCCTTCAGTCAATAAAATACATATAACTTGTAGAACTTTGGGGCAACCTCTGGTCCAAGTGGTTAGCGGAACAAACTACTCAGCCCAAGATCGCGGGTTCGTAGCCTGGCAGGTGGCCCTAGGATTTTTTAAAGGGGGTAAAAAATCCTTAGTTGCGCCGTCCTTGGGAAGGGACGTTAAACGGGGGTCCCTACCCTGTATGATGTCAAGTACTCATTAAAAATCCCTATCCTAATTAAAACTGGATAGGCAAAATTTAGAGCTCCCAATGAAGCACCGTCCGATTAGCCATAGCAGCATAAAGCGAGGTTAAATGAACAAACAACCAACATTTAGAACTTGTTTTGAGTTTTAGTCAAGATGACAATCTGGCAAAAATGGGAGTAAATATGAGGATTTAGAATCAAATAAGCAACAACAGATAAGCTAAATTAATTAATAATATAAACATGAGGCCAATATTTAGATATAGAATATAATATTTGTCAAAAATTATTTTTTTTACTAGTTAAGGTGTACTCCTAGGGTTTATGTATGTCACCGCCCCCTATTTAAAATCTACATTGAAACGGCTTTAGGCTTTAAAATAATGTGCTAAAAAATGTAAATAAATCGGAGAAAAAATAGATAACAGCCTCTCCATAATCTACTGTTCGCTAATGACCAGGTAATTGTCGCTCAAGAACATGAGGATACAGAATACATGCTACGAAAACTAGATGTATAGTAGTTGGGATCTAAAAATAAACCAGCAAAACTGAATGCATGACCATTTAAGACCAGGAGAATCTTGTAGTTGAAGGAAATATATTAAATCACTAAAATAGAGCCAAAAACTCAAAAAGAAACACTATTATTTCAGTTGTATGTTGAACGTCTTGGTGGTGGGGTGCTGTCTCATGTTTGGAGCCTGTTTGGGCTGTTGATCGTTGGGATGTATTGCACCTTTTTCTTCGAGATGCGATTCACATAACCCCCTTTTTGATTTTGGTGTCTTGATAATGCCTGAACAGGCGAAACGTCGACTGGTAAGTAGGTGTATTTTTTGAAACATAAGGCTTTGCATTGTGGTTTTTCCCAATTGCATTATAATGAAATATATTAAAAAGAGTTTAAAATTTTAAATATTTGGACATAATGGAAAGATATAGAACGTTTAAAAAAAAATATAAAACATAAGATAAATACAACCTGACCCGTAGAGCAATTGGTATTCTCAACTCGGTCCTTTGGAGCAATAATTTGACAAAACGTAACAAGAAGCTCATATAGAATTCATAATTGAAAACATATTACTATATGGAGCGGAGACATGGAACGTAAGCGCTGCTTTAGGAAAAAAGCTACTTGCTACCAAGATTGACTATTGGAAGAGGGCTGCTAGGGTATCTAGACCAGAAAGAAGGACTAATGCCGAAATTAGAGAGCGAATGCAAACTCAACCACAAAAAAGATGGATAGGAGGAGGAAAGTATGTACGGCCATGGTCTGAGGGAGGAAGATATACAAAATAGAAGAAAAAAAAAATTAAAAGACATTATAAATAATAAAATGTTTTAGAACTTAAAATATTTGCCAAGAGTATAATGTGTCTTAACTTCACAAATGGATCAAAATCTTACACCATCTCATTTGTTAGCAAATAGACTAATTAAAATAATGAAATTGTAATTCTTACTTGAGCCTTTATCTGGTGTTCTATTGATTCAGCCTCCTTTATTTTTCCTAGGCTTCTATAATACTGTGCCCATTGAGCACGATAGTCCGGTGCAGCTCCATTTTGTGTAGGCTGTGATTGTTGTACTGCAGCGGCTGCCTGTGCCGCTTGCTAAGTAATAAAATATTGTTTGAGACATCTTTTTAATTTAATGATTCAATTAAGTAAATTACGTTAACAACAATGTTATGTTTTTAATTTAAAATTGTTTAACAGAAAAGTAATATGATCTATGAAAATGCTAGGTTTGGATAAATAAAGAAATGGAAATTTATACAGATATCTCACCGGAGGGCAATTAACTTCCAATATTTATAGCTTAATTAGACTCAAATTAAAGATACTTAAATTGTAATTAAATTTAAAATTTGCACTAATTTTTAACCATTGCATGGTGTCTAGCAATATAGCATTGAAATATTCGAGGAGCGAAAGGACGTTTGTTTATACATACACTGTTAGAGTTGAAATATTTAACTGATGGCACCCTGATTATTATTTCATCATATAGATAGCAGATGATCAACTAATATAGTGCATTTAAACATAAAGACCCCTATCCACCATTTATAATTTACACATTATTTTATATTAAAAATTAGAAATGACGATGGTTGACAATTTTAGGGAAGAACATCAGTTTTCAGAATAAAAATTATTACATTTAACTACATCCTGATCATTCATTCCACCATATAGATCACATTCAAACCATTAACATCAGTAACACACTAATGACAAATGTATGTATTACATATATACATAATTTAAATACAACCAAAATATTAGCATTATTTCTTTAAACAAAGTATAAAATAAAAACCTTAGCTTTGAGTTGTTGCTCTATAGCATCTGCTTCATTATGCAAGCCAAGGTTCCTGTAATATTCAATCCACTGTTGGCTGTAATCAGCTTGAGGAGCTGCAGCCATGTTAGGTATTGCACCACCTGTAAAATCTAAATGAAAATCATTATAATAATGAACAGAGGTTTCTATTTATTCAACTGAAATATTTAAAAATGATACCTTGAATTAATGATAAAATTTTAATAAGCTATTTCCATTAATAGTTATTGTTATATTTTTAAGAAAAAAAATATTAATACAAGGAACATCAATAAGTAAGAAATGAACTAGACAATTGTTAAAATACAATTAAATTTTGACAACTTAAGTAAAGAGGAAAAGGAAGAGTAATATCTAAGTTGCAGAAGCTTTTCTGCTATGCACACCTACTACATTCTAATCCAATAGACTTGAGTGCATACCAAACTAAGACAAATACTAGTTGTACTTACTTGGATCTACAGGTTGTTGATTGTAAGGTGGCTGATAGGGTTGTTGTGGGGTCCCTCCCCACTGTTGCTGAGGTTGAAATCCCCCTGGACCAGGAGGACCCTGCCCTAATTTTTCAGCAATCATCTGTTTTGCTGCTTCAATTTGTTCAGGAGCTCCTCTTATCAAGAAAATTTTTTCATTGGGATTATTATTGGGTCGACGATCCAGCTCACAGTGAGCTCCTGTAGCTTGATTGATTTGCTTTATAGTCTCTCCACCTAAGGAATTATTAAATATGAAATAAAACACCAGAAATTATATTTTCATGAGAAAAATCCTTTCTTTCTAAATATTATAATTTATTTCTTAGGGCCAGATATTTCCCTTTTAATTAACATAATTCTAAAGGGATCTAAACCCAAAATAAAGCTTTTTATCTATTTAAAATTATGGGTTGGGCCAGATTCACATCAAGCTTGTTTCATCATTATGAATTATACATAATAATCAAATTAAATAAACTTAACAAGAATCTGAAGCAGAACATAAATTTGTTCTGTATTAAGCATACTATTCATTTTTCTCCAACTTCCATTGGAGTTCAATTCCAGTGACGCGGCTGGGAAAGGGGGCAGGTGCCTCCGGAACTCCTGCTTTGCCCTCATTCCTGGAGAAGAATCTTAGTTTGGGGACCCAGGCAAATTGTAAATAGGGTTTGAATGGGTACATTATTTTATTTGGACTTTATTTTATCATGTTTGCACTAATTTTCTTTTATTACCGCATGTACAGGGTGTCCCGAATTTAAATGGCAAAACTTCAGGAACTTATAGGGGACCGAAAAACTAAGACAAAAAGTCCTTTAGAGATTTGCTCGTTTTTGCTTAGTTTTAGAGAAAATCACAAAAAAAGAAACAAAACAAAAATGTTACAGGTAGCGATTATCACCTTTCAAAGTTCGTCAGGCCAGGCAGTGAGATATGTGAATACATAATGTTATCCTTCACATTCTTTTATTTGTTTACATTTTGGCTTCCTTCTAGGATTATAATTCCTAAATCAGTCTTCAGTCAGTTACTCAGATATTTTTGTGTGAATAGCATCAGCCACAATGCCGCATAAATAATCTAATGCTGAATACGCTGATATGATTTTTGTGTATGGTTTCTGTAACGGTAATGCTTTAGAAGCGATGCGGGAGTATGCGCGCCGATTTCCAAATAGAAGAGTGCCTAATCGACGATTCTTTTCGCTAACTTTTAATAGAATACGAGTGACTGGGTCATTCTTAATACGTAATGAAGGCGACCAATTCCAGGCAGCAGTAAGAGCAGATTATCGGAGAAGAAATTGTGTCCAACGCCACTTCGATAACAATCCTGAGACTAGCATCCGAAGAGCATCTGCTGCATTAGCAATATCGCGGCAAGCAATATGGCGAACTTTGAAAGGTGATAATCGCTACCCATACCATCTTCAAAAAGTTCAGAATTTATTACCTCAAGATTATGTCAAGATATTGAATTTTAGTAACTGGTTTCTTGAAAAAAATCGCGATGATAATTTATTTCCATTAAACATTATATGGACCTTTACAAGAGGAGGAATTGTTAATCAAAGAAATTATCATGTATGGGCTCTTGAAAATCCCAGAGCTATTAGAGAGAATATGTTTCAGCATGAATTTGCTATTAACGTTTGGCTTGGAATTTGGAACGGATTACTGGTAGGACCATATTTTTCACATGGAAGATTAAATGGTATCACATTTACACATTTTTTTGAGAACGACTATTCTAATTATTTAGATGACATTCCCTTGCAACAGCGGATTGAAATGTGGTTCCAACTCGATGGATGTCCAGCTCATTATAGCAGAGTTGCTCGAGCTTGGCTAGATATAAATTATCCACAACGATAGATTGGACATGGAGGAGTAGTACCTTGGCCACCCAGATCACCTGATATGACACCAATGGATTTCTTCGTATGGGGAACCTTGAAGCAGAAAGTTTATTCGGTGTCAATCAACTCAAGAGAGCAATTAAGAGACCGAATCATAGATGCAGTGCACCAAATATCATCAGAACAATGTTTAGCTGCAATTTATCAAGTGAGTGCTACATGTAATACTTGCATTGGTGCATGTGGACAACATTTTGAGCAATATTTACATTAAAAAGAACGTAACATAAACATAAATAAATAAGTATAAAAATGAAAACTTGTTTTGTTTCTTTTTTTGCGATTTTTTCTAAAACTAAGCAAAAACGAGCAAATCTCTAAAGGACTTTTTGTCTTAGTTTTTCGGTCCCCTATAAGTTCCTGAAGTTTTGCCATTTAAATTCGGGACACCCTGTATATATTTTATTACATTCACTTATTTTATTTTGTTTATATCATTTTTTGTTTTGTTATGGAATGGTTGTAGCTACATAGAACCATTACTTATTGCCCACAAGTGGCAGATTGTAATGTTTCAATAAAGTGTTAAATAAAAAAAAAAAATACTTCATTTTTCAAGAATGATAACCATACCTCTTCCAATAATTACACCACACTTGTTGGACGGTACAATATATTGGGCTTCTTCACCACCTCTCTGTTGACCAAATGGTCCTCGCCCACCAGTAAAACCACCTCTCCCAGCACCTCCACCTCTATTCATGGCACCTCTTGCCTGAAACTGTCACAGCATTTTAATATAAATATAAAGTGCATGTTTCAACATCACTTATCTAAACTACAAGCATAATAAATAAATAAATAAATAAATATATATAAATATAAATATATATATATATATATATATATATATATATATAATAGAAAATATATTCTGATTCTCGATGTCCAGTCAGTTCTTAAATTTCTTACTTACTTAATCTCTTCCTCTCTACCGCCCTAAGCAGTGTGAGGAGCCTGCTTATAGAGCTTGATTCATATGTCTTGATCCTGAACCAACAACCTTCTCCTTCTCCAGTCCAGGCCTCTCCTGTCAAAGGCTTCCTTAACCCCATTCTCTAAGGTTCTTCTAGGCCTTCCCTGAGGTCTTCTACCTTCCACTTTAGTCTCGTAAGTGGCTTTAGCCAAACGATCATCAGCCATATGGGAGACATGTCCGAACCATCTCATCCTATGTTCCTTAACGATGTCTGCTTCTGGTCGTATGCCCAGATTGGTTCTTATCGTCGTATTCCTCGCTCTATCTCTTCTTGTTTTCCCCTCAACTCTTCTTAGATACCTCATTTCCATTGCTTGGAGTTAACTTTAACTGCTGGTGAGGGTCCAATCAGTAGGACCCCCCCAGATGAAGAAGAAATTCAAGAAGCCCTGATAAAGCTTAGTAACAATAAAGCCCCAGGTATCGAGAATATCCCAGCGGAGCTGCTGAAGCATGGCGGATACGATCTGGTGCAATTTCTTCAGGACCTACTCCATGATGTCTGGACTAAGGAGGGACTACCCGTGGAATGGAAGAAGGCAGTTATTTGTCCGATACACAAGAAAGGGGATACCTTTTCTTGCAGTAACTACATGGGTATATCTTTACTTCCTTGTGCTTACAAGATATTGTCAATTGTCTTGTTCAACTGGCTGCTTCCATATATTGAGAGAGAGGTTGGGAAATACCAATGTGGATTTCAAAGAGGTAGGCCAACGACTGACCAGATATTCACACTCCGGATGCTGTTGGAAAAGACCAGAGAATACAAGGTGACGACACACCATATATTTGTTGACTTCTTACAAGCATCTGACTCCGTCAACAGAGCAGAAGTATATAGAGCAATGTTTGAGATGAATCTTCCACCGAAGTTAATGCGCCTAACAAGAATGACTATGGAGGGCAACATATCCTTCGTCCGGATGGTGAACTCTCAAGAGGCTTTTCCACTGGGACAGGGGTTAGGCAGGGAGATGGATTGGCATGCCTGATCTTCAACCTTACTCTGGAAAAGGCTGGTAGAGACTCTGGAATCGAAATAACTGGTACCCTCATTAACTCCTGCGTGCAACTCCTTGGATTTGCAGATGACATAGATATTGCCGGTAGGTCATTAGCAGCAGTCAAGGAAGCATTTATCGCACTGAGAAATGCTACAGCGAGGATGGGACTTATCGTCAACTACTGCAAAACGAAGTACATTTGCATAAACCCTCACCAAATAAACCTTGATAATCATATCCAAGTTTACGGGCAGAGTGTGGATAGAGTTGAGGAATTTGTGTACCTTGGATCCCAGGTGAACAAACAAAATGATATTGGGGCAAAAGTCGAGAAGCGGATTATAACCGCTAATCGCTGCTATTTTGGTCTCCAGAAGCATTTACGTGGTGGTCTCTTGTCCAAATCCTCTAAGATAAGACTATACAAAACTCTCATCCGACCAGTTCTCACATATACCTCAGAAAACTGGACCCTGACCCAAGCACACGAACTCTCACTATTGAGATTCGAAAGGAGAGTCCTCAGGAGAATATACGGTCCAGTTTTGGTGGATGAAGAGTGGAGGCATCGGTCCAACTATAAACTGAGACTACTTTATAAGGACCTGGACATAGTACAGTTTATGAAGTTAGCAAGACTGAGGTGGGCCGGACATGTGATTAGGATGGTGCAGGATGAAATCCCAGCCAAAGTCCTCAAGGAGCGAATGTATGGTGTGAGAAGAGCAGGCTGACAACGACTTCGATGGGAGGACTGTGTAGCTTCGGACCATATTGGATGTCCGTAATTGGAGGGTAGCAGCACTCGACAGAGAAAACTGGTGGCCGATGCTTGAGCAGGCCAAGACTCGACTACAAGGGTTGTAGCGCCGAATAATAATAATAATGGTGAGGGTCCAAGATTCACTTGAGTATGTCAGGATTGGGAGAAAGGTATTTTTAAACACTGTTTTCTTGGTGTCTTTTGTAACTTCTCTTTTTCCAATAAAACCTTTCTTAAGAGAGTTAAAGCATTTTCCTGCACATTTTATTCTCTCTTGTACCTCTCTATTAATCCAACCATACTCTTTTAGATGGGTGCCAAGATATTTAAAGTCTGCGACTTGTTCCACAGGGACACAGTCTAAGCGGACTATTCTGTCTCCTCGCTCTGCTCTCCTTCCTATCCTCATTATCTATGAGATATCAACATTTATCTTCAAGTTGATTTTTCTTAGTTCCTCCTGAAGGACTCAGAGGTTGAACTGTAGTTTACTGCATTTATTGCCGAATACTACCAAATCATCGGCAAAAGCAAGCAGTGTGAAGAATGTGGATCTTATGTTTCTATAACCCTAAGGCCTCATTTTCTGTTGTGCTCTTCTGAGAGTAGAATCCAATAATATGATAAACAATGGGCTAAGACTGCACCCCTGTCTAATACCTTGAGTGATCAGGAATTCCTTTGAGGGGTAACTGCATATCCTGACTACATTACTCTGTTCCCTATACAGACTTAAAATTGCCTTCTTAGACCCATTCCAATTCCTTTTTTCTCTAATGCATATATGAGGTATTACTTTTTGATTCTATCAAAGGCTTTAATTAAGTTCACGAAGCAGGTATAGACTTCTTTATCCTTCTCTATTATCTTCTCAGATATCTGTCTCAATGTGAAGATTAGGTCCTGTTTGCTTCTATTCCTTCTAAAGCCATATTGCTCCTCACCCAGCACTGGTTCCATAATTGCCCTAAGCCGCCTTTCTAGGATCTGGCGTAAATCTTGCATGGTACGCTAAGGAGGGAAATGCCTCGGTGGTTTATATATTTCCTATTGTCACCTTTTTTTAAAAATGGGGACCATAACTGACACCTCCCATTCTTTCGGAATTTCCTTTCTCTTCCTTATCAGATTCAACAGGTGATTTAGTATTTCCATTCCCTTCTGCCCCATGTATTTAACCATTTCCGGGAAATGGACCCTGACCCAAGCACACAAACTCTCACTATTGAGATTCGAAAGGAGAGTCCTCAGGAGAATATACGGTCCAGTTTTGGTGGATGAAGAGTGGAGGCATCGGTCCAACTATAAACTGAGACTACTTTATAAGGACCTGGACATAGTACAGTTTATGAAGTTAGCAAGACTGAGGTGGGCCGGACATGTGATTAGGATGGTGCAGGATGAAATCCCAGCCAAAGTCCTCAAGGAGCGAATGTATGGTGTGAGAAGAGCAGGCTGACAACGACTTCGATGGGAGGACTGTGTAGCTTCGGACCATATTGGATGTCCGTAATTGGAGGGTAGCAGCACTCGACAGAGAAAACTGGTGGCCGATGCTTGAGCAGGCCAAGACTCGACTACAAGGGTTGTAGCGCCGAATAATAATAATAATGGTGAGGGTCCAAGATTCACTTGAGTATGTCAGGATTGGGAGAAAGGTATTTTTAAACACTGTTTTCTTGGTGTCTTTTGTAACTTCTCTTTTTCCAATAAAACCTTTCTTAAGAGAGTTAAAGCATTTTCCTGCACATTTTATTCTCTCTTGTACCTCTCTATTAATCCAACCATACTCTTTTAGATGGGTGCCAAGATATTTAAAGTCTGCGACTTGTTCCACAGGGACACAGTCTAAGCGGACTATTCTGTCTCCTCGCTCTGCTCTCCTTCCTATCCTCATTATCTATGAGATATCAACATTTATCTTCAAGTTGATTTTTCTTAGTTCCTCCTGAAGGACTCAGAGGTTGAACTGTAGTTTACTGCATTTATTGCCGAATACTACCAAATCATCGGCAAAAGCAAGCAGTGTGAAGAATGTGGATCTTATGTTTCTATAACCCTAAGGCCTCATTTTCTGTTGTGCTCTTCTGAGAGTAGAATCCAATAATATGATAAACAATGGGCTAAGACTGCACCCCTGTCTAATACCTTGAGTGATCAGGAATTCCTTTGAGGGGTAACTGCATATCCTGACTACATTACTCTGTTCCCTATACAGACTTAAAATTGCCTTCTTAGACCCATTCCAATTCCTTTTTTCTCTAATGCATATATGAGGTATTACTTTTTGATTCTATCAAAGGCTTTAATTAAGTTCACGAAGCAGGTATAGACTTCTTTATCCTTCTCTATTATCTTCTCAGATATCTGTCTCAATGTGAAGATTAGGTCCTGTTTGCTTCTATTCCTTCTAAAGCCATATTGCTCCTCACCCAGCACTGGTTCCATAATTGCCCTAAGCCGCCTTTCTAGGATCTGGCGTAAATCTTGCATGGTACGCTAAGGAGGGAAATGCCTCGGTGGTTTATATATTTCCTATTGTCACCTTTTTTTAAAAATGGGGACCATAACTGACACCTCCCATTCTTTCGGAATTTCCTTTCTCTTCCTTATCAGATTCAACAGGTGATTTAGTATTTCCATTCCCTTCTGCCCCATGTATTTAACCATTTCCGGGAAATGGACCCTGACCCAAGCACACAAACTCTCACTATTGAGATTCGAAAGGAGAGTCCTCAGGAGAATATACGGTCCAGTTTTGGTGGATGAAGAGTGGAGGCATCGGTCCAACTATAAACTGAGACTACTTTATAAGGACCTGGACATAGTACAGTTTATGAAGTTAGCAAGACTGAGGTGGGCCGGACATGTGATTAGGATGGTGCAGGATGAAATCCCAGCCAAAGTCCTCAAGGAGCGAATGTATGGTGTGAGAAGAGCAGGCTGACAACGACTTCGATGGGAGGACTGTGTAGCTTCGGACCATATTGGATGTCCGTAATTGGAGGGTAGCAGCACTCGACAGAGAAAACTGGTGGTCGATGCTTGAGCAGGCCAAGACTCGACTACAAGGGTTGTAGCGCCGAATAATAATAATAATGGTGAGGGTCCAAGATTCACTTGAGTATGTCAGGATTGGGAGAAAGGTATTTTTAAACACTGTTTTCTTGGTGTCTTTTGTAACTTCTCTTTTTCCAATAAAACCTTTCTTAAGAGAGTTAAAGCATTTTCCTGCACATTTTATTCTCTCTTGTACCTCTCTATTAATCCAACCATACTCTTTTAGATGGGTGCCAAGATATTTAAAGTCTGCGACTTGTTCCACAGGGACACAGTCTAAGCGGACTATTCTGTCTCCTCGCTCTGCTCTCCTTCCTATCCTCATTATCTATGAGATATCAACATTTATCTTCAAGTTGATTTTTCTTAGTTCCTCCTGAAGGACTCAGAGGTTGAACTGTAGTTTACTGCATTTATTGCCGAATACTACCAAATCATCGGCAAAAGCAAGCAGTGTGAAGAATGTGGATCTTATGTTTCTATAACCCTAAGGCCTCATTTTCTGTTGTGCTCTTCTGAGAGTAGAATCCAATAATATGATAAACAATGGGCTAAGACTGCACCCCTGTCTAATACCTTGAGTGATCAGGAATTCCTTTGAGGGGTAACTGCATATCCTGACTACATTACTCTGTTCCCTATACAGACTTAAAATTGCCTTCTTAGACCCATTCCAATTCCTTTTTTCTCTAATGCATATATGAGGTATTACTTTTTGATTCTATCAAAGGCTTTAATTAAGTTCACGAAGCAGGTATAGACTTCTTTATCCTTCTCTATTATCTTCTCAGATATCTGTCTCAATGTGAAGATTAGGTCCTGTTTGCTTCTATTCCTTCTAAAGCCATATTGCTCCTCACCCAGCACTGGTTCCATAATTGCCCTAAGCCGCCTTTCTAGGATCTGGCGTAAATCTTGCATGGTACGCTAAGGAGGGAAATGCCTCGGTGGTTTATATATTTCCTATTGTCACCTTTTTTTAAAAATGGGGACCATAACTGACACCTCCCATTCTTTCGGAATTTCCTTTCTCTTCCTTATCAGATTCAACAGGTGATTTAGTATTTCCATTCCCTTCTGCCCCATGTATTTAACCATTTCCGGGAAATGGACCCTGACCCAAGCACACAAACTCTCACTATTGAGATTCGAAAGGAGAGTCCTCAGGAGAATATACGGTCCAGTTTTGGTGGATGAAGAGTGGAGGCATCGGTCCAACTATAAACTGAGACTACTTTATAAGGACCTGGACATAGTACAGTTTATGAAGTTAGCAAGACTGAGGTGGGCCGGACATGTGATTAGGATGGTGCAGGATGAAATCCCAGCCAAAGTCCTCAAGGAGCGAATGTATGGTGTGAGAAGAGCAGGCTGACAACGACTTCGATGGGAGGACTGTGTAGCTTCGGACCATATTGGATGTCCGTAATTGGAGGGTAGCAGCACTCGACAGAGAAAACTGGTGGCCGATGCTTGAGCAGGCCAAGACTCGACTACAAGGGTTGTAGCGCCGAATAATAATAATAATGGTGAGGGTCCAAGATTCACTTGAGTATGTCAGGATTGGGAGAAAGGTATTTTTAAACACTGTTTTCTTGGTGTCTTTTGTAACTTCTCTTTTTCCAATAAAACCTTTCTTAAGAGAGTTAAAGCATTTTCCTGCACATTTTATTCTCTCTTGTACCTCTCTATTAATCCAACCATACTCTTTTAGATGGGTGCCAAGATATTTAAAGTCTGCGACTTGTTCCACAGGGACACAGTCTAAGCGGACTATTCTGTCTCCTCGCTCTGCTCTCCTTCCTATCCTCATTATCTATGAGATATCAACATTTATCTTCAAGTTGATTTTTCTTAGTTCCTCCTGAAGGACTCAGAGGTTGAACTGTAGTTTACTGCATTTATTGCCGAATACTACCAAATCATCGGCAAAAGCAAGCAGTGTGAAGAATGTGGATCTTATGTTTCTATAACCCTAAGGCCTCATTTTCTGTTGTGCTCTTCTGAGAGTAGAATCCAATAATATGATAAACAATGGGCTAAGACTGCACCCCTGTCTAATACCTTGAGTGATCAGGAATTCCTTTGAGGGGTAACTGCATATCCTGACTACATTACTCTGTTCCCTATACAGACTTAAAATTGCCTTCTTAGACCCATTCCAATTCCTTTTTTCTCTAATGCATATATGAGGTATTACTTTTTGATTCTATCAAAGGCTTTAATTAAGTTCACGAAGCAGGTATAGACTTCTTTATCCTTCTCTATTATCTTCTCAGATATCTGTCTCAATGTGAAGATTAGGTCCTGTTTGCTTCTATTCCTTCTAAAGCCATATTGCTCCTCACCCAGCACTGGTTCCATAATTGCCCTAAGCCGCCTTTCTAGGATCTGGCGTAAATCTTGCATGGTACGCTAAGGAGGGAAATGCCTCGGTGGTTTATATATTTCCTATTGTCACCTTTTTTTAAAAATGGGGACCATAACTGACACCTCCCATTCTTTCGGAATTTCCTTTCTCTTCCTTATCAGATTCAACAGGTGATTTAGTATTTCCATTCCCTTCTGCCCCATGTATTTAACCATTTCCGGGAAATGGACCCTGACCCAAGCACACAAACTCTCACTATTGAGATTCGAAAGGAGAGTCCTCAGGAGAATATACGGTCCAGTTTTGGTGGATGAAGAGTGGAGGCATCGGTCCAACTATAAACTGAGACTACTTTATAAGGACCTGGACATAGTACAGTTTATGAAGTTAGCAAGACTGAGGTGGGCCGGACATGTGATTAGGATGGTGCAGGATGAAATCCCAGCCAAAGTCCTCAAGGAGCGAATGTATGGTGTGAGAAGAGCAGGCTGACAACGACTTCGATGGGAGGACTGTGTAGCTTCGGACCATATTGGATGTCCGTAATTGGAGGGTAGCAGCACTCGACAGAGAAAACTGGTGGTCGATGCTTGAGCAGGCCAAGACTCGACTACAAGGGTTGTAGCGCCGAATAATAATAATAATGGTGAGGGTCCAAGATTCACTTGAGTATGTCAGGATTGGGAGAAAGGTATTTTTAAACACTGTTTTCTTGGTGTCTTTTGTAACTTCTCTTTTTCCAATAAAACCTTTCTTAAGAGAGTTAAAGCATTTTCCTGCACATTTTATTCTCTCTTGTACCTCTCTATCAATCCAACCATACTCTTTTAGATGGGTGCCAAGATATTTAAAGTCTGCGACTTGTTCCACAGGGACACAGTCTAAGCGGACTATTCTGTCTCCTCGCTCTGCTCTCCTTCCTATTCTCATTATCTATGAGATTCACGAAGCAGGTATAGACTTCTTTATCCTTCTCTATTATCTTCTCAGATATCTGTCTCAATGTGAAGATTAGGTCCTGTTTGCTTCTATTCCTTCTAAAGCCATATTGCTCCTCACCCAGCACTGGTTCCATAATTGCCCTAAGCCGCCTTTCTAGGATCTGGCGTAAATCTTGAATGGTACGCTAAGGAGGGAAATGCCTCGGTGGTTTATATATTTCCTATTGTCGCCTTTTTTAAAAATGGGGACCATAACTGACACCTCCCATTCTTTCGGAATTTCCTTTCTCTTCCTTATCAAATTCAACAGGTGATTTAGTATTTCCATTCCCTTCTGCCCCATGTATTTAACCATTTCCGGGAAATTCCATCTTTACCTGCTGATTTCCCTATTTTAAGAGAGGTAATTGCATCTTCCACTTCCTTTTCCCTGATGAAGTCATCCTCCTGCCAATTATCTGCAGGTTCTGGTGTCATTTCCATTTCTATTCCTTCCATTTCAGCGTCATTCAGTAGCTCCTTAAAATATTCTGCCCATCTATTCATTATGTCTTCAGTTTTTATAAGGACTATTCCGCTTTTGTCTTTAACATACTTTAATATTAGGTCTTTATATTTACGCTTGCTTCTAATACTCCTGTAAAAAAGCTTCTGGTTTGTCCTTGCATCCTCTTCTAATTTCCTACCAAAGTCCTCCCATGTATTTCTTTTGGAAGTAAGAACAACATTTTTAACAATTCTTCTCTGCTCTCTATATCTGGCATAGTCCTCTTCTGAACCTGTTTTCAAGTATTGTTTCTAACTTATTTTCTTCATTTGGACCTGGGTCTTTACCTCGTCATTCCACCAAGCTGTTCTTTAGGCCCTTAGTCCCACAGGAGTTTATTCACATACCGATTCCGTCGACGCCACCAAGATACACTTCAATGCACTCCAGCAGGTCTCAATATCGTCATCATCCCATCGATATGTTCCTGTTCTAGCCTTTTCTTCTATTGCTTCTTGATAAGCTTGGGCAATTTCCGTGATCTTCAGCATGTAGACGTTTGTTTTATATGTTCGGATGGGTTTAGATTTAATGTTTTCGTTGATGTTCTCCTTCACTGCCAAATCCATCTTTAGTAGCAGGTGGTCACTACCTATTTCATATACTCTACTGACTCTAACATCTATTGTATCTCTTAATGTTTCCCTAGGTATGAGGAAATAGTCTATTATGGACTTCTTATGTCCCTTGTATATTTATGGACCCCTTTATGGGGGAATAAGCTATTTGCTATAACCATTCCATTGGCCAGACATAGCCTAATAATTATTTCACCATTGTCATTGAGAGTCCGCTCTCCATACCTTCCAATTGCTCCTTGCCATTCCCCCCCATTATTTCTGACCCTGCCGTTCAGGTCTCCCATAATGATTGGAATTCCCTCATTATCATCTAATTCCTACTGTAGAGTCTCGAAAAAGGTGTCCTTCTCTAATATCGGTGCATTATCATTAGGGCCATACACAACGAATATTGTAAAAAGTTTATTTCCCAACATCAGCCTTCTAGACATGATTTTGTCACTAATACCTTTCCATTCCTGTAAGGTGTGAACAGCATCTTTGTGCACTAAACATGCTACAACACTCTTGGCATGTATCTGGAAATTGACTCCAGAGTACACCAGCAGATAGTTCCAATTTCTGCTTCTCCTTTGCCCTTCCTTTTAGTTTTGGTGAGTCCCATTATGTTAATATTTGCTTTCCTGATTTCCTCAACAAGTTCTTCCTCCTTTCCGAACAAGCCCTTGATCCATTTTCCGCACCATGTCTTGCACCATAATAACTGATCAGCTCTGTTGCTTCCTTTTCTTTTCATAATTTTTATCTCGGGTGTGCAGGGTATGGTCCTACCTCCCCCAAATCCTGGTGGGGGGCTGCCCCCTCAGAGCCTCCAGGCATGCAGATCCATCCGGATAGGCTACCTAGGGAAGGTCCCCCTAGGGCGTGTCTTGTTATGCCTTCATCTGTGGTGTGGAGGTGAGTGTAGTGTGCTGTTTGGGTATTTATAAGTGTGTTTTCGTATTGATGTTCCTGCAACTTAGAGGGCCAGAGGCTGTTTGCGGTCCTTAGACCGGACGATGGGGTCGCCACATCCCTACGCCGAAACTTTCTTTTGGCTATTTAAGAAAAATTAAGTTAAATTTAAAATTTAAGAACTGAGTGGACCTCGAGAATCAGAATATATATATCATATAATTACGAGTTTACATAAAATAAAAGCAGTCAACCCCTCAGACTGGATTCAGTTATAACATTCTGAACTCAGTGACCACATCTAAATCATCAAGGATCAAAGAGCAAGGATGATCTTGAGTCATCACCGGAATTGACCATAAAGGGTTTATTTATTTATGGTATTAAGTATCTCTAAGGAAAAGGTTCACAAAAAACTAACTACCTGATTTTCTTTTTCTGCAAGGAGCTCATAAACCAATGCTTTAGCATGCTAGAAAAAATAAGATGAAATTAAAAAAAAGATATGTAGATAGGAAACAACGACATTTGTTCATTTTTAAAAATAAGACTGTAAATCGTTGAAAATAACGACAAAATTACCTCAACTTTCTGAGGATCGCCAGTTATTCTAAGAGGTTTTTCAGCTTCTTGGTTAGGACCTTCTTGAATAACAACCATTTTAGCCCCTGAAAAAAAAAAAGTAAAATTAATATTCTACCATTTTTTTTTAAACTATTAGGAAAACTAAGAACAAACCAGATTTTTCTTGTAGCTGTTTGATTGTTTCACCACCTTTCCCTATTACAAGACCAACTTTAGGTCCAGGTAACATTATTTCCACCTAATATCAATAAAAGAATACATTACTTTTTTTTTAAATAACTGAGTTCAGAAATATAATCAATAAACAAAAGTAGAATACTTACAAATGAAGGATTATGTGAGGTTTGAGGTTGTGGAGGTCCAGGCATCATATCATTACGAGGAGGATCACCACCTGGACCCTCAGTTTTATATCTCTGATGTACAATGGCATTTACCAATTCTTTAGCCCGGCTGTAGATAATCAACAAAACATAATCAATACAATGGCATGTGGATGAATACACACACATATTTATGAGTATATAAGTGTATAGTTATAAAAGGAAGAAAAGGGTCCGGGAGGAAAAACATAGTTTTACATGGATAATATAATAAAAATGTATTAACACATTAAAATATAAATATACTAAATAAAGTGTATAAAAAAAGAAAAATCTGTATGACTAAAACCCATTAAGGTTCTTCAGGTTCAGAGCTTGTCAAGAACTGTTTCTTGACCAACACATATACAAGATAATCACTTAGCATCTTTGCTCAATCACCAGAAGTCTACTTAGTTACAGTGATCGTATAAGTTGAAAACATATAGTGAGCAATGAGGATCTCTCTTTACTCTCTTGAGTTGATACTCCATTGAAATCAATTTTCTGCCACATCCAGTCAATCACAGACCCACGAGATGAGACACAGAGCCAAAGGCTTATCTATCCCATTCTAAAAAAATGTGTGTGTGTATATATATTTTTTTTCCGACTCAATTTTAACTCAGGGTATTTAAATGTTTAGTAATTACTGTTATTTTTTCATACACATGTTTGCTTTCTGGTAACAAGTTCTTTGAACACATTTCTCTTAGGTATTTCATAAAAAAAATGTACAAGCACAATGTTTTTTTGAGGTGAGAAGAACTAACATAAACTTAATATTGTGTCCATATTCACTGCCTCGTTTACAGTGAAATACATTAAAATGTTTATTGGACATAATATAAATTATAAATAAAGTCTATAAGCATAAGCCATTTAAAAAATGACTAACTGTAATAGAAAAACAAAATGACTTAAGAAAACAATTTATAGCCCAGAATATCATAATTAAAATATACCTTTTTCACATTTCAAAAGTCAATATATTAATTAAAAGGTTCACCTAATAGCCTGGGGATTTCCTGTGAGGGTGCATATTCTATCAGGTGTGCCTCCTGAATCTGGGGCCATCTGGATCTTACAGCCAGATTCACTCTGTAGACGTGTTATCTGCTCTCCTCCACGCCCAATAACTATAACATAAGTACATCTGTACTTCATAATGGACGCTCAACATACACATAGAAATTCTTAATATGTCAAAATGAATCTAAAATCAGAATATCTTTTGCATTATTTCCTGTAGCATAGTGACTTATTTACCATATTTTTATCCAGAAAAAACTATAGGTAAAGAAATCCTATTTTTATTGAAACAGTAAATAAAATAATACTTCTATAATAAAACGTAATATGCGATTTTATTTAATCATGTAATATAATTAACACATGGTGAGCAAAAATCCTTTGAAAAAACATTTTACTCTTACACAACCAGAAAAACATTTGACAAGGAAAATGATTGAGTCCACTACTAATCACAGAAGACAAAATCTCAAAACATCTTGTTAAGAAAACAAAGTACTATTGAAGAATCCATAAACATCCTAATACAAGACGACCTAAAATTTTCGCAGGTACAATACAGCACACAGGACTTTGAAAAACCTACAGAATGTAGAAATAAAGAAAATATGAAATAATATGTAATGGAAATATGCAAGCATATGTGTACTGCTATGAATACTGGGGGCCATAATAAGTATGATAAGAAATAGGATGTAAATCAAATAATTCTGTTCTTTAATTAAAAATAATCTACTTAGGAAAAAGAAACTGACGTGAGATATAAACTAGTTAAAATTAAGACAACTTATTGATGAGGAAAGGGTTGACTCTATGTGTCAAATATATTGACTGCTACCCCCCCCCCAACCATTTTTAACATTTCTCTAAAACAAAATATCTTCTGGTAGTGGTTTAAGGGGCAGACAGAGCTTTGGACTGCACTTGATAAGAGTTTCAACAGAATTCCTTAAGTGGAAATAAGATTTGTGCTGATAAGAAAATTTGATGTGTTAAATCACTATAATTGCTATTGGCAATGTTCAACTTAATTTAACTTTAAGTACACTAATAGTTATGGGATCCAAATTTAAACATCCCTTAAGATTAACAGTTAAACATATATGAATATTAATAAATATAAACTAATACAACAACCCCTGAAGGATAATTTCATATTCGGTACTGGGTCTGTCTATTATGAAGTAAGCATCAGCATTCAACTGCCCAAATGCATTGAGGATCAAATACTCACTTTAAAGAGGGTGGATTTGCACAATAGGATCTCATGATTCTTGAGTCAATCCAAGGTTGACACAAAGAAAATAAATTTTCTGTCACAGATGGATTTAAAACTAGGTCTAGGATTTGGAAATTAAGATGCATGAGACGAAATGGGCCAAAAAAATATTGAATAATTATTAGTAAACCAAATAAATTATATGGACAAGAAAATGGTTTGGGTGGAGGTCAAAATAACTTCTCAAATAGTGAGAAACAATTTTTTTTTTTTAATTCAAGATCAAGGAACGGATTTGCTCAAGCATTTTCAGAGGATTTAACAAGAGATAAAGGACAATTTCGCACAGGTCTTGAGGATGCAACAACTATGACCTTCTTTGAGTGGGGTAGAATTATAAATTAGAAAACTATCAAAAGCATTTAAAAATCCTTGTGAAGTGAGGAAGTGGTTCAGCTCAAAAAGAGATTATTTACTTTGAAAGTTTAAATTTAAAATGAATTTCAAAACAACAAAAAATAACAATGTACATAAGTAAAGAAAGATGACCCATATTTTAAAAATGGGATTCTCTAGTTATGGTGTAGTTATGAAAATCGAATCATAGTGGTAAGATACAGGTATCAAAATCTGGGATAAACCAATCCTCCTTATCACTTTGTCAAAGGAAAAGATCGAATCCTTTCTAAACATGATAAAATTTCAACAGAGAAAGAGATGAAATTACTTTTAGAAGTGAAAAAAAGAAGCAAAAGAAAAAACGTGCACTGGAAGGATAATTCCATCTATTAGTGAAATGAAGAATATAGGGTGCTCAGAAATAAAAATTCAAGCATTTTTCATGGATTCAAAGGCTGTGAACAGTAATATTTAAGACTGCTTTAATCAATTAAACTTGGAACAAATTTGGAACCACAGTACGTATTTTGCCAGTTTAAGTTGAAATGTAAAATTTAAAAACTTGAAAATTAAAACTGAAAGTAATTATGGTAACTGCTAAGTGTGTATTGAAAATAATCTTTATTTGTCCAAAATTACTATAACCATAGAAACAAAAATAGTAAAAACTATTGACAAGAAATATATAAGATCAACTGTTACAACAGATTTAATGGTTGCTGTATGAATTAAGGACTACAGCCTGCTCCATACCGAGATGGCAGTATGGATTTTAAATAGGAAGTTCTATCTCTCTCTAGCACAGTATGTGCTAGATCTCTCTATCCATTAATTTCCCTGCGGTGTTGCTGCTATATTTCAACTTCATTAAATCTTTTCAGGAAAAAATAGAAACTCTACTAGCAAAACCTAATTAAAACATGATAAAGAGCCATAAAACAGCATTAAATCTAAAAGCCTGAAATAAATTTCTTTAATTCAGTATATAATAGATATAGTAAATTCTTACATTATTATTCTAAAACATCAATAAGGACAAAGAGATGTAGAACATTAAAGGAATTATTAACTCATACAATCAAAACATCTGATGGAAATACTCACTGAGTCCAACCATCTTATCAGGAACTTTGATGTCTTCCGTATACACTCCTCCAGAGAGACCGGGAACCATTGCCTGAGGTGTTTGCCGAGGAGGTCCAGCTGGGGGTGAGGCAGCAACTTTCTTGGCATCAGGTTCTAATGCATATGAAAAAATGATTGAGACACCCCTTTTTATTTCCACATTGGTAATTTAGCACCTCTTTATGTTTGAGCTTGAGTCAACAATAGCTAATATAAAATGATGGAACAGAAACAGATGGATCAAGTTTATAGTAGATGAAGTAAAAATTGCTATTGTAAATAAATCGATTAATCAGAACCAATCTATTAATTTTGTATCTTTTCAGAAGTGATTTTGACACACCATAATATGAACTTATAATGCATAGACCATGGAAGAGTAAATGAAAAATTCTGGATATTTTGATAACTAGAGCTAAGCCTAATGTAGAAAATAATGTTGACTATTGGGTTATTTCATATGAAATGTCCATTTTCAAAGGAAATGTTATTTAGTAAAATACTTTATGAAATCATAACATTTTTATTCAAAATATTACCTTCACTTTCTTTAGATTTTCCCAATATGTTATCAATTTTTAATCCCAGAACAGAAAAATTTGTAAAATAATCCGAAAATGGATTTTTGACTTGAGAATAATTTACAAAAATTTTACCCTCAAGGAAGTTGCCTAATTTTTGAACAGATGGAAATCTGTTGGAGATAAGTCTGACAAATAAGGCGGGTGTGGGAGGACTTTTTCAGTTTCTTAACTGTCTGTCGCGAAACATGAGGCCTGGCATTGTCGCTTAAGAGTAAAAGTAAAGGTTCCTTCCGATTAATAAATGCAGGTTGCTTTGTGATAAGTTTTAGTTGCATCATGTCGATATCCTAGCAGTATAGTATGATGTGGGATGTGATGGTTTCACCTCTTGGTAGAAAGGAGAAATGATTTATTCCTGCCAGTAACCATCATGCAGAAATTAACTATTTTTTTTTGTAATGGCAAATGGTCCATTCGTTAGAACTCCTTTCCTCAATGTGGTGGTAATGTTTCTTGCAGCTTGGGCTGCCAGAATGTCCAAATTTAAACTCAAAAAAATAATTACTTAAAATAATTAATTAGTTAATATCATATTTGATGGAATACTAGATAATCTTTGTTCAATTGTAGTGATAGTAAATATCAAAAAAGAGAGGATCAATAACAGCTCATTACAATATGTATGTATTTTTTCTTTTTATTAATGGGTCCTCAGTAACAGTAAAAGAGAAATCTACCAGAAAGTGGAAAGAATCTTACGAGAATCTAATACCAAGGTATACATACTATGCGAAAGATGAGACTGACATTTCTCAGACTTCATTTCATTTCATTCTATACAGAATGAACAACTTCAACTTCAACTTCATTCTATACAGAAAGACCAAGTGCAGATTGACCACACAAATATTTTATTATTTCAGGAATACGAATACCACAACAATGTGAAATAAAGAAGTCCAGTAAAGAAGTAGGAAAGATTTAGAAACATTAAATGTCACTGAGCCTCATATGCTATAAAGAAGTTAATTTAAGAGCAGAGTGAAAAATCAGGATGAAGAAAGACCAGAGAAAGTTGGATGAAGTTGGACATAAGCTGAAAGGAAATGGGCCAGTGAATGTATGAAGAAATATTGAAGACGGAGAAAACTCCAGCAGAGGGAAACAAAGAAATGAAGTTGTTGCGTGAACTGAAGTGGTCAATAGGAAATAATAATAATGGATTCTCTATCTCAAAATAACTTCACTGTATCATTTTTTTTTTATCGTATAACTATTTCCCATTTAAACTGTGGTAAATAAATTTTTAATTATGATATGATTTAATATGATTATGATTAATTATTCAAATTTTATTATTATTATTTATAATTTTAAATTAGTCAAAAAAATATTTTTTTTCTTGAACTTTTAGAGAACCATATAATATCTTAAATACAGGATATAAAGTGTTCTCAATTGTAATGTAAAACCGGTTAACTCAACATATGGAACCACAGATCGGAGAATATTTATCATATATATTATAACAACAATTTACTATGTGAACGTAGCTTATCAGCAAAACAAGATTTCTCGTTCCCGGTCACCAACTAAGGCCTAATGAAAACGAGGAATTTCGTTCCCGGGCATCAATGTGTTAACATTGTGCTCAATGCAGTTATAAAAAGAGCAGGACTGATATCTCACGGGACAATATTTAGCTGGGACACAAGTGATGGCGCATACGGATGATGTTATCATTGAAGGGAGGACTCGATAAAGCATTAAGGAAGCACTCATGGTGGTACATGTACATGGGATCAGCTGTTAATGACACATTAGACAAAGGAAAAGAAGTAAAATAAATGACAGCTAACTGAACTTATTGTAGCCTCTCTAAACTCTTTGGAAGTAGACAGCTCAGTCGCACAAACAAGTTCAAAATGTACAACGCATTCATCCGATCCATCATGACATACGCGTCAGAAACCTTGGTAGTGAGTAAAACACATCAGCTGAGCATACTGACAAATTTTAAAGAAATATGTGCAAGGGAAGGATACTGAGAAGACTAATATAGAAAACCTTGGGATGGACGACCAAAGTAAAGATGGTAGGATGCTGTCACTGAGGATCTGAATGGAACATGCAATATATACATCAGACGTGCTAACAACAGGAAAGGCTGGTTGAGCTGGCTAAGGACTGCTTAAAGAGTGTGAATGGGTTTTAACCATGGTAAAAACATTCTTAAACAAAATATGTTAATTAAAATTTGGAAATAGTTTCATTGGGACCTCCTTGTGGCAGCCAGCAAACCTAGGAAAGTAAACTAAAGATCATCAAAATAGCTGTTAGAGAAAGATTGGTATGACATCTGTACAGGTCTACATTGCTGCATTTAAAAAAAAATAGTAATAATGTAGTGTTGACAGTTAAGTAAATATCTAAATAAAATAAAATGACGTTATTAATAAAATAAAATGACATAATTAAGTACAGAGATACAAGTTGAAATAATTTGTAATTTTAACATAAGCGAATTATTTATTTCTCCAATACCTTTAGTACTATATTCACAAGTAGCTTATTTAAAGGCTTAAGATATCAGGGATCTTTTTTATCAGAGTTTTTAAATCTATTAATCATCAGAGAGAAGTGAAAAAAAATAAATAGAGAAACTGGCAAAACTTGGTATGAATGAGGGTAATTATACACCATTTATGTATATCTAGTAATTTGGATACCCGAAAAATCAGTTCTTTAACAAAAAATAATGTACCCTGTTATCTTTAAATATTTATAAAAATTAAAATAATTTGATAGATTATAAATTAATAATTATACAATTAAAAATTACTTTCAAGATAAAAAGATAAAGAGCATCTTAAAACATAAAAAAGAAAAATTAAATAGTTGTGTATTAAAAGTACAATAATCTTCTATTAATAAAAATTATCATATTTAATCTCATTGAATGTAAATATGCACACTGAAAATTAAAAAAAAAAAAAATTATAATTTCTTACCTATTCAAAGTTGGCCTAATTTAAATATGTAGAAACAAAGGAAGGTGAAATTCAAATGTTAAGCCACAACTTCTAAATTTTTAGATTAAAACAATACATTAACACATTGCTAAACAATAGAAAATTGCTAATGGAGCAAGCTAGAGTACCATTAAAGAAATGAGGAGAAAACAACCATGCTTGACTAGACGTTGCGATGCCCAACCAGTCTTATTTTTACATTACACAGCATACTATGACTACAAGTTCTCAAAACATATCGCTATGGCTAAAAGGAGAGTCACTGCTTTTTACTAAAGAGAATGTCAGGCAGATTTTCCTAAAATTTAGGAGTATCAGAAAGCACAAACAAGCCTATATTAACCTAGAAAAAGGATTGGCAACATAAAACAGTGATATTTTTATGACAACCCTAATAAATATATGAAGATATGTCACTTACCCAGGATTTCTATGACAAAGTATGAACTCATGTGATTAAGTTGAAATAAATAAAAAAAATTCCCTAACCACTGACTACAATATTATGAAATATATGTTTACATTTGTAAATATTTTATCAAAGGATGAAGAAAAAGAAACCAATTAGTTTTAACTAAGTACCACAAGAGTTTGACCTAGGCATGCTATTGAATCATCGGCAAGCTATCTTCAAAACGGTTTCATTACAAAACATTAAAATTTATGGTTAATATAGCCAAAAAAAAATCACCAATCATAAAAAAGTATCCTAAGGACTTCTACATAATATAAAATACCCAGTTTAATGAAATATCTAGGTACTGTACTGAAATGCCTTGAGGATGAAACCATTACCAAAAGGCAGTCCACATATGTTCACAAACTTGAACGAACATAAGCACAAATTTTTTTTACCTGTCCAGTCCATACCTGACCCTTCATCCAAAGGCCGTTTTGTACCAACATCTCCACCAGAACTAGCTCCAGGGTTAATTTTAGCAGCAATCTGATGAAGAAAAAAAAAGGATAAATTAATTATGCTTTCAATATAAGAAAACTTATAAATGGTTTCCAAAGACAGTTATAATTTATTCAATCTTTTAGAAAAATCACTGTCTCAAAAAAGTAATGCCCCGTTTCTGTTTGTTTTGTGTCTGATGCAGATAAAAAGGAATTTTAACAAATTAATTTAAGTTGCAAGTAAATAATTTAAGAAATGTTGAAAGGGGTGCATCAATACATTATACACAATAAGTAAATTTTTTGGTGTCATTAAAATCTAATTTTTAAGGCCATTACCTGAGAGGAGATACTCTACAAAATAGAATAACAATGTCAACAGTGCAATAAAAAAGAAAATACAGCAGTTTATATAGACAGAAATGAAATAGTATGAGTAGGAATGAAATACAATGAACAAAGGATTAACTTATAAAATAATATATGAGAAATTAAAAAGTAAAAAGAGTGAAATGAAATATATGAAGATAATAAAACAGTAAAATTAGATGAGAAATAATTTTTACAATATATAATGATTATCATGTAATTAGAGAAAGTCAAAAGTTAGAAATAAGCTTCTATTAAAATGAATGTGTAATTATGATGGAGCGAGATACTTAATTAAAATAATATAATACAATATGGTTGTATGTGGAAAAAAAGGATAGAGATAGAAAAAATGGAGGAAAAAATACAACAAATTGGAACATACCAGCAGAATGTAGAGTCTTAGAGCAATTAAAGAAATATTAAACTAAACAGAATCTAAAAAAATGTTTTTTAGCACGGCAACAGATTATCTGGATAGATTGGTTATCTGTGGACTTCGTGGAAAAGCTAATAAGTAGTTTTGATGTGAATAATTATATTACTAACTTAGGTTGTGAAGAACAAAATGACGATTTATAGATCTTGCAACTTTCATCATGATAAAAAGCAAATTCGAACATTGAGAGTGGGAGCACAGTGCATCCCAATTGGATGCAGCACCTACTAATGTTTTAGGCCTCCTTTGAAATAGATATACTGATATACTAGAGATAAATTTAGATAACACTGAATAATTAGATCCGAATAGAATTAAAAAAAAGTGCAATCTACCAAGCCCTACATCTTGAATTAATATCTTCGCTTACGACTGACTGTTTCCTTTTTTAGTCTAAGAAGGTTCATCAATAGTACAGAACAACTGTCAATCATTTATCCAGATCAAGGCAAGAATATTATTGGAGCCGACAATGCTTTGTCATTTTCCAAAAGTTTGATTGGTATAATTAGGAAAATTGAAAGGAAATTTAACCCACCAGCTGCTTCAGTGTGGGAAGGTTGGTGGGAGAGATTAATCAGCATTCTTAAAAACCTATTTCGACGAGTAGTTGGCAGAACATCAGTAGACAACAAAGAAATTATAACATTATTGTGTGGCTGAGAGGCAGTCATCAATGCAAGACAATTAACATACATATCTCAAGATCCCAAGGACTTAGTATCACTTGGGTACGTTTGTCTAAGTATCGCCAAGTATGTTTCTTCAAGATGCGGACAAAGTAGAACATTGAATTTGGATACTTTTGAATCATGTAATCTTTGCAAAAGATACAGATATTGCCAGCAGTTGAAGCAAGATCTCTAGAAACAATTTTATTTAAGAGCATTTAGGCCAGTTAAAGCTCCTCGCTGGAAAAAGGATGTCAAGAAAGGTCAAGATTGAAGAAAAAGTATTTATCGGTAGTGATGACAAAAAGACGTTGGATTGGCCAATTGCCAATGTATAGGAAGTTATGTCAGGTAAAGATGGGAACGTAAGAGTGATCCGTTAAATGACTGCCAGTGGTGAAATTGTTCGACCCATTCAAAGTAATACTTTACTAATTAATTAATTAATACTTTACTTTAATTAATTTATTTATTTTTTCTAAACGTTAATTTAGGTGGGAGGATGTTGTATTTTATATTCAATATTGGATAATTTATAAGGCAGTTTTAACTCATTATAATTATTTTTTGATAAAACTGATGTTTAGAAGTTTATTAAATTTTTAATGTAGTACATAATAAATCGGTTATGTACTAAAATTTCTATTTATGGTTCTTTTAGTATGAAAAACCAAAACATCATAATTAATTTCTTGGAGATGAGTTATTTTTTTCCAACATAGTTGGTGACAGTGACAGTATAAATGATATAATAAATGGTGGAAACATTGGCAGACCTAGCTTCTTATTCATCAATTTAAAACAAAATAGAAGATGAAAAAATGTAGGAATCGGCTTTTTCTAGAATATAAACTAAATATAGGGAAAGTATAATTTGGAAATTCCAGTTAAAACTTAACAAAAAAAAGTATTGTTATAACAACTTGCACAGACATTTAATGAAACCAATGACATTCTGTGTAATTATCGCATGCATAGTGAGATTGTAAAGAGAAAAATACAATGTGTGTTGACAAAGTAGGTGCCTTAGGAAGGAGAGGGTTGACAACAGTGTTTCTAAGGCAGGCTTTACAGACTAGAAACCCTAGGTAATTCATATTCCTAAACTCAGTCTCTGCCCCTCATTTCCACTTTTCTGATAATTGAGCAAACCACAACTAAGATATTAGCACAGTCTCATCTTGATTTAAAAGAAAAAAAAAAATTGGTTAGAAAATAATCAAGTAAAAATACATTGTAGAAAAGCATCAATATTTTTCACTCAAAATATAGTTAATGATAATTCACCTTTAGAATAGAATATTCACTTTTATTCTGAATTAAAAATATTTCAATTCACGTAAAAAACTCGAAAAATCCCAATAAATCAGGATAGACAAAAAATTAGGTCAACATAGGGACCAAACCAATGGTGGTAATTTTTTTTTTTTTAATTCTGTTATTTTGTAAGTCTTAGTGCTTGATGTGTTAAAAAAAATCTATTCGAGCAATATTTAAAATATCTACAAATTTTATATACATACTTTTCATTTAGACACCAAATTTATATATTAGAAATGTGTAAGAAAAATATCTGAGTATCAGTAAAAACATATTCTTCAGCTAGACAGAGTAATTTGGGTTAAATCAATTCACTTCATATGAAAGTAGTAATTTCTATAGATTTATGCAAATTTCAACAAAAAACTTTTTACATTAAAATTGCCTAATCAAGCCAAGTTTCGGACAAAGCTTAAGTAATAAAAGAAATCTCTGGTAATATAACTAAGGCAAACTCCCCCTCCTCTCATTGGTTTTGCAGTATGAATGTTTCTAAATAGAAGTACATCAAGGAGCCACAACTGATCAACTAGCGATTGATAAATCATTATACCGTTAGGCTTAGGATCCTTAGAGTGAATTTTATAATAATGTGATGATAACACATATGTACATGGGTACTAACAGTTTTTGTTATTGTAAGATTGATTTAATTTGGAATTATTGTTACAAATCTTCAAAACCCCTACCTTTTTCCTTTTGCCAATTTATCCTATTCCTGACAATAAAACAACTGATTTTGATTTTGAGTGTATTCAATATAACATTAATTTTCCCAAGAAATTGGAAGTCTAAAATGACCTTAGTAACATCAATGTCTTACCCACACGGGTTGAAGAAAGCTTACATGCATGTATAAGTTAACAACGAAAGTCAAATAATTTCAATATAACAAAACCAAGGAATTTTCACCTCAAAATAACTAAGCTTGTATATAAGCTCTATTTTATTTAATTGGAGATCAAATATAAATGTTATCCAGTCTGTATTTAATAACAATGTCTTCAGATCAAGCAACAAATAAGGCTCTATAATGCCATGGATATTCAGAGCTTAGCCTCAATTATAAAGTTTTACACTACACCTGCTTCTTGGTGATTTCATCAAACAGAATTAAGCGAATCATGTTTGAGTGGAAAATAGTTGACTGGATAATTGTAATAATGAATTGAATTAGTCAGGGGGTGCACGGGTACTATTTTCTCTTATATAGTAGATAGTAAGGAAAGGCCTATTACTCTAGAAAGCGGAATATTCAATTCAATTTTTTTTTTTTTTTTTTGTGGCAAGATCAACAATTCATGGAATATGTAGTTTCTTTCAGTATTTTGTTTTCTCAAATAAAAGTCTTTCCATTTTTTTTTTTTTATGATATAGAAGACCATTTTATTGTTTTTAAATCATTCCCAAAGAGAGCTTACACCGTACCAAGCATGATAAATAAAATTAAAAGCATCTGTTTAAAATATGATCATGACAATTTTTAATTTGAAAATAAATTCTTAGCCAATATTACGAATAATGAGCATTTCCATTTTATGTATTTTAATATTTTCATTTCAGTTGTAACAGTATTTAATTTATTCATATATATACATTTTTTAACAAAAAAATTATTATTACTGTTATGGTAATAAAATTAGGGTAGATAGAACCTATGGTCTCTGTGGAGGCAATAGAGAAGGCAACAACAGCTGAATAATATTTAATGTTTAGTGGTTTAGTCTAACATAAGAGGTTATACCTCTTTGGCCATAATCATCAATTTAACAGCTGTTAGAGAGACTTGAAAAATATACTTTAAGAAAAATATATGCTACTTTGTCTAGGTTGGTCCCAGATTGTTTTTTAGCTAAGAGCTAGCGCAAGTATTTGTAAATATGCAATATGTTGTAAGTTAATCTTTTATATTTAGTTTTTTTTTATTTCAGCATTGGTTACTTTATCTATGTTATTTGTTTCGCTTGTAAGCTAAATGTAAAGTGATTGTGCACTCAGTAAAGGTTAAGAATTTTAATTTGTAAATAGAGTATTTGAGGATTTTTCTGTATATTATTTTGAATCAAGTGGAAAATGAACAAAGAATAAAAATACGTAATATTATAAATGATATAGAGTTGTTTATACGTTTATCCTTTATGAATACACTACGAGGTTACAGTCACCAACCATTTTAAAGGTGGTAATCACCTAAAGCAGCACCTGGCAAATGATTTAACCACAATTTGTAACATTTAGTAATAAGCATTCAAATTTATAGTAATAAACCTCAGTTTTTAATCGGTAAAAAGAATCATCATTTAACTATCATTTCAGAATGGATCTAAATGGTATACTGTCAATATAATGCTGAAATAATTCATAAAATATAAGTTTATAAATGAATAAGTTTTAATATTAGCAGGTGAATATGATCTGCATTTTTTTCTTTTGAAATGAATTTTCTTAACAACAAATGAGTGAATTAATTAAATATTTCCCATCGCTAGCACATTTTCTGAAACTCTCATGCAATTTTCGAATTCCACCATGAAAAAATGGTTTGTCTTTTGAAGTGATCCATGAACAGAGACAAAATTCGATTTCTTCAGAATAAGTTAACCAATAAACCATAAAAGTGTGCTGCATCGATCATGAAAACCAGTAATCAGAAGCAGCAATGACTTAACGCAAATGCAGCTTTGTTACCACAAATTACAGCATTTTTAACCAAATATACTTTAAACAAAGAGTTTCTACGAAAAAAATAATTAAAAGAAACTAATCATTATTATGTCATAAATACAAAACAAATTAGATAGTTAAAAATTAGAGAAAAAACTAAAATCACCTATTTGAAAGTAATTGCATATATTCATATAGAGTAATAACAAATAACAAATCTAGCTGAGTAAATTGGGTATCAGACCATACTACAACAATAAAAAAATTCAAAAATGTAAAAGCTCACGAGTTTTTGATCATTATAACTTAAGGATCTTTATATAATTTCAAGATAAAACAAATTAATCTATAATTTCGAAGCATCATTATTTCAATAAACAGTTTTAAAATAATAATCAATTATTAATACAAAATTAATTTGAAATTAACAGTTATTCCGCCAATAAATATTAAGAATTACAAAATTGCTAATATGAACTCAATTGTCTGCCAAAAAATAACAACATTAAGATACACAGGTGGACTAATAAAATTTTATGTTCAAAGAATAATGCAACGAAATCAAAACTACTGTACTTCCGAGACGCTTTAAATTGTATAATTAATTTAATAACTACATACCTGCTTAGCCCTTTGTAGTGCAGCAGCAAATGCTTGACTTTTATTAAATTGTTGAGGAGGTGCAACTGAATTATACTCAGACATTATGTTAAAATGTAAAACAATAAAAGAAATCAAGATAAATTTGATAAAACAGACTAAATATAGAAATGCTTGTTATTATACAATTTTAACAACCACGCTATACACTCATGAATATGGCGGAACGAGCTATAGCAGGAGTGTGCTTTATTCACTGGTATAACAATCCTGCAAACTGAAGAAACAATCCTGAAATTCTATCGATATAGTTCAACTCAACGCCAAGCACCCTGCTTTTCCACGTGGACTATATGGGAACACTTTACTGCGCATGCTCGAACTTTGACTGATTACGGATTATGTAGGAACGCATTTTTCATCCTCTGACTGTTACATGTTTGAAAAATAACTCATTTGCCTAGGGCATCCCATCAGTTTTAAAAGTGTTTTTGACAATATTAATGGGTAGTGATTTTCTAACTCAATAAGCGGCTATGAAAGGAGAGTTTTTTTTTTGTTATTTAAAGTTTACATGTATACTATAAGGTTATATTTACTTGATGTATTCAGTATACAGTTGTAAATTTCAGTAAATACATTAAAAAAAAAAGTTTAAATGTATTTCTAAAAATATTCTTTGTCATATAGTGTAGTGGATTTTCACTTTGAGCTAATATTTCTGGTTATCACGATAAAACTTAAATAGGAACTTAATTTAAGGAAGAATTTTATTTTAAACTAAAGAAGTGAAGAACATTGAAACTCTTCATTTTAGTTTCTTAGAACTTTAAAATTTTAAAATCACATTCAGATCGGGTGGGGGGAAACATTAGAGCATGTCCCTGATTTCCTAACGCCATCCCTCTGACTGCTTTGGCAGCAAGTAAACAGACCTGATGGAACAAGACTCTGACAGTTATGATTTCTGGTTGGAATGCAGAAAGTGTAATGCGCATGCTCATGACACTTTTGATGGGATGATGGAATAAACTTGAATAAAACCATCTAACTACATTGCATTTTTCATTCATAAAATTGATCCTTAAATATTAGTTATCAAAAAATAATTAATCAACCAAATCATTAGTGAACTCTAATATTCAATTAAAATTGGTAGGGAAGTGAACGGCTCATTCTTGATTGCTATAATTTCAGATTGAGCCTTTAGAGAAACTTGCGGCTCAACACACTTTATTGATTAGTTTTCAGTTGTAATTCCTATCTTGTTAATGTTCTCTCACTTCCTTTAAATAGTTTTAATTTAGCATCAATTAAATTTGTGGTGCACGCGCATATGCGGTAATGAGATCTATGCGATGATATTAAACATAAAGAACACTTTTACGATTATGTATTGTCAAATAAGACTGTACTAAACATCTTTTAAGCACAGAACCCCCGATGAAAGTTAAATAACATAGAGGCCTGTTGTAGGGATACATATCTGTTGTGGATGCATGTGTTGATAGAAAATGATTGTTGTCTTATTTTAGTAACAACGTAAAAGTTATTAGGATGGGAGGCTCCACTTCAGCATTGGTCAATTACCCAGCGACTGTCTAATGTCCCGGATGCCCTGTTCCAGTCTACATTTAATTATGAAACGGAAGCAGCTCAATGTCTAGAAAGGCTGGGAGTTGATCAGGGATTCCGAAGCGTGAGAGCTCTACGACAGTCGCTACGTGAGAATTCTTTCGAAGAATGGGCTAATTGCAGATGTCAGGGCGTTGGAGTCCGTCATTTCAAGAAGACACCGAAAGCCAACAGGTTTATATGCGAGAAACAGGTACTTTCGGGGTCGGAGTGGACCAACGCCCTAAAACTGAACATCAATTATGCGCCTCTGCGTGGAGTCCCAGGAGCCAGCGGACAGGCGAGAGAAGTTGGGTCCCTCTGGCGCAAATGCGGCAGAGAGTCAGAAACACCAGCCCATGTGCTGGGAAAATACCCCAACAACTCCCTCCTCATAACACGCCGACACCACAGGGTTAAACACGAATTAATGATGGAAAAAAGACTTCACCTGCTTTGACGAGGTCTATTGTATCGACACTGAGGGACCCACAAGATATGAGGATATTGTCGCATTTCCGAAGACCGGAAAGATAGCATGGGTGTTGGATCCGACGGTGAGATTTGAAAATAATGACCTTGACCAGGCGGGTGGAGTGGAAAAGGAAAAGAAAGAAATATATGACAAATGCATCCCTTTCCTCGCGAGACCTTCGGGGAGAGAGATAGAGAGAGAGAGTTCACCGTGAGAGGCCTCTGGTTTGGATCTCACGGAACGAATCCGAAAAGAATATGGAGCTTCCTCGATGACCTGGGTGTCAATGGCAGGTTGTGGCAGGCTCGCCGAGAATATTATTCTTGACTCCCTGGGGATAATTCACCATCATGTATGTAGTAGCTGATACCCCACAAGCTAATATATTTAATATATAAGTTTTTTTTAAAATTTATTTATCTTCATAAATTGCATGGTAATATATATGTGCTTAGTTTATCTGGTTTGTATTTTCTTCATTTTCTTGTATATAAAAAAGAAAAGAAAAAAAGAGTTGAAAAAAATTAAGAATTGTACTGTAGTTTTTAAGTATGCATTTAAAACAAACAACGTAATACTGTTTATTTACAATTAATTATAACAACAACAACCTTTATTTACAGTTTTACATATACAAGCAGCATATGTGTAAATACATGTTCCGGACTTCCTTTACATGTTTAAAGAACAGTGATTTTAATTATTTAAAATTGTCTATTATAAATTAGTTTTACAATAGCAGGAAAAATGTAGAAAAAAACCGCTTAAAAAAAGAAAAAGAAAAATGAACCATAATAATAATTGTAATTTATAAATAAATAAAAATAATACTAATAAAGTAAGTAAATATAATAATAATAATAATAATAATTAAATAGAAAATAAATACACAATTAAAAATAACTATAAAATAAATACAGATAACTAGATTATGATACCTACGAATAGTGATTAGTTAAGTGAGAAGTATATGTTTTGTTCTTTTGTGCATGTACCGTCGTAGTGAATGTTTATCATAGTTACCGATTTCTCGGATTAATCGGGATTTCGGAAGCTGGAGTTTTTTCGAAGTATGCTTTTGTTTGGGCTGAAACATATTGTTTTACAGTGGGAAGTTCAAGATCTCTGAGCATAGTCGATATTTTCGTGTAACGGGGATAATTATTAATAATTCTCATGCATAGGTTTTGTACCCTTTCAAACTTTCTATAATTTGTAGCGCAGGTTGAACTCCATACAGGTGAGGCATAGGTCAGCACTGAGCGGATTACTGTTTTATAAAGGATTAGCTTGTTTTTGGGGCATAGCCTGGATTTTTTATTAAAATAGGGAAATATTTTGTAGATGGTTTTTTTCGCTTTTTCTGTTTTCCTGTTGATGTGCTCAGTGAATGTTGAGGACCTGTCTAGAATTAAACCGAGGTATGTTACGGATTTAGACCAGGGAATGTGCTCGGAATTTAAGATGATGTGCAGATCTATGTTAGGTCTGCGTTTTGTGAAGATTATGGTGGCCGATTTCGTTGGATTGATTTTTAGTTTCCACTTCTGACAGAATTTATGGATTTTATTAAAAGCTTGTTGTAATCGGTTTACTATTGTATCGATTCGGTATGATGCTGTGTACAAAGCGGTGTCATCTGCGTAAAGCGATGTGGTTACTTTTGTGTGTTTTGGGAGATCTGATATTTAAAACAAACAAATTGTAATGTACAGTATGTCCAATATGGATTGATCAGTATGCTGTGTATTAAAGCAATCCAATATAGTTGGACAGCACTGCTGAAAATAAAGCATTTCTCTCTCTCTTTTATACATTTCCAAATTGTCAGTAATATGTATTCTCTAAGTGATGGGGCACAGCCAATGCCGTAGCCAGGAAAACCTTTCGGAGGGGGTCAGGTCAGGATCGAGGATTTTAATACCATTATTCATGATAATTTTTATATATAATGTAGACTGTAATTTTATATGTAATGTATATCCAAAGAACTTTGTTGTAAAAGGAAGAGAAGATAAGGTCTATTGCAACGTGCTGGTATTGTCTAAAACAGTCATCAAGATCCTGGAATGAAAAAGTTAATAAAGTTCTGAACTCTCTGAAATTTGAAAGGTCTAAAACATAACCTTGCGTTTATTACAGAAATCAAAATGGAAAAAATCTTCATAATTGCCATATATGCAGATGATTTTTTCCTTTTTAGCAATGATGTAGAAGAAACGGCTCGAATTAAGGGAGAGCTTATGAGCTTTTTTAAAATGAAGGATGTAGGAGAAGCTCAACAAGTGCTTGGTATGAGGATCAGAAGAAAAAAAGATAAATTATTCCTGGACCAAGCTGAATACATTGATAAAATCTTGAAAAATTTTTGATGCCAAGACATGCACTACACGTGGAGAACCTGGTTTATCATTCAACCAAAAGACAAAAGAGCCTATGATAATTCCTACCCTTATAGTGAATTAATCGGTTGCCTGATGTATCTAGCTATGACCTGCAGACCAGACATTGGTCATATAGCTAGTGCCCTGAGTCAATATAATAACGATCACAGCGAAGAACATTGGAAGGCGGCAAAACGTGTTCTGAAATATTTGAAAGGATCAAAGGACTTATGTCGATGTTATTCAAAAAGCTGCACCAACTTAGTTGGATACGTTGACGCTGATTGGAGAAATGATAAATAAGACCGAAGATCATACAGCGGTTTTGTATTTAAGCTCGGGGGAAGTACTATAACCTGGGAAAGCAGGAAGCAGAGAACAGTTGCCCTTTCCAGTACTGAGGCGGAATATTTAGCTTTGAGTGATGGCGCAAAGGAAGCTAAGTATTTGAAGGCTCTACTTTCGGAACTGATTCAAAAAAACAATCCTAAGGTCCTACATAATGACAATCAGTCAGCCCGAAAATTGTCAGAAAACCACATCCTGAATAAGAGGACTAAACATATAGATATTAGGTATCATTTTGTGAGAGAAGCAGCAGAAGAAGGATCCATCCTCCTTGAGTACCTGCCAACAGACGACATGGTTGCTGACGTAATGACAAAGACGCTTCCAGGCCCCAAGCACAGCAAGTTTGTAGATCTGCCCTTTATATAATTTAATTTAAAAGCACACACTTCTCTCGTATAATTGGAATAATCAATTACTCTAGAATGAGACTGTATGACTTTATGAAAGTCAGTACCGCCGACCAGCAATATATAAAGTGCACTATAGTCTCTAAAAGTAAACTACTATTCCTCTTGTTGCATCCATTAGCATGGCATTTCCATCTAATTGCATTCCCCACTTGTAGTTTCATATTATGTCCATTTGCATAAGACATTTTCTGCTGAATGACATTCCGCTCCTGAAGAAATAGGAGAGCAGATTTGTCATCAGTGACCGTGCGAAATATCTTCTTCAAATTCCAAGTCATATTTTCAAAATAATATGAAAACACATTCACCTTCAACTTGACACAAAAAATAACAAAACACTTAAAAAGGTTACGATAACAGTAGGAGATAGTTAAGAAAAATGACACTTGGGGCGATGGCGTTAACGGACGTACAAGTACCCTAAAATGTCTAATTCAGTATAATTCAGCTGCACCACCACAACAATTTAATAAAAGTCAAGCATTTGCTGCTGCAATATATCAGATATGCTGAATCGTATTAGGATGTATTTGAAATAAAAAGAAGATATATATAGACTTAAACACACTAAACAGATTTATTACTATGAAACATTCTATAAGGTACACTAGAAAACGTGGCTAACAGAATATCTAACACGACAGTAAAAGCGCTAGGAAGGTTACATAAAAGTTGACATTAGAATCGATATTTCTATCACTCTCCCTTAATGCAACTTGCATTCTTCAATCCCCTGTTATGAATGTGCAAACATGCATCTGAGGGGCGACCTGTGGTCTAGTGGTTAGCGTAACAAACTACTAAGCCCAAGATCACGGTTTCGTAGTCCGGCAGGAGGCCCTAGGATTTTTTAAAGGGAATAAAAATCCTTAGTTACGCCGTACTTCGGAAGGGACGTTAAACGGCAGGCCCGAGCCATGTCAGATACTCGTTAAAAATCCCTACCTTAATTAAACCTGGATAGACAAAATTTAGAGCTCCCAATGTAGCATCGTCCGATTAGCCATAGCAGCAAAAAGTGTCGTTAAATGAACAAACAACAAGCATCTGTTGCTGGCCGTCAGCCTTGGTTTGGAAACGTCATTATCATTTCTCCTAGGTTTTTGATGGAATTGCATCCTAGGAAGCGGAATTGGACAGGTCCTCTTTGGAAAACTCCATCTCTTGACAACACTGCATCTCTGTTGTTTCGTAGACAGCACACAAGTGCGTCTCACAGGGATGTGAAGATATATTTTGTGGAAAAATTGCACAGAAAGAAGTAAAGTCGAATCCCCTGACATTGGAGTACACTCAACAATTTTATGATGATTTATTGATCCTCTAAAAAATCCACATGGACATTGGAATGGAATAAAATTGTATGAGGCGATATAGAAAGAGAAAATCGAACAAGCTATGGTAGATAAAGACTGGGAAAGCTCCAAGACGATACAAAATAGTTGGAGAATTTGTCAAGAATGGAGGCATGGAACTAGTCGGGTCTCTCCAAATGCTGGGAGGAAAAGAGAATATCAACATAATGGGAATATGAAGTTATAATTTCCATACACGACAAGAACAGCCAGACTGTTCCAACTATAGACCCGTATGTCTCACACCAGTAGTTTACAAACTCTATACGACCGTGTTAGAAACTGGATTAAGATCTATAGTTGAACGCACATCGGAGAGGAACATGGACGCCAAACTCAAGATTATATTTTCTCCTTAAGAAATGTCTTGCAGAACTCCTGTGACCCAAAGAGGAATATGTAAATACAAATGCCTTCCTTGATCTTGTAACGGGAGTGAAATAAATATAGAGAAGGTTATAAACAGCCGGTTGACCAAGGAGGTTTGGTGTGAAATGGATTTGCCACTGCCTCAACCATTTAATTTATTTTTTTGTATTCAATAGTTATTACCTGACCATTAATAATTTTTTAGTTCACTATTGCATAGTTTTTATTTATTTATATTACAGTGGCAAATCCATGCGTAACCTGCCCCCAGCTGTTTATAACCTGAGATATACCCTACTGAAAGTGTAACACTCACGTTGTATTTACATAAGAAATTAAAAATTGATTTTGCTGACTTGTATACACCGAAATAAAGAGTTTTATTTGAAGCCTAGCTCTTTAAAATCTTAAAGCAGCATACGATTCTATCCCAAGAAATGAAATAAGAGAGGCTCAGTTAGAGTTTAGAGTTAAAAACGTCCTAAAGGGTTTAGCGGATACCATAAAGTCTAGAGATTAAGTACCAATAGGAATTGTTAAGCTGAATGGCTATGAGTTTAGGTTTGTTGATATAGTAAGGGGGGATCAAACAAGGTAACGGTACGTTGCTATTTATATTATGTATGGATGAGATCGCAACGATATATAAAAGGCGAATGACGTCTATAATGTAAAGAAAATAAAATCATAAAATTGGACAGGCTTCGTTGGGATCGCTAGATGGATATATTAAAATACCGTGAGGGCTGCGAGTTGGATGAAGGACTACCCTGCAATTAGAGAAGAACCAGACCGAAACTGATAGGGAGTGGCTTAAGAAGCTAGAACATGGCTGAAGAGCTGCAACAATCAACAGACAACCGGCAGTTATTGTTATCGAGCACCAGGACTCGAGGAAGCTGCACAGCGGTTAAATTATATGCATGTAACATTTTCAAACCTAGTCTTGATAAAATAGAGTTCGTGAGACACATTATATCACAAACCAATGATTTGGCTATTTACAATGAAGAACACCAGTAGGAAAAAGATTTTTCAACTTTCAGACTTTCTATTCCAAATCAAGTATATATTACATTAATATTATATATTAAAGTGATACTGTTGCGTAGGTTGAGATGGGATAGTTAAGTTGTTTGGCTTAATTTCAAACGAATTACTAGTAGGCGAATGAGCGCTAAAAGGACTGATAAACGCCCGAAGATTGCGTAAGGAAGATCTTACAGATATGGGTTATGGTAGTAACCGCTTACATTACAAATTATTAGTGGCTATCCTATATGTTAGGTTAACAATATTAGGAACACTCAACTTTCAAGAAGTAACAACAGATTGCATTGTCTCTTAGAGAAGGCAAAGACCTCTCTGGAAGAAAATCGATTTTTATCACCTGTAGTAATTTTGAAACCTGCACTGCAGTAAAATGGTCAGCTGTGTTAGTGGGACCCTTCTTCTCTTTATTTTCTTGCAAGTTTGACATAATTTGGGGGTATATAACTGAAAACAGATTTTATTTTTGAGACAACTTCTTTGATCGCAAACGATCTTATTGAAAAGGAAAATCGAGGTATCCCATTTAAGTTACCAGAGTGGCTAGGCTACTGTATAGTTTGTTAACTAAGATGTCCAGTACAATAGGACATCTCAATGTGCAAGATAGATTGATGATCAAAAAGAGTTCGTTACAAGATAAGAAGGGAGGAAACACATCAGACACAGTATGATCATACCAAATTAACTTTTGATTTAGTGTCTATGACAGCTTTATATTGAGCTATTTAGTAATTTAGGAATATTGTTTTTTTTTATAATTATCATCAAGATTAATTTTTTTTTAAATGGTGTCCATTATATTGTTTTTAAATGGTTATGTCTGCATATACTATCAATGTGTCAGAAAGTTACAATGGTTTTTCATTATGATTCATTGTACTTTTTTTCAGCTGAAATATTGTTTGCTTATTTGTTTATGTATGTTCAATTACACTGTCTAACGTTAGCCCCAGAACATCTTTTAATTCTGTTAATGTATCTTCTCCATCTAATTACATGGTTAAATGTTTAAATAATTGTTGGTTAGAATATATAGGTTAATGACCTTATTTTGTACTTAACATAATCCATTTAACATGAATTTAATATTTTGTATTTAATAATTAGTAGCTGCATTGAATTTATGCTCATTAATAATCATCATTTTGGAAATATCAATTACTTGTGATTATATTGAGTTGAAGTAACTGATATTACAAAAACTCTTATCATTCAACAATCTCTTACACTTCCAACTTCTTAATCAATCTTGCACAAACATTTAGCTTTGTTTGCTCCACAAACGTGTGGCGATAACACACCCTTTTGGATAACATCGCTCATAAAATTAATTACTATGTCAGTTTACTTTGAAATAAATTAGACAGTTTGGTACTTGTGTCTAAACGCAGCCCTGGTTATTATTGCCTACTTGTTAGCATGCGCGAGCAGTTACATTTTGTAACAGTTACATTTCTAATAGCTGATTTGTTCTATGTTTCTTCTTGCTGACTCAGTTTTGATTATTGCTGATTTATTGTTTGTTTGGTAGTTTGTTATAGATTTTTCGTTGTTATTATTTTAGTTATTTATTTAATTAGTGTAAAATGATGCGTATTTGGGATTTGCCGACAACAGAAGAACAAGCTATTATTTTTTTGCAGGAGCTAAATATTTTACCAAAACAAAGAAAATGTAGCAATTCCCATGAAATGAAATTAGAATCCTATTTATGCAAGTTCGTATGGCGACAGCATCAGTCAAAACAAAATACAGACTGTCTTGAATCGATATTGAAGTCTCTTTCAACGCATTTTCCACCTAAATGTGATTAACAAATTTTTTGTCAATAAACTATGATATATGTGATTTTTTATAACTTTTTTTTTTAATTATAGTGATTTTTTATTATTTGTATTTTTTAATTGTTCATTGCCCATTCTTGTTTAATTAATTGTTCATCATATATTACATTTTAAATTTTTTTTAAAAAACAATTTTTCATTCATTGATTTTTCATTTCTTAATTGTTCATTGTTGTTTAATTAATTATTCATTATTATTATTATATTCCATTTTTCAATAAATTCTTTTGATTTCTAATTGTTGATAATTTTTCAACCCCAATAAATAGAAGGTAACTGTTAGAAATGGAGCTGTTACAAAATGTAACTGCTCGCGCGTGCGAACAACTAGGCAAAAGTAACCAGGGCTGCGTTAAGACACAAGTACCGACAGTTTTAAATAGAGAATTTATAACTATACTATTTGGTCTTAGTATTAGTTATCTACTTTAAAAATTCAAGTTGAATGCTGTTCAACAAATGATATGGTGTCAGTAAATTGGAATGAGTGATTTGATCAATTACTCCTTGTTAATATTTATTGATATAATAAAGAAATGGGTAATTATTCCGCAGGTTGCTGCTTCGAGTTGAGTCTCAACTAGATTTAACTTTTCATTTTAAATGTTATCCAAAAATAGAAATTATCATGAACTTGAGTATGGAAAAGATAATTTAATATAATTTTAAGTATGGGAAATAAGTATACTTTGAAATGCTTGTTGAAACCTTTGATGAAATGATTACCTAAATCTACTTCTTACCCATAATTACATTCTCTTTTCTATAGTAAAGCTCACAATAACTTGTATTTTTGAAAAATATTAAAAATGAAATGAATAAACAGTTAAAACTTGGTGTAACTCAAGTTGAAGCGACAACTTTCAGAACAGATACCAACAAATGTGTTAAACAGTGGCTACACTGCTACCCATCTGCAGGTTTTTTCAGTCTTGGCATTTTTTAAATCATGTGTTGTTAAAAATTGAGAATAAAGGTTAATATTGTAATTCACTTGGTGAATAAAAACTTAGTACACGTTTGAGAATATAACACTGAGTAAAACAATAGGGTCTATAAAAAAATGACTGTTTTCCAACCAAATATTTGTATTATTTTTTCTTTGCTGTAAAAACAATCAATACTCAAAGTACAGTCCATTTTTTCTTCCGTCATTGGCCATATGCTAGCCAATTGCTCGATTCCCACACTTATACCTCCTTGGGATGACCGTTAAAGAACTCTTGGACAGCAATTTCTACTTCCACAAAATTATCAAATGTTTTCGCTTAAAGAAAATGACTGATGGATCAAAACAAGTAGTAATCCGATGGCGCAAGTTCTAGACTATATGGTGGATGAGGCTGGAGTTCGAACCCATGAAGTTCTTTAGATCAATGGGAAGTGTGAGGACGAGCATTATCTAGTTGGAATAAAACTCCTTTTCAGTTGATCAAAGTAGGATAACAGCCTGACAAATTCGCGTACAATCTTTCTAGTAATTTGTAGTAGAGTTCAGAATTCATATAGTATCCATCAGGAAAAAATTCGTGAAGAATAACACCTTCAAAATAGAAAAAAAACACAAAGTATGGATTATTTTTCAAATTTCCCCCTTGCAGCAAAGGGAAAAGCAGTTTGACCGCAATCAAGCCATTGCTCATGGGTATTGGGATTTCGCCAGTAATCATTCTTTTCATCACAGGTGACAATCTTCCTGTAAAATCTCATGCCAGATTTTACGTATCTCCACTACTAAGTTTTTCAAACTAATGCCGCTGGTCAAGGACACTTTCTCTATATTTAATAATGTCAATAGTTGCTTCAACGTCTATTAAATTTTCTTTTCAGTAATGCCTTAAAATTAAGAGAATTTTGTAGGACACTGTCATGTTTCTTCTTTGAACCTAATAACTAAACTGAGGCTTTTTTTTTTAAGAAGTCGAATGGTATTAAACAAGCTTATAGAATGCTCTAAAAGGACTATTAAGTCTTGGTAAGTATTAAATAGGATTAAAATATTTACAATCCTTTGAAATCTTGAATTTCAAAAAACAGTCATTTTTTTTTTTTTATACACCCTGTTAACATGATGTCAGATGGAAAATAGCCGGAAACAAGATACAGGTGTACACCTACGGGTGCAACATGTAATGTAATTTATTGGAAGGACATAAGTAAATGGAATCTAGAGTAAAAAGTTAGTAATTTTTGTCAAGTATTAACTCGCTACAGGGGTGGGAAGGAGATGGTTGGTGGTGAGATTCTACAAACAGCAGAAGTATACAGTAATATATACAAAGTAAAGTTTTATGTAACTGGGCAAAAAGGAATTATATCAGGATTAAAAACTTCTCTAAAAATGGGAATAATTAGTCTAGCAAAGGTTAACAAGAGAGATATTTGGAATTTTCCACAAATATTTGATGAAAATGAGACTGGGGACATAAGTACTTTAAAGTTGGAGGATTGCAAAGGTGCGGTTCCGGTATGTGAATCACTCAGGGGGTTTCCTTATGGTGTGAGAAAACAAATTATGGAAGAGTTACAGATACTGGAAAAAGTTAATGTGATGTTTAAAGTGGAAAATCCAGCTGTATCGACCACTAGTATGGTGTTTTTGTTACACCCAAATGAAACAGATTAAATAATAATGCCTAAGAAGTTGAATGAAAATTTGTTACTAAACCATTTTATCACACCAAAAGTAGAAGATATCGCTTTAAAGATTGCCTATTTGATCTGTCCGAACACATTGCATCTGAAGAATTCCAGAGAAAAATATTTTAAATTATGGAGGATATAGAATGTGTTATTACCATTACTGATGGCATCATGATGTTCGGGGAAGGAGATACAATGGACAAAGCCTTATGAGACCGGGACGTGAAATTGAAGAAGGTATTAAGAAAGGCAGAACAGAGAAATTTGAAATCAAACTAGAAACAAATGCAAAATAAGGAAAACAAATAGAATATATGGAACAATTATTTACATATAAAATTTAAAGCAGTCAGAGACCAGAGAACCAGGTATGCTCCTTTTTAGATCTAGTTAATTACATGGCGAAATTTGTATCGGATTTATCAACTATTGCTCCTCCACTGCGAGAATCTTTTAGTAAATGGGCTGTTGATGTGAATATTGCTGATGCTATGTCAAGGCTACCTTCTACGGATATGGAAGAAAAGGATATTATAATGGCTAAAATTATAGAAGAAAGTAATGGCCTAACAGAAACGGGAATTAGTGCAACAACATTACATGAAATTAGGGAGCAATAAGAAGTCGGTGCCAAATTGAAATTGTTAATAGAGAATGGCTTGCCTGATGAAGTATTGGTCCTTCATAATAAGGGAGCAACTTCTCAAGGAAAAGTTCCAGAAGGACCATGGATGGAAGTAGCAACAGATATTCTAGAACATGATAAACATAAATTTTTGGTGGTGGTAGACTATTTTTCATCCTTCTTTGAATTTAAAAAAAATATGTGATGTGTCATCTAAGATTTGGAAGACACGGTGTATCACAGGTGGTCTATTTCGATGAAGGTACTAACTACAGTTCTAAAGAATTTTAATTATTTTTATTCAGAGAGTGGAATTTTCCTTTCATATCATCATCGTCACACTTTTATCAATCCAATAGAAAGCCTTAGCCTGCATTTAAGCTGGTAAAGAGATGTTGAAGTTAAAAGAAAAAGGGGAAGATGTGGAAGCAGCATTACCAATATGAAGAAACACAACTACAACAAGTATAACAAGTCCAGCACAAAGATTTTTTGGAAGGAGTTTAAGAACTACATTATGCAGCACCAAGGAAGAATTGAAGCAAGAAGATAGATAGGATACAATTCAGGAACAACTATAAAAAAAAAAAATGCAAAGATATAAAAAAAAAACAGGACAGAACAGCAAAAGATTTGCCATCACTTAAGGTGGGTGAGTCTGTTAGATTGTTATTAAATCCCAATGGGGTAAATGATCTAATTAGCCCAGTCAAAGAATGCCCAAAAGGAGGTCTAGAAGGAAAGCAGAAAGACCATCTTTGGTAAGTTGTTTGGGGTAGTTAGTCGTATAACATACTAAAAGTCCTTGACCTTGGGGGTGGCGCAAGAGGAGGGGGGGGGTTAAACGTCCCTTTTTCAGGATTTTCGCCTCTATCTTAATAAATAATAGTAATATCCGGCGCAACAACTCGTCACCGAGTCTGGGCCGCCTCCAGCATTCTCCATCAATCAGCTCTATTCTGCGCTGCATCCCTCCAGCTTCTAACATTAAAAAGGGTACATGCATCCTCCGCTACAGCTTCCATCCACCTCATGTTTGGTCTCCCTACTCTCCGTGTGCCATGGATTCCTTCTGTGAAGATCTTGGGAATCCGAGTGTGCTCCATCCGTGCAAGTGACCTGCCCATCGTAGTCGGCCAAGTTTGATTGTCCTGACAATATCTGAGGTCTTATAGAGGTCGTCTATCTCTCTGTTGTATCGCCGCCTCCATATACTGCCCACTTTTATTGGTCCGAAAATTTTTCCTCAGGATTGTCCCCTTGAAAATTAAGAGTCTTTTCTCGTCTGCCTTCGTTAGAGCCCAGGCCTCTGAACCATATGTGAGTACCGGTCGAATCAGGGTTTTGTAGATCAGCAGCTTTGTTTCCCTAGAGAGGAACCTATTAGTTAGTTGCTTCCTTAGGCAATAATAGCACCTAATAGCAGAATTAATTCTTCTTCTTATCTTCTGAGATATGTCATTTTGTGGATTAATTTCTGTCCCTAAGTAGACGAAGCTGTCAACGCAATCGAATCGGTACTGATCAACTTCGAAGTAATCTTCTTTTTCTTGGGTTCCTCCTATTTGCATATACTTGGTCATCAGTATGTAGACATTAAGCTCTAGTTTCTTGGCTGCCTCTTCCAGTGCTAAGAAAGCTTACCTCAGCGCCCTTTTTGATCTTGCCATGATGTCAAAGTCATCGTTATACCCTAGTATTTGGACTAGTCTGTTAAACAGGAATTAATCAATCTGGATTCCAGAATTTCTTATGTCCTTTTCTGCTCCAAGGTTGAAAAATAGGCAGGTGAGGGCATCACCTTGTCGCACTCCCGTATCTGTGTAGAATTCTTGTGAAAGATCTGATTCGACTTTTACTAGACATTTTGACTTTTGCATTGTCATTTTCACAAGACGAATGATCTTCTGGGGTATATCCAGATCTTTTAGGGCTTTGGCCATAATTCATTGTGGTCCATGATATCTTAGGCTGCTTTAAAGTCTACAAATAGGTGGTGTGTGACCACCTTGTACTCTGTGCATTTCTCCAGAATTATCCTTATTGAAAATATCTGGTCTACCATAGACTGCCCTTTTCTAAAACCTGCTTGATAATTCCCTAGCTCTTTCTCTGCATGTGGTGATAGCCTTGCACATAAAATGTTTGAAATGCGCTAGATAGCAAGGTGATTCCCCGGTTGTTCTCAGATTCTGTCTTGTCTCCCTTTTTATGGATCGGAGAGGTGACTGCCTTACTCCATTCAATAGACATCCACTCCTCCTTCCATATGTTGAGGATGAGGTTCTGTAATGCTTTCTTTAATTGTTCTCTGCCATACTTCTAGAGCTCTGACAGAATACTATCCATTCTGAGGGCTTTATTACTTTTTATGGCAATGGCGTCTTCGAGTTCATCGTCGTCTGGGGGTTCTGCATCCTACACATTCTCTCCCTCATTTTGTTCGAATATGAGTACTTCTCTACTCAGGGATTTTTTGAAGAATCTTACCCATCTCTCAAGGACCTCATCTCTTTGGGTGAGGAGGGTTCCATCTTCATTCTTGCGGCAAGTTACCTTGGGTTTGAATATGTGTTTTCCTTCATGTACTTTCCAGAAGCATTGCCGGCTTTCATGTGATCTTTTGAAATCCTCAATATCTTCCATCTGCTTATTCTCCCATGCCCTTTTTTCCTGCTCAAGACCTTTTCTGCTTTTTTAGTTTCCTTATAGACGCAGTCATGTACCTAGTGTGCCTTTGTATCATTTTTTGGTATGCCTCATTTTTGTGGTTTGTCATAAGCAGGCATTCTTTTATAACCAGGAAGGTTAGTTAAACTGGTGGAGGGTTTGAATTGGGATTGTCTGTTGGTCTAAGGCCCTCTGGTCCTCAATTTTATTTCAAAACCCAGTGCCTATTTTGTCAAAAATGATTTTTTATAAGAAGGGAAGTACTTTGGCAGAAGAATATACAGATAGAGACATAGATACTTCCAAGAACTTTATTGATTCTGCTTTGGCAGAAGCTCGAATGAGGAGATGTTCTCCTACCCCAATAATTTATTTGTTTACCGAAGAAACAGTATAGCATGAACTAAGTCGCAAAGATTTTATTCTATCCATTTATTCCACTGAAGCTGCATGCACAGATAAGCACATTGACAAAGCCATGACACTGAATATGATTTAATTGAATATAACAATGACTGCCAGTTCTCATTTCTGGAACTTCGAGCTACCGTAACAGGGCAAACTGAGGATAACAAAACAATCAAAGGAAGGTTGTTAAAGAAATATGTACAAAGAACATATTGTTGTTGCTCCAGGGTGGAATGAATACCAGGTTGCCACAATATGCTTCTCAGACGCTACACACAAATTGCTGACAGATTCTTGGAATGGGAATAGGGCCAGTAAGGCGATTGATGAAAAATGAGAATCGTGGATAAAGCAGCTGAGATCAGGAGACAAATCATCCAGGGTGAAGTACATCAAGTAGACATGCACCCACGAGTTGATGCATGATTTCTTGAAGGGTGCAGCAGAGATTCCTCTAATACTACAAACATTTGTGGCTTATTGCAAACTTTGTAAATACATAGATTTACTATTTCTTATCGTAATAAAAGCTAGTTTCGAATAAGAAATAGTTTTTATTCAACAATCAATCTTCATTTTCATGTTACGTTCCTTGATCCTAATGAGTATCAGTATGGATAATTTATCTTTAGCACACTATAGCTGGCATAAATCAGAATTATTTACCTAGAACACTATCGGCAATATAACCACCTCCGCTTATACCTCATTTAGTTTCCATGGAGTGCACTGTGGTTTGGCTGTATACCTATTTTGATAAACTACATATTCAAATCTGATCTTAGTGCGAAAACCTTCAAAACTGCTGTATTCTTCTACAGTTGTTATGGATTTTGCTTAAAAGAAATGATTACCGGAATAAAGTACAGCAACATTTTTACGTGCTTTGAAGATGATGATGCTCGCCATTACTCCTTTTAGCATCTAAAAATCATTTTATATAAATATTATATCCGAATCATAACCAACTCATATATTTTTAACGATTTTTCTTTAGTTGTATTATTTTTATTTGTTTCCTCTTCAAACCCATGACTATACTATAAAATAAATCAATTATATAAATAAAACAAATCCTAGCTGGGCATCTAAATACTTATAAGGGAAACCTGAATTGTACATTCTGACTTTTTCTCGATCATCATAAATGGTATTTATAAATTCATAAATTGTTTAATTGTTCATAAAACTACCTATTACATGACTTCATTTTTATATTATATTATGATTTCAAATGTAACTGGGAACCGTTGATCCCTTTGAAATCTGAAGTTACAATCACCAACCAGAATATTCACTCAGTCTCTTTCAAAAGAATATTAATTGTATAATGTTCTCAGTTTTGTAAAAAACAAAAATTATTTAGGGCCAGTATTCTAACTTTGTTAATAATTCTGACTATAAGTTTAAGTGAGATAGTTTTAAACAGCCTCTTATTGACAACTCTGTCTCCTAACTTTTTTTTTTTATAACCTACCCAAAAATAATTTCTGGAGCTAACATCACTTCAATTCCATATGTTATCATTTGTCATTTGCTGTTGAAATTCTAGAAATTCCTACTTGCTACGTCAAGTGATAAATAATTATATCAAATTAAGTAATTTATTAATTAAGTAAAAATAACCATGATACTGTAAACAAATAGTTTGTATATATTTATAAAAAAAATTAATTGAAGGGAAGACTAGTCCTGTTTATTTTGATCTAATGAAATCCAAATAGATCTATAGATACAATGTTGAACCATGTGTTTCTGCCAATTACCAGCTGATAGAGGCCTAAAAAAATAGTTGAATGATAAAATACATGTTTTACAACTGTCATTAAATTTTTTTTATATTCTTCTAAAATAGTTATTCCGATAGAATAGACCAAATTAGATACAATTAAAAGCTGGAAACATCTCTTTAGATTCAATATTTTTCAAATTTTAAATCCCGTGTTTATTAGTTTCAGTTGTATATTTGTTGCAGTATTTTGTTTATTTGTTGAAATTTTCCCATCATTGGCCTATTTTATATGGGAATAAGTCATTATCATAGTACATTATATACTGAAGAGGTTCAAGAGCAGTGATTCTCAACCTGGGGAGCCTAAATACATGCTTACTTATGTTACTTGTGGCTCCTCTCTTGGACTTCTTGGCCACCTAAAAAGGGCTGTGTGGGGAAACAAGGACACACATGGAAAATTTGGTAAAGAAATAAATCCAAAACTAAAATAAAACACTATTATATTAAAACAAAAATAAAATAAAATTGCACCCAACAACTAATAATAATAATAACTACAATTTAAAAAAAAAATCACCATCGATAACTATAATCCTAAAGAGACTAATAAAAATAATAACTACAATTTAAAAAAAAAATTCACCATCCCATCTGTTTTTAGTGATCAAAATGTTACAACCAAAAAAAGGAAGAGTAAGAAAAAATATTTAATTTGTCATAATTGATTAGCTCTATAATCAACTGAACTACAAACTGGCTATACCCCAAATCTAGTCAGACTACAGAAAAATAGAGATTCTTATCTTCATAGTTCATTTTTCTTCTGTTCGGATCATGACCCTTCTTGCAAGGAGTACCAGTCTTCAAACTCTAATGTATTGGGGAAAAAAACGCTCTTTAAAAGGTTAGTTTCTGCTAGTATAAACATTTTCAATATTCCCCGTTATGCGCTGTTCCCTTGTGGCCAGAATTGGTTAATTTCTTTCTGTCCCGAGAAAGGATATACAAATCCTGATAAATTTCCGCTACAGGAATTGGCTACGTTTACATAACTGGGTGTGGGAAATGATTGGGTTATACGTCTTGCCACAGATGAGAACTGTAACAATTTAACGTGGATTAGGGTGGCCCAAAAATTTTTAATTTACCTTGCACCTCAGGGCACCCGCTAAGTTTTTCACTTTAGTTGATAGTAGTAAAGTGCCAAAATTTCAATATCCTAGTTGGAGTAGAAGGCTATGCTCAACGTCTCCCAAGTTTTAAAATTTTTGTTATTTTCTTATTTTTTAAATATTTTTTATTTTTTTCCAGATGCTGTTTTTGTAAAAGAAATTCCAAGAAAATTGTATTAAAAAGTTGAAAAAATTAGAACTATTAATAGTTGCTTGTGAGGACTGTTTTTATTCAAGTGATTATTTGTGAAAATATGGATTTGTCATCACCTGCAACACGCCAAGCGGACACTATATTCCTGATAGGTGTCAAAGATTTAGAACCAATATTTAGATTTAATCAGATACCAACTGTAAGGCAATTTTTTCCTACAAGAAAAAAAATCTTCGAAATGCAAGTCACAGCACTGTAGAAGAACTAATTTTAGTGTGGCAAAAGACTGCTATCCCCCGATTAGACTTTTCAAACATTGTATTGATAAGCTTGAAAAATTCCACTCTGAATAGCTTCTGTTGAAAAAAAATAAAGGAAGATTCTCTGAGAGCCAAAAGAAATGTGAAACGCTATTTCAAGAGCAGCTAGATATGATATTTGATACTGCACACAATGATGCACTTACTATGTGCAAAGTAGACAAAGACAGAGTTTTTAGAAGATCAGAGGACGGAAAGAAATATGATTATTTCATCAGAAGACAAAAAATATAACAAGAAAGAATTCTTCGAAGAAAAATTAAAGAATAAAAGAGGGTTGAAAAAGGTATAGAGAAAGAGCCAGGTTCGTCTTCCATTATGCCTCCAACCGAGAATATTTCTGATTCAAAAGATGAATCACCAGAAAATTCTGATTCAGCCAATTATACGTAAGAGGAGATGTATAAGCCATCATCATTATCATCTCTAAAAAGAAGGAAATCCCAAACAGACTCGCTGACTGAACCAATTGCAAAGAAATCTTTATTTTCCACACATAAACTAGCGCTTTAGATCGCAATAAGGTTTCTGATAGGGAAGCCTTAAGATTAATGGTCCCTATTGCAGCAGCATTGGGACATGGCCCTACTTCATTGCCATTATCTCGAAGCACTATCCAACGCAAAAGGAAAGGAGGACGAAAAGCTGTGTTTAAGGAAATAAAGCAATCTGTTACTTTCAAAGATCCAGTTATAGTTCATTGGGATGGGAAGATTCTTCCTGATATTTTGGGCAATGAAAAAGTAGATCGTTTGCCAGTGTTAGTATCTGCAGATGGTAAGGTGAAACTACTGAAACTGCTTGGAGTGCCAAAACTTGTGGTGCAAACACAGTGAATGCAGTTTATAATGTTATAACTGAATGGGATTTGGAGAACAAGATAGTTGGCATGTGTTTTGACACATCGGTTAATACAGGGTTGAAAAATGGAGCTTGTGTTATGCTGGAACATAAAGTTGGCAAAGAATTATTATGGCTAGCTTGTAGGCACCACATTTTGGAGATTGTTCTCAGTAAGGTATTTACTCTCTATTTCGGACCATCCAGTTCTCCTGACATTCCTTTATTCTAAAGATTCAAGGCAGCATGGCCCTTTATACACCAAGAAAACTATAAACAATTGGAAGAAGCTCCTGGCAGTGAAAATTTAAAGCTCTCTGCAGTAAATGCTTTATTATTTGCCTTAGGAAGGAAAAATCAGTCCAGAGCCAATTACATGGAGTTAATAGAGCTGTCTCTACTAGCTCTGGGCCATACGCCAGATAAAATTCATTGGAGAGCTCCAGGTGCAGTACACCACGCTCATTGTTTGGCGAAACTGTTATACGTCATCAAAATCTACTTGTTTCGTGAGGAAGACGGTTTCAAAACCTCACTAAGGGAAAAATCACAGTTAGAACGCTTTGTGAACTTTGGAGCTCTTATATAAGTAAAATATTGGATTGAAGCCCCTATGGCTACAAATGCTGCCTGGACAGATCTTTTTCTATGGAAAGACATGGCTAATTATGAAGTTATTGATCCTCAAATCAGTGAAGTGGTTAAAAATGCCATAAAACCTGATCTTTGGTACCTCTCGGATGAGTTAGTTGGCTTTAGTTTATTCTCAGAAAATGTATCAAATGAGGATAAGGTGAAAATTGTTAAAAAGGTGGGGTGTGAGCCTACTGACCGAAAGGTAAGAGGAGATTCGTCACTTTTAACTGACCAAGCCATTTTGGCTGATTTTGCCAATGAAAGATCATTGCAGCTGTTTGACAAGTTAAAAATTAATACCATTTTTTTGACCACATATCCAAATGAATGGAATAGCAATGAACATTACATTAGTGGTAAACAAAACACAAGAAACCTGTATGTTGTTAATGATAGAGCTGAGCGCGGTGTCAAACTGTTTGAAGAGTTCAATAAGCTTCTCACAAATGATGAAGAAGAGAAACAGCTGCTCCTACAAGTCGTTGAAGCGAACAGAAAGTGGGTTCCGACCAAAACTACAAAAAAAGCAGTTGTTGAAAGTTTGAAGCTGTCAACTTCAAAGGATTGAACCATGTTTATTTACCCCAATCACTACTTTCTCAAGATTTTTGTATTATTCTTCAATATTATACTATGAATAAACTAATTTACTACTCCCCAGGTAGTTATACTTAATTTAAAACAACCCTCGAAATTCCAGATTTTTTCACATTTGTTCCTAATATTACATGCCTTTGAGCACTGTCTTCCAATTGGAACATTACCTTCAAATTTGGCCTGAATACTTGTTTTACCACACATAAAAAAATTAGCAGGTGCCCAGATATGTAAACTAGTTTTGAAATTTTGAGTATATAATATGGGCCACCCTAACGTGGATGTTACTGGACCGAATATTTTCAAATATTTCATTAATGTAAAAAAACCTTTATCCATTCAATTTATTCTTTTATTTGACGTTTCAACTTCTTTGAGTCATTTTCAATTTTTACATGAATATTTTTCTCCTACTTTCAAATCCACTATTATAAAATAATCATGTTATACATCTTTTTTTTAAAAGTTTTTTTTACATTAATGAAATTTAATTTAAATATACATATTCACCAATGCTACACTAAGTTTATATAATCCCGTATAACGTGCTCGAGCATTCAAACTTGCTCAACAACAAGAAGGGTACACACTCTGTAATAGTGACCTTGATGGTGCTAGCTGTAACTTCAGCTCTACCATTATTCATAACATGATTAATGTTAGCACCGGATGTGAAACAGATCATTCCATCGCCAGTTCATTAGGGTTGAACAGTCTAATAAAAAACAAAAAGTGCTTGTTCTGTGGGTATAATCATCATCGGAGATTATTTTGTCTACTGTTGATGTGGAGTGTAGGAATTGTAGAATCAAAGGGCACTATGCCCGAATTCGTCGGAAGCCAAAGAAAGGACTGAAAAAGACGAAAGAAGTCACTTTTGTGTTGTCAGCCGCCAACCTTATCTTGGTAAACAACAGTTGGGCGGTGCTGTTGTTGCTGTCAATGGGACACTTATAATACCATGTCCCTGTCTAGTCGACACAGGGAGTTCTGGGAGCTTTGTTTTGTGAAAAACAACTTCTGGCAGCAGTCACAATATATTCATCCTTTGTATGTGTGTTTTAATGTACTGTAATCCACTACCTGGCCTCCTATTGGCGTTCCAATCCGAGTGGAATTAGAAAAGAAATATTAAGTATCTTAAAATTGGTGCCACCTAGCAGGACAATTATAGATCTCAACAATTTTGACTAAGCATCAAAAGTCCATTTCAATTCTAACTTCAAATGCAAATTTTGCCATTTTAAATTTTAACAGTTAAGGAACATCGAAATGCGCATGCATGCATGACAAAAATCAAATTGAACAAATTTTAGTACTAAATTTGATATTAGCAACTTCCTAAGACTGATGATTGAACAAATCCATTAATATCCACCCTGTTTAGAAAAATATCAAAACTAATAAAATTTATTTAAAATAAACAAGTTTTTTTATTTTAACAATTTGATTCAGAACTTATCCATCTGTATAAAAAATTTACTTTTATGTATGAATGCAATAATGTTAGAACCTTTCCTGATCTTACATGTACCTAAAATATTCACAATTTCATCATCATGCATTAAATGGCATCTAGTTCGTTTACAAATAAATTCTTCTTTTTCAATTTATTAGGATGTTTATGTAATGAATTATTAGCCATTTCAAAGTTAATTAAGATTTATTTTGTTCAGCTTACGTTATCTCCAAGTTATGTTTATTTTTCCCCATCATCAGTCTAATATTTTTTTTGGTTTTCTGTCTAATCATCCACAGAATATAGATAGATAGCATTTAGGCATCCACAGAGTAGAATTCTATTGTTATAGACAATATATATGTATGATCCTCTTCCACCATCCACCCTTGTATGTTGGATTCCCAATGTCATAGGGTATGAAGTTGGATATGCCTTTTCTTGGCTTAATGTTATGCAATAATGATCAAAGTTTAGCTTTTAATAATTGTAAATTTTTTTAAATGTATATTATTTTGCAAGTTATGAAAACTAATTATAATTTTTCTTGAATAAAAAACATTATTACCATTTACGTATGAATAACTGTGTGCATCCCAATTGTAGGATGGAAGTGATAGTAACAGCCTATCCCAAGAATCATTAGCAGATAAACCTAATGCATCATGTAAGTGGTATTTATTTAACTATCAATTACACTTTTCTTATTGTCAATGCCGTGGAAACCTTGATTTAACCATTTTTTCTTGCAATGAATGAAATTTTTTTTTAGAATGGGAAAAGTTGGTAGCTAGCTTATTATCTCTTCCGACATCTCACCTTTTTCCCATAGTATCAATATAAATATATATATTTTTGTAGATTATATGATTGAAAGAACTTTCTTTCATTGACAGCTAGCAAGCATTTGCCTAGGAGGACTTCTGAGTGGGAAATTCTTGAAGGCCTTAAGGATGGTCAGCGGTATGAAAAGAAGCCAGAGCCTTTCAAAGGGTATCTGCAGAAGAAAAGGAAGTGGCCACTAAAAGGTTGGCACAAGGTATATAAAAATAATGATTTGAAGTATTTAAAGTCTATAATATAATCCAATTTGGTGAATACAAAGATATTGTCTTTTTTTTTTATTTATTATAAATTACATGTGCATAATAATTCCACATGTCCTGATTAGAGAAGCAGACAATGAAAAATCATTTTAATTTCAAACAATATACAGCTGTATTATTTGTATTTGTATTTTTCAATTGTTGTTATCAACTCCTATGATCATTCTCTAATTAGGACAAGGTCATAGAGTTATCAAAACTGGAGCCGAAAAATATCTCTGATTCACTACATTCTATAAAATTGTATTTCTTCACATCATTTGAGAGTAATGACAATTATTTTTTGGGTCATTTTGTTTGAAAAGTATATTTTGTTTTTATTATTTCTAAAATTTAAAGTTGAATTAGTGGACTTCTGTTGATTATTATGTTTATGTTTACAGATTGTAATGAATGAATGAATGAATTAAGCCTTTATTATAAAGAGAACTATAAAACAAGATGGTTTACAAAAAACTACTAATATTTACAAAAACATATACATACTTGTATAGTACCTAATATTGTAACTTAAATAACAATAATAAATAATAATATTTTTCTTGTTGAATGATGAATTAATTAATGTAATAATATAATAGCTCTTTATAGGCCTTCCCTTATGGGAGTATGGTCTAACTTCCCGGAGTGACCAGCTCTATTAACAGATTGTAATAAGCTGTTATTAATCCTCTCTTTTTTAAAATAAAATTTACTATCTTTATTTTTTAAAGAGAAAAGATAGGCCCTCGACCGGGATTTGAATCCGGAACCTTTTAAAATATAAAAAAATATTTATAACTCATAAAAAATGACCAATAATTATAAAAAATTTACTATCACTAGAATTGAAGGAACAATGCTTAGTATGCCATGAAATATGACCCTGGAAACCCGCAATTTTCTTATAATATTTTTTTATAAGTTTAATCTTGGACACTCGGTAGGCTAATTTGCAAGAAATATTCCCACCTTATTCGGGAAAGGATGTTGTAATGAACAGACTGGGACACATACCAAAACCAAATTTGTTCCAAAAATATTATTGGTTTCTGTGTGGTGGTCAATGCCAGGAATAATTCATTTCTCCTTTCTACCCAGAACTGATCATTCTACCCATCACATCCATATCGTATTGCAGGTATATTGACATAATGGAATAAAATCTTATCAAAAAACATGGAACCTGTACTCTTATACAATTCCAGGTCTCATGTTTCATGATAGTGAAGAAGCGAAACGAGCTGGATTACTAAGTCTCCCACTCCCGCATTCTTTGCCAGACTTAAGGTGCGTTTACACGGGCAATAAAAATTGCAGATTGCCGAACATATTGCTAGCCATTCTATCTGGCAATATTTCCGGCAACACAAATTGCCACCACACTTTGGGCAATATATCTGGATATTATTGCCGAGCAACATTGCTGAGCAATATATTGTCGGGAAGAAGTGTTGAAACAAGCCAAACTCTGCCATTAGTGAAAATGGACGAGACGAAACTATGTAACCCTTGTTTTTTACAACACATATTTCAATATTAAATCCTACCTTAACAGAGTACATAAGCTTGTTATTTAAATGGTCTATTTTAATTAATAGTTTCCATTACTAAGTTGATCATTAAATTGGATAACAAGAGGAATACATAATAACCCTTTAAAGGTGCGTTTACATGGGCAATAAAAATTGCAGATTGCCGAACATATTGCTAGCAATTCTATCTGGCAATATTTCCGGCGACACAAATTGCCACCACACTTTGGGCAATATATCTGGATATTATTGCCGAGCAATATATTGTCAGGAAGAAGTGTTGAAACGAGCCAAACTCGGCCATTAGTGAAAATGGACGAGACAAAACTATGTCACCCTTGTTTTTTGCTACACATATTTCAATATTAAATCCTACAGTAACAGAGTACAAAAGCTTATTATTTAAATGGTCTATTTTAATTAATAGTTTCAATTACTAAGTTGATCATTAAATTGGATAACAAGAGGAATACAGAATAACCCTTACATGAACAATAATACCACTAGTTTTGTTTAAATCAATAGTATGGACTATTTACCTAACATTACTAACATATTTCAATATCATTATTCAATAGTTATAGAGTATACAGACTTATTATTGTAATGTTGAATTATAATTAATAGTTCTAATACTAACTATAATAATTAAAAATGGCTAACGAGGGGAATACCTAATAAACATTACATTAACAATAATACAACTAGTTTTATTAAATTAGTTGTGTAATGCAGGCTAAACAGGCACTAGTGTCCTGCATATTAATACATCTCAATATTATTATTTATTTAAATATGTAAATACGAAAATATTTTACAACCTGTACAGTGGGTTATTTTGAAGTGCCAAGAGGCGGGTGCCGCCCTTGTACTTGCTTTATGTCAAGGGGAAAAGGAGAGAGTGGGGGGGAAGTATTTGTAGACAGAGATAGAAACACGTATGGCCGGACAATATGAAATATTCTCCAACCCCTCTGGACAACATCGGCAACACCCTCTGACGAGCTAATAGCCTGGCAATATTGCCGGGCAATGTCTAAATATGTCGACAACATTGCCGTCTATTGCCGCAACATTACCGGCAATACTATTGCCGTAAAATATGGCCAATGTAAAAGCACCCTTAGAAACCAACATGTTTCCTTCTGTGTTTGGACCACTTCCTTTAGGGTGAAATTTTTGAAAATGATCCTCTAGTCAAAATTTATTTTCAGTCTATACAGGGTGTCCCTAATTTAAATGGCAAAACTTCAAGAACTTATAGGGAACCGAAAAACTAAGACAAAAAGTCCTTTAGAGATTTGCTTGTTTTTGCTTAGTTTTAGAGAAAATCGCAAAAAAAGAAACAAAACAAAAATGTTACAGGTAGTGATTATCACCTTTCAAAGTTCGTCAGGCTAGGCAGTGAGATATGTAAACACTTAATGTTATCCTTTACATTCTTTTATTTGTTTACATTTTGGCTTCCTTCTAAGATTATAATTCTTAAATCAGTCTTCAGTCAGTTACTCAGATATTTTTGTGTGAATAGCATCAGCCACAATGCCGCATACATATTCTAATGTTGAATACGCTGATGTGATTTTTGTATATGGTTTCTGTAACGGTAATGCTTTAGAAGCGGTGCGGGAGTATGCGCACCGATTTCTAAATAGAAGAGTGCCTAATCGACGAGTCTTTTCGTTAACTTTTAATAGACTACGAGAGACTGGGTCATTCTTAATACGTAATGAAGGCGACCAATTCCAGGCAGCAGTAAGAGCAGATTATCGGAGAAGAAATTGTGTCCAACGCCACTTCGATAACAATCCTGAGACTAGCATCCGAAGAGCATCTGCTGCATTAGCAATATCGCGGCAAGCAATATGGCGAACTTTGAAAGGTGATAGTCGCTACCCATACCATCTTCAAAAAGTTCAGAATTTATCACCTCAAGATTATGTCAAGAGATTGAATTTTAGTAACTGGTTTCTTGAAAAAATTCGCGATGTTAATTTATTTCCATTAAAAATTATATGGACCGATGAAGCTACCTTTACAAGAGGAGGAATTGTTAATCAAAGAAATTATCATGTATGGGCTGTTGAAAATCCCAGAGCTATTAGAGAGAATAGGTTTCAGCATGAATTTGCTATTAACGTTTGGCTTGGAATTTGGAACGGATTACTGGTGGGACCATATTTTTTACCTGGAAGATTGAATGTTATCACATTTACACATTTTTTGGAGAACGACTTTTCTAATTATTTAGATGACATTCCCTTACAACAGCGGATCGAAATGTGGTTCCAACTCGATGGATGTCCAGCTCATTATAGCAGAGTTGCTCGAGCTTGGCTGGATATAAATTATCCACAACGATGGATTGGACGTGGAGGAGTAGTACCTTGGCCACCCAGATCACCTGATATGATACCCATGGATTTCTTCGTTTGGGGAACCTTGAAGCAGAAAGTTTATTGGATGTCAATCAACTCAAGAGAGCAATTAAGAGACCGAATCATAGATGCAGTGCACCAAATATCATCAGAACAATGTTTAGCTGCAATTTATCAAGTGAGTGCTAGATGTAATGCTCGCATTGGTGCAAGAGGACTACATTTTGAGCAATACTTACATTAAAAAGAACATAACATAAATATAAATGTAAATAAATAAGTGTAAAACTGAAAACTTGTTTTGTTTCTCTTTTTGCGATTTTCTCTAAAACTAAGCAAAAACGAGCGAATCTCTCAAGGACTTTTTGTCTTAGTTTTTCGGTCCCCTATAAGTTCCTGAAGTTTTGCCATTTAAATTCGGGACACCCTGTATATATTTCAGAATATATATACAGTAAAACTTCCTTGAACGGACACTTCTAACAGGGGGACATTTCTCGTAAGCGGACGATTATATTTCCTCCTTATAATTTTTAAGTTTTCTTTGTATTTTTACTTCTGATATCTGGACATTCTCATAAGCAGACGCGGACAGAGATTTTATCAATAGTTTGACGTAAAAACTTCCAATACGCGGACAGTAGAGCCAAATTTCCGCGAACGGAATCTCACCAGTTGTGTTTCAATTCAATTTCCGTATTTGATGAGTTTCGGGAATTGTTTGTGCTCGCTTCGCTATGAATGTTTTTCAACTCAGTCTACTCTCCTGCTTGAAATTGGGAACATGTCTTCCAAAAGAAAAGTGCTAACTAATAAAGAAAAATTAGATATTATAAACGTGAGTGAACATGAAAAATTGAGTGTCTGTGATCTTGGAAAGAAGTTTAAAATTCGGAAAGCGTATGCTGCAGAAATTTTAAGAAATAAAAAAAAATGTTCTTCAAAAATGGGTAGATCATGGGAATGATAATTCAAAGAAGACATTTAAAGCAGAAGGGGGCTGATGATTGATCAAGTTATGTATGAGTGGCTATGCCTAGCACGATCAAATAACATCCCGATTTCTGGACCATTAATACAGGAGAAGGTGTTGGAAGTTGTAAAAAGTTTGGGAAATGACAATTTTAAAGCTAGTGGTGGTTGGCTGGACAAATTTAAAGTGAGGCATGGAATAAAATATCTTTTTTATCGAGCATTACTGGACAAAACTATGGCGCTGAAAGCAAAGAATTGTAAAGGAAAAAAAATGTCTCACAAACATGGAAGGTGAGTTTGAAATTCCACTCTTGATAGCCAAGATGCTTTAAGGGTATCGATTTGAACATTTTTAAGGTGGAATGGCTAGCAAATAAAATAGCATGGATGTCTTAAAGTGGCAGGGAATCATTATCGACAGTACCTCACCATATAATAGTCCGCTGTGGGAGGTGAAGAAGAAGGCAGTGGCGGGAGAGGAAAAATATAGGGTGGTCATTGATTACAGGAAGCTCAACAAGAATACGATCGATGAAAAGTACCCCATCCAGCATTTCGAACATATTTTAGATCTGTAGTATCCTCGAAAAAAATATTTAGATGAAACACCGGGATCAACCAAAGGCGGCCTTTACATTCGAAAGAGGGCATTATGAATTCACTAGGATGCCGTTCAGGTTGAAAAATGCCCCGATCACATTTCAGAGGCTTACAGATGAATTCTTGAGGGGAATCGATGAGTCTATGTGCCAGGTCTACATGGACGACCTTCTGGTTTTTAGTAGATCAGACGACGATCACGAACATTTGTGGATAGTGTTTGATAAGGTGCGCCAATTCGGCATAAAACTATCAGAGGAAACGTCCCTTCTAGGGCAAGAAAGTACCCTGGTCGGGTAATGTACTGGAGTATCCTCCCTTTGAAACATACAATTTCGTCAATAACAGATTTATTAATTTTTTTTTAATATATATTGTTACATTTGTTTTCTAATTTATGTATATTGATGAGGGCATTAGACTGGAGGTCGATTTTCTTTCTTTATTGTGTCATTATTATTATTATTATTTTGTATATTGTTGTGATTTATAAGGTTTTTGTTGTACATAATTATTTTATTTCTGTTATTGCGGTATTTTATAAGATTTTGTTTTTCTTTATTTTATTAAGAGTTTCCGAGGCCTGTTCGGAAACTGGTTATGATTATAAGTTATGAATATGAGTTGGACAGTATTACTTCTAATACCATAAATGCAAACATAAACATTGTAAAAGATATAAAAGGAGGATTATAAGAAAGAATAAATCAGTATCGTTTCAGAAGTCTATTAGTGAGTTTAATTCCATTCTTTTTTGTTCTTTTTTTTATTATACCCTGTGACTCGTCACTTAAGTTATATACAGGGTGTCCCGAATTTAAATGGCAAAACTTCAGGAACTTATAGGGGACCGAAAAACTAAAAAAAGACCTTGAGGGATTTGCTCGTTTTTGCTGAGTTTTAGAGAAAATCGCAAAAAAAGAAACAATCTGGGTGGCCAAGGTACTACTTCTCCACGTCCAATCCATCGTTGTGGATAATTTATATCCAACCAAGCTCGAGCAACTCTGCTATAATGAGCTGGACATCCATCGAGTTGGAACCACATTTCAATCCGCTGTTGTAAGGGAATGTCATCTAAATAATTAGAAAAGTTGTTCTCCAACAAATGTGTAAATGTGATACCATTCAATCTTCCAGGTAAAAAATATGGTCCCACCAGTAATCCGTTCCAAAGTCCAAGCCAAACATTAATAGGAAATTCAATATATGTATATAATTAGGCTGTTAGTTTGTATTTGGGAATCTTTTTACATCTGTGCTCCTTAATTTTTCTGTCATTGGGTCTTTTTCTCTTTTCCTCTTGTGCTGTCCTCGTACATTGTTTTTTCTATCTTTATTCCATATAGTTCATTCTTCTTCCTAGGCACCGTTTCACATTCTACATCGAACTAATCATTGCTCCTGTTGATTTGCTTTATCCCAATCACTTCATCTGCAGTGGCTAGCTTAATATTCTTGATGATAGACCAGTCCTTATCTAAATTTTGTCCTTCCGCAGTTTCTCTTTCCATTTCACTTATATTTTCATCTATTTTTTTTTACAAAACCTAGTTTTGTCCTCTTTATCCTTCAGTAATTCAGTGTTATATCTAACATTCATCATGCCTCTCACATTTCTAGCCTTAGTTTCTAGTCCTCATTCAGGAGAAAATGGTCACTGTACACGTTAGGGCTCTTGAACACTCTTGTATCTTGCAGGTCTAATCTGTAACTGCTGGTTTGCGTCTGTCAATTAAGAAATGGCCTATTTGGTTCATTGTCTTCATATCAGAGGATGTCCATGTACCTTTATGAATGTTGTTATGATCAAAGAGAATACGTCCGATAATTAAATTGTGGCAGATTGCAAACTTCAGGAGTCTAAATCCATTGTCGGAATGGTCTGGGTGCTAGGTTTTGGCATTAGTAATTTAATTTATATCTTTAAAGTTGAGGACAGAGAAGAACTCTGATAAACATCAAAAGAGGGGAAGCAGTGTAAAGAAAGGAGCTTAACATGGGAAAACTGTATACCATGACTGATCTATGAGAAAGGATTTGAAAGAGTTTATAGCACTATTTGGCAAAAGAAGATTTGATGAATTAGTTAATAAGAAGGCTATTGAGGCCATGGTGGGCGGGAGTGTTGAGACTTCACCTTAGCAATCCTCGGTACTAGTAGGTGAGTACTTAGGAGGAGAGAATATGGAATGATTGTTTATTAATATCAATGTAGAACTAAACTTTGGGCATATTGGTTGAAAAAAAGATTCACATGCCAAGGATTTTCTTCAGTCATGTTTATTGATTATTTTTATCTTCAGTTTTAATTGGTGTCTAATGTTGTCAAATTCAACTTGTAATTTCATCACTACGTTTCAATACTCCTCAGAAGACATTCATTCAAAAAATGTGTAGTCCAATTTTACATCAATGGTATAGGTTTTTAGAAATGTTTGCAAATTTATTTATAATATTTATTATAAATGATGCCATTTATTTTTTGGCCTAACTTATGCCCCTTCTGTAATTTATTAGGCTCACTATTCTTCCAGGACTGCTGATGACACTCAATTTCAATGGTTATTTGAAAATGATCAACCTACAATCATATATAAAAACAAAGCTATAGCAGATCCATTTTTAGAAAATTACTATAAACCATCATTTATTTCATGCATAATACCTTTTTTCAATGTCTTGCCTCATTGAATATCAATTACTTCTACTATAAGACCTTTCAGTAAGATGTACATTGGATAGCCTTACTATCAATGAAAGGTGAGTAGATGGGAGAACACTTCCAACTGTATTACTACCACCTACAAGTTGAACCTTAAACGGTTGGCTTATAACTCATGCAAAGGTTGCAATAAAATGGATAAAGAGCTTTCAATTGAAAGATTAGTAGTACAGAATAACTAGAACTTACTCTGGTGTGGTGAAGACAGTCTTAAGATTTCTGAAAAACAGAAAGCTGGTTAATTAAAAAAATGATACATCTCCTTTAAATTGGTGAAGATTTTGATTCAATTCTTTTTCCATTTATTTATAGTCAACTTTCGGTTACTCAAATTTGAAGGAAATAACAAATCACTTCGAGTTTAAAAAAGCTTGAATAATAAGGCTAGCTTTAAAAAATGTTGAGCTATAGAATACATATTTTTATTTGGGGATCAAGGGCTTATATGAAAAAAAAAGTGAGAAATAGAGTTAAATATATGACGGTGCATTTAAATCCATTATTTATATTTTTTATTTTATATTAAGAATCTAGCTTTTATAAACTTTATTTTGTCCTGAACTATGTTTTTTTATGGAAAATTATATTTAAAAAAAAATTAAATTACATAAACAAATCAAATGTAAAATAATCCAAAAGAAAAACATGCACTACTAAAAAAAAAAAATCTGTAATTTTTCTTTGCCTTATGTTTCTAGCAACTTCATGGTCGATTGTGTTTTCAACTGTCACAATATTCACCGACAGCGCATCCCTACCCCACTAGCCACACTCAAAACTTACTCAACTCTGGTGAACTCTTACCCGCGTTATATAGAGGTAATGATTTTAATAAATTTGGCTTTCTTCGAGTTGTAGAAGTAAATATCTCGTTCCTTTGACTTGTAGAAGTATCGTTTCTCTTTGAATAATTTCGAGTTATCCTCTTATTTATTTCATTTCATTTTTTCGACCTAAAAAGATTTTATCAAGAAATAAAAAAATAAAAAATTGTGTTATCAAAGAATTCGAGTTATTGAATTGAGTTCGAATTATCGAAAGTTGACTATATAACTAAATTTAAATTATATCTCATTACCAATATTCCTTGTGACAATAAAGTAATTACTTTAGTAATTTTTAAGTAATTAAATAATTTTCTTCTTTTATGTTTATATTTAATTCTGTTGTGGGTTAAGTTGTAATTTCTCCATTATAAATATTTTTGTGCTAAAAAATATTCTTATAAATTTTTAATAGAATTTATGAATAGGAATCAACAAAAAGTTTATTTAATACTGTTAACTGATTTCTAAATAATATTTTTGTTTTAGATGTGCAGTAACCTTCAATCTCCTATATAGAGATTAAGATATTTGGTTATTTCAACATGTAATATGATTTTTTTTATGGTTAATCAAGTTTAATGAAGGTTACTGCACCTCAAGGGTTTTATAAAATTAATGAATATAGAAATTATTAATAGTATAAAATTCAAATCTTAACTTTGCAACAAATTTCAATAGTATTTTCCTAGAGAACCATGTTGTTTAGAAGTATAAATATCTTTAAACCTTCACCATACCTGTAGCCTCCTTGTCAATGAATCATATTGCTCATATATATGAACATATGAAAGTAAATATACTTTCCATGAATTAATTGAATTTCAAGTAGTAAATACTGACTTGTCACATTTTTCAATGCAAATCCATCTAACATTTTCTATATTATGTAAGTTATTAACAATTCATTATGTTTGTAGTGAAATGATGTGTATTTTATAATAATCGGCGATAGAGATGAGAAGTACGTGAACGAACTAGTTCATTGAACTATATCCATAAAATGAACAATAAAGAGAAGAGTACTCTCTGTTTTGGTGAACTATAGGGCGCTTCACACACACAGGTCGTGAGTGGAGAATCTGGCCAGTGCCAGTACTCCAAATAACATTATTATAACAAGTCTCGGGGCCATTACCAGTTTAGACAGCGGGGTGGATTGTATGGATGTGTGGAACTGGATAATGACTGAGCCAGGGGGTTGGGATGACAGGCAAGGTTTTGGTGGAAGTTTGAGAATTTAGTAGGGATGAGATCGAGGACGAAAGGAATGTTGATATCATCATGGAGGGTTTTGTTGGAGACATAATAAGGAGCATTGACAATAGTTCTCAGGACTTTGGATTGAAAGGATTTAATGCGTCTGATATTCGATTTTTTTGCGGTCCCCCACAGTTCCAGTCCATAGGTCCAAATAGGTTTGATGATGGTCTTGTATATTAGTAGTTTATTGTCTATTGATGGGAGGTCCTACATAGTAATCTGTATAGTTGGTTGAATCGTCTGTTATGTTCTTGTCTTTTGAGTCAGGTATGAGGATTCCATGTAAGTCTTTTGTCTAGGAGAAAGCCAAGGTATCGTACTGTGTCGGAAATAGGTAGGACGGTTTCATTGAATTGGACAGAAGGACATGTACCCTGACGAAGTGTAAAAGTCACGTGTTTGCATTTTTACTCGTCGACTTTGATCCGCCATTGGTTAAACCAAATTTGAACGAAAGGTTCCTTTGGAGGTTCGAGGAAGCAGAATGTGGATGAGATGATAGGATGGCTGTGTCATCTGCAAACGTTGTGTTACCTGTGGATATTCTCTGGGACCCTATGGCAACCTAGAAAGAGCTGGGAGAGGACAGGGTAAAGTCGAGGACACCTAGAGAAACTAGGGGAAGAAATAAGCCCAAAATATTTATCTATTCAAATAAAATGCTATTATATTGAAATAAAAAGTACATTTATCAACATAAAGAAAGTAAAACTCTAAATTAAAATTAACATAAAATTCACCATAAAAAAAAAAAAAATAATAACATGTGACCTTTAATCATACACCAGATTCTCCATCATTGTTCATAATCCCTAGAACCCACTAATAAGATAATAATAACAATTAACAATTTCCATAATCTATGACAATACTCGTATGCGCTAATAATGGCTATATTTCCCATCAGTAATCATTCCCTCATAACCGCTAATTAATAATTTCCAAATAAAATTCAATCCATCTCTGGTTATGACGAATGACAAAGAAAATATTTAATTTTCAGGGTTGATTGATTCTATCTACAACTGAATCACAAGCGGGCTTCACCCAGAATAAAAGTCTGACTACAGTATGAGACAAAGTTCCTACCTTCCATCTTGTGTCTTGCTCAGGTCCCTCTTCTCACTAGTACCAGTCTTCAACTCTGACTTTTTAGGAAAACGGTACGCTATTTGAAGGCTTATTTCAGCTAGCGTAATCATTCTTACCCCTGGGCCGTAACGTGCTGCGATCTGGTGGTAATAATTATCCCGAGAATTTAATAATTATATTTAATGTCTTTAAGATTCTAACAGATCGGATATTCCAAGGTAGGAATTGCTTACGTAATTTCCTGCCTCGAGTTGGAATCGACGCTATGAACCGCTGGGACACTAATCTTGGCATGAGTTGTCTTAACAATAATTTCCTATTAAATAAAATATGTCTAACTTTATATCTACACCTAAATCTAATCTTAAATTATCTCAGCCCGTTACACCACTCCCCCCTTTCCAAAAGAGGCGACCATAGTCGGCTCTTTTCACTTGTGCAACACTATTTATCTCCCTATACAACACTCAAGTCTGTGCTGTTCACCCCTTGGCACCATCTGTCGTTGGCTGGGACTCCTGGCTCTCGGGGTACTGTATCACTATCGGGGCTTCATTGGTTCGTGGTCTGTTCCCCGACTGGCGGCTTGTCTTACAGTGGAAAATCAGCCAACCCCACTGATTCCCACCAGGATCACCATCAGGGTGCCCAGTCCGCCCCACCGCCACCATTCTTCCGTGCGCCTCCGCTCCTTTAGTTCTTGAGCCTGTGACAATAATATGTTCAGACGTGAATCCTGTGTCTGCCAATCGGTCTTTCCATGCTGGGCTAATTGTCTCAGCTCTTCCAAAGCCTCGGCCACATCGCCCGTGGAGATCTGCGCTGACCGGAGAAGGTCCGTTTCCGCTAGCACGGATTTCACCATTGCAATCTGTTTCTTAATACGTGCTTGAGAAATTCCTACTGAGATGGGTAGGATCTGGTAGTTGGCCGCCCGCAAGAGGCATCCTTTGCTTGGGTTCCTGCAATCAGACTTAATTCAGAGGGAAGAGAAGCCGTTACAGTTTTAAGGATAGAGCTAAGTTCCCCGGGGGATAGAATGATATGGCTAAAGTGACCCCGTGCTTTTCTAAGGACCTATACATCTCGCGCAACTCGATTTAGGCATCTAAGGCGGTGATTTCTAGGTGCCTTAGGTCAGTGGTTAAGGTCAAGGAGAGGTTTAAGAAGGAGTAAAAGGTGTCCAGTTTCTGGGTCTCCGTAGGTTGTATCCTGATGGTAGGATTTTCTAGAGAGGATTCAGGTTTCCACGTCGTGTCCCTGGGGTCTTCGGGGGAATTTGATCGGTAGTATCGGACCCCTCAGATACTGTCGGTTCCTGAGAGGTTGTACTAGGTCCTGGACTTCTATGAATCATACTGGGCCTTCCTGAAGTTTCAACAATTTCCCAAGGTGTCGGGGCCGTGCCTCGCGGCATGCCATACCAGGTCGAAAGCTTGTGCTACGTCCAGAAATGCGCCTGTGCAGTACTGTTTGCTTTCAAGAGCAGAGGATATGTGATCGACAACTCGGAGACCCTGCTGGACGGTCGAGTGCCTGGGACGGAATCCAAACTGATGTAAAGGAATATCATTGGATTCGATTATGGGTAGGATTCGTTTCAGGAGGATTTTTTCAAAAATTTTGGAAAGAATTGGAAGCAGGCTGATGGGTTGGTATGATGAAGTCACATTGGTTGGTTTACCAGATGGAAGTTAAGCCAGCATGGATATGATCTGGACCCCAACTGCCCCAGCTGTGGAGTTCCGAAAATTGCCAAGCATGTAGTAGCATCATGCACCGCATACGATGCCCTGCGCGCGAGGTTATCCACGAAAACAGGTATCTACAACATCACTGAGGACGTGTTCTCTGAACTTGTGGAGGAGACGAACTACCCAAGTTTCAGGGAATACGTATACGGATGGAAGGAGGTCGTGGGCCCGGCCCACTTCATGATTACACGGAGAGGACGAGCACCGGGAAGACCTCCGGACCAACCCTTGGAGGACTCCAATGAAGACGAAGGATAAACGATAAATAAAGGAAGAAGAGGAGGAAAAGGATAAGGTGTACAACCGTGCACCGGGCTACACCATAGTCCCAGAGTTCTTTTATTATTTAAATAAACGATTAGACAGAATAAAAAAAACCGAAATTGTTACCCGGGTGTTAAAACATGAAGGTTACCCTGTATGCCTCACAGGCATAGAAAAACAATAAAAGGTTAGAAGGTCATGTCCAGGAGATTTGCAGACTTTTAATTTTTGTAAAAGGAATTTGACCTCAGAATGATTTACAGCTTTAGGAGGTAAGGATAGAGGAATGGGTGAAGAAAGGAATTCATTAATATTGGAAACGTGCGTAGGTTGGGTTTCGGGATGTGGGATGAATGTATTTGAAAGGTGTTTGGCAAATTCTTCTGCTTTGTCCTCATCTGATGCAGCCCAAGAACTGTCTTCACGGTGGAGGGGATGTGAAATATGGTGGTATTTAAGGATCTTTTTGGTAGCATTCCAGAGGGAATTATCAGAAGCGGATAGTGTGGATAGATAGGCATTGTAGGTTTCGGATCTATGGGTTGTGAGGTTCTTTTTAACTAGTTTGGTGAAGTAGTTATACAGTCTCCGATCATGAGGATGCCTAGTTCTTTGCCAAAGGGATTGGTAACGGCATTTGTTAAGGATAAGATCTTGCAGTAATGGATTTTTCTTGCGGAATTCCAAATCCAAACTGCTTGCTGGATCAAATTGGTAAAGGAATCGACTGCATCATCTAACTCTTGGGGTGTTTTTAGGGAAACTCTGAGGTCAATGGTGTCGGATACAAGCTGGTGAAAAAGGTTTCAGTCAACTGGTCCTCTAATAAATTATGGTGGAAGAAGTTTGGGTATTGGGACTATAGAAAGGGTAAGGATCAAAGGACTGTGATCTGAGGACAGTTCGTCAAGGTGTTCTATGGAATAGTTTAGGGGACCTAAGCCAGCATGGATGAAAAAGTCGAGATCAGGATTTCTGTTTGGATCAGTGGGCCAATATGTAGGAGTGCCGGGAGAAATAAAACTGGAGTTGTGGGAATTAAGTGCAGACAGTAGCATGCGGCCTCGGGAATTTGTAGTTCTTGAGCCCCATTGATGATGTTTCGCATTAACACGTTCCGTGCGTTGCAGGGTCAATTGACCCTATGTGGAACTTTCCACTAGTGCTGAGTCTGTAAAAGGTAAACTTTCAAAAATGCTCGAACCTGTTTCAGCTTTTGATTTTTTCAAAGGGTTGAAACTAATATGGCTATATAACTTCAATAATCTCTCAAAATTTGATAAAAAATAGAACGGGGTTAAATGACCCCGGGCCGCACTGAATTTTAAAATTAGACCTCTTTTTTCGAAAAATGACGAGACACTCACTCCCCTCTACTTTTGAGACGGCCCTTTATTGTGCTTTCCCCTCGTGCTACTTTTCTCGGAAATGACGAGTCATTCGCACCCTTCCCCTTTTTGTCCCTTGTGATGATCCCTTTTTGGCACGCTTTTCGTATTTAACTGATGGAAATATAACCTAAAGATTATAACCTCGTTAATAGAAGTTATAAAAATTTGGTTATATCTATTATAATCGGTTTTCAAAACCGAATCTAAGTTAAAAGCACACTATAACCGTGAGTTATAAATAACGAATGGGGCTAATGTCCTGCTGTTGTGGTATACTGACCTAAACCTATGAAGTGGGAAAAGAATTGATTTTTCCTAAATTAATCAATTTTCAGCAAGCTGAATACGTTTAAACTAAGGAAAGAACACGGGGCCGATTGACCCCGTGACACACTTGTGGATAGTTACTGCACGGGGTAAATTGACCCCGTGTCGCACTTGTGGATGATTACGGATTTTTCAGTACTATTAGCACTGAACGTGTTAAAGTCTGCACCTAAAAGGAAATAGATCCCTAGGGAGTCCAGGAGAGAGCTGAATTGGGAATCGGAGATAGATTTGTTAGGAGGCCAGTACACCGATGCTAATGTGATAGGAAAGGAAAAGGTTTTGATTGAAATAGCTGTAGCCTGAAGGAGATCATTTGAAGGTAGGGAAAATGACTGTTGGGAGAGGGTTTGATGGACTATGACAGCAATACCACTGTAAGCTTTTCCATTAAGATGGTCAGTCCAGTAGGTTTGGTACTGTGTTGAGCTGCCGTTTACTGGTGAGTCGAGTTTCTGTAATTAAGGCTACATTAATTTTTTGTCATACAGTAAAGATGTTAGTTCGTCAGTGTGGTTTCGAATACCATTCGCATTCCAAAGGATAATGGATAGGGTGGATGTCATTTAAGGAAGTTGTTGGACAGTAAAGAGATGGGAAACAAGATTTGTTAGGTGTGATATTAATGGTGTGACCATTGATTTGAACTCAGAGAGGAATGATGTGAGAAGTGTCTTGAGATCAATAGCATTTGAAGGAGGGGGTATATGTGGAGTATTTGGAATTTTATTTATGGAAGATTGTGGTTGCTGGGGCTGGTTTTGTGCTTGTATAGGGTTGATTTGTGGTATAGGGATGTGTTTGGAGGGTTTGGATTGCAGAGTGGCCCCGAGACTGTTTGCTGACCACCTGACATTTCGGCATTGGAAACAGTTGCATCTACAATTTTTGAAGGTTGTCTTCTTGACGTTCTCGCTTTGTCGCTGGGTGATATGCTGCCAGAACGCATGATTTTATATTTTTGTAGGTTTGGCAGCCTTTATAATTTGCCGGGTGTCCTTGATGACATAATGCGCAGACAGCAGGAGTTTCTCGCGGCTTGACACACTCATCGGCTTTGTGCGGTTTTCCGCATTTGACACACTTGGGAGTATGGTGACAGTAGTTCCGGGTATGCCTGTATGCCTAGCAGTTATGACATTGCACCATGTCTTTCTTAGGGTAAGGTTTTTCAACTTGAACCTGGGTACAATACAGTCTGTTTACCTCGTAGATTTTTTCAACCCCCGCTGTTGGTTCTAAGTCTCTAAAGAAAAAGTTCTTGCAGACATTTGTTATTTGTCTGACCTTGAAGCCCATGCTGGTGAGTTCTTCTATGACTTCAGCAGGAGTGGAGTGGTGCAATTTCCTGACTATCACTCTGATGGATCTTTCCTCCTTTAAGTTAACTAAGTAACAATACAGTCTCTATCTTGTACTGTATTTGTAGTTGTACATTTTTTAAAATAGATAACGAAACATAAGTTTGTAAATAAGAATCTATAGACATGTTGGGTATTATTTATAGTATATTTTTGGACAAATAACTTACTTAAATTATGTTTGAAAAGAAAAGATATGACCAGGACCGGGACTCGAACCCAGGTCTCCCACTTCTCCGTAGATATAGGATCAGTGAAAGAAGAGATATGATGGTTAAGGCGCCGCTACAGAGAAGTGGGAGACCCGGGTTCGAGTCCCGGTCCTGGTCATATCTTTTCTTTTCAAATATAAAGCTTTGCATATAAGGGTTCTATAAGTAATATTTTCTATGTTGATCGTGTTAATCAAATTGAAGCGTAAATATTTATATTCATTATTTTAACCAATTAATATTCATTATTAATAATCAACTTTTAATCCGAAGTTTCTGTTCATTAAGGTTACATTTTATTTAATTTTGAACTTTCTTTTACTTATTTCCTCCTTTTTGCTTAAGATTATACATTTTTAAACATTAGTTAATTAAAAAAAATATTTATATCTATTTTTTGTTTTTGGACGATGGGTAATGCTATATGTGACTATCTGAAGCATTAGAAGTACGCAGGTAAATATGGTAAGAGGCCTAGGTCAGGTAGAGTAAAATGACCTCTATGGTTTATTACCTTTACTCTCAGAGATAAGGTCAGCTATTCGGATGACGCAGTTTACTCAAAATGAAGGAACTGGATGGAGCGATGGTCTAGAATCAGCAAGTCACATACAGTGTCCCCCTTTCTTTGTAAGTAGTGTATAAGTTTTCTTAAATATTTGTAATTGAAGGAAAAAGTACTGACCTTTCCAGTTGCTTGATTAGATTTTATAAAATGGAGATAGGTCTGGCGAAGGTGTAAAAACTTTGTTAAATAAATAAATTATTTATAATAATAAATAAGATAATATAAAGCTTATTGATCCACAAACAAGGAGCATATTTACATGCTTTTTAGCAGCAGAGTAAAACAGAAACCTTTCTCTGGAGCAAAACTTCTTTTTTTCAAAATCAGATTTCTTGATGCCCTATCAATTTAACTATCGTAATAAATGTTTTTTCAAATATTAAAATTATTTTCATAATCATCTTATTTTTATTTTTTATCTATACTTTCTGAATGTTTTTCAGTGTTGTTTTCAGCTTATGGGCTATATTGGCTTCACTGCCTAAGTTATGATCTCAAGGAAATGTCAGATCCTTTGATCTGAATTATATTAAAATAATAAAATGGGATGCCACCCTCAGATCGTTTTACTTAATATATATTAAGCCTGCATTATTAATAAATAAGAGACATATCCCTCTCTTCTCCAAAGCTTGACGTGGTTGTCTGACCAGGGGTTGTTTGTTAAATAATAATAATTATTGAATAACATTATATTTGTTTGTGCTGATCATTGTTACAAGGTAATATAAAACTACTTGCAAAGAAAGGGGGATGCTATATGTGACTTCATTCTTCATCCAGTTCCTTGCATCTTGAGTTGACCACTGCTTCCCTACATCTGCCCTACCTTGAGAGTAAAAGGTAATAACCCTAAGGGACACTTAACTACCTGAAGGTACCTCAATGCCCCTTCCCCTATATATCTAATTACACATGTTCTAGGTAGCATCACATATAGCATTAAATCCCGCCAAAAAAAAAAAATGTATGTATATTTATATGTACATAAAAGAAGAGAGAAAGATCATCAGGAAAATTCTAGGAGGAAGACAAACCCAAGATAGTTTTAGGCTACAAACAATTAAAACAACAGAAAAGTTTTCAAAAATTTCTCATGATATTAAATTTACATTCCGCATTCACACTATTCCCTCTCTTCGAGTCGTGAATATCGAATGGAGAATATTTCATATTGCCCGGCCATACGTGTTTCTATCTCTGTCTACAAATGCTTCCCTCCCACTCTCTCCTTTTCCCCTTGACATAAAGCAGGTACAAGGGCAGCACCCGCCTCTTGGCACTTCAAAAGAACCCGCTGTACAGGTTGTAAAATATTTTTGTATTTACATATTTAAGTAAATAATAATATTGAGATGTATTAATAGGCAGGACACTAGGTTTAGCCTGCATTACGCAACTAATTTAATAAAACTAGTGGTATTATTGTTTATGTAAGGTTTATTAGGTATTCCCCTCGTTAGCCATTTTAAATTATTATAGTTAGTATTAGAACTATTAATTATAATTCAACATTACAATAACAAGTCTGTATACTCTATAACTATTGAATAATGATATTGAAATATGTTGGTAAGAATACATATAAACGCTAGGTTCAAATAGTCCATACTATCGATTTAAACAAAACTAGTGGTATTATTGTTCATATAAGGGTTATTATGTATTCCTCTTGTTATCCAATTTAATGATCAACTTAGTAATTGAAACTATTAATTAAAATAGACCATTTAAATAACAAGCTTTTGTACTCTGTTACGGTAAGATTTAATATTGAAATATGTGTGTTGTAAAAAACAAGGGTGACATAGTTTTGTCTCATCCATTTTCACTAATGGCCGAGTTTGGCTCGTTTCAACAATTCTTCCTGACAATATATTGCTCGGCAATAATATCCAGATATATTGCCCAAAGATATATTGAAAAATTTATTATTAAGGCAATTTGTGTTGCCGAAAATATTGCCGGATAGAATTGCTAGCAATATGCTCGGCAATCTGCAATTTTTATTGCCTATGTAATTGCACCTTAAGAGGGGCATCTACCATGTAATCTTTCTAATGAGGAAAGTCTTTTTTCCTACTTTATGTCCATTGTTGGGGTATACTCACACATCAGGCTAATGTTGCTGAATGAAAGTCTATAATCACATTTTCTGTTGTTGGAAATGTGAACTAGAAAGCTGTTCCAAATTCGCGCTTGCCTTTGGTTTCACTAAAGTCACATACTAAATTAACATACCTCTTCCAGTTCATTTTTCTTTCTGTAATGCTAGCATATGAGGGCCTAATTTCTTTTGTTCAGTTCTTTATTTCTTTTTCCTGATTCCATTTATGTGTCTATTCCAGTTTTTTTCTGAGGCATTGTTGAATTTCCATAGTATTGATTGGTTTCCTTCAGGATGAGTTGTTAGTCCATCCTCTTTTCAAAGGATCATTTTTCCTTCATTTGACATGTTTAAACTGATATATAATCAATCTCTCTCTCATTGAGTTGCTAAGGTCCACTATTATGTAGAAATGGGACTTGGTATTGCAGAGAAAGGCAGGGCAGTCTGCATACATTACTCCATTTAAACACTATCTATTTTTGAATTGAAAGTGGAAAATTGACAAAAGTCACAAACATTTTTCCCACTTAATTTAGCTATTTATTATTATTTATTTATTTACTTTATCACAGATTAAACCCTTTTTTAGCTTCTGAAAAAAAAAGAAGTCAGCTCCGGAACCCATTTTAATATAAAATAATGGTATTTTGCCACCAATGTATGGTATCTTCGCTTATTATATTTTAATAGTTACAGTGGTTTTTTTTTACTAATAGTATAAAATATTATTTGTTAAAACAAGTTTTATTTTTATTCATATTAATAATCATAAATAACCTGTAATCGGTTTGTAGTGCCATAATCATAATTATTATAAGTTAATATCATGTTGACATAGTTATCAAATATTCTTTGATTTTATTTAAAATGTTTAAATGCTTTTATTTGTTTTTTTCAGAGGTTCTTCATTTTGGAAACTGGGATATTAAAGTATGGAAAGAGCCCTCAAGATCTATCAAAGGGTAAAATTCATGGCCAGGTTGACATTGGGTTGTCAGTTATTTCAACAAAATCTAAGAGGAAAAGAATTGATATTGATACAGAAGAGTTTATATACCATTTGAAGGTGAGCTAAATAAAATATTAAGTTTTTTAAAGGTCTTTTGTGTTTATCATCTTCTGGAAACTTGTTTATTATATGGAGATTAATCAGTATATTCCATTTGAAATTTTTTAATCTTCTAATAGTTATATCAGAAAATATTGTTTCCAGCTGCACATTTCTGTACGTCGGAACCAGCTAATTTCCAAATGTTAGAAATTTGAGAGTCTGTAAGACTAAAACCAATGTAGAAGTGGAAAATAGTTGACTGGATAATTCTAATGATGGTTTGAATCAGTCAGGGGTGTAGTCAATGATTACACAAAATAAGCATAACTTATTTTATTGTGCTGACGTTTCGATTATAATGCAATCCATCATTAAAACCAATGTAGCTTATTCATTCCATGAGAGAGATATCACATTTCTAACAATTAAGAGAAATCAATTTTTTAACAATTAATATTATAATATTATATAATTAATATAATTTCTGGAAGTCCCTTTGACTAAATTCTTGTATTTATGGTTACTATTCAAATATTTATTACTAATTCATTATTATTATTATTATTATTATTTATTCACCTTTCCTATCCTTTGAGCAACACAGGTTTTGACAACATTAATATTCTTTTCTAATGACAAAATTGAAGTTCATAATCAATGGAGAAAGATCCACTCAACAGTGGCCGACATTGCTTAGAACATCTTAGAAGCAAAAGAAAGAATAACCAGGTCACCATGGTTTGATGAGGAATGCTCACACGCAATTGAGACCAAAAACATAGCATATAGAGATAGCTTAGGAACACAGAAGGATGAGAAGTCTGGAAAAAACTTAAAAGAAAAAAGTGAGTATGGAAAAGAAAGGAGCTAGAGGCACCCGAAATGACCCTGATGAAAATTTCCTTTCTAAAATGTGGCTTGTATAAACCAGTTGAAATAATACTTCACGCACGTTTATGGAGATCAGGAAGAGGTGTATAATTACAACCAAGAGACACTGCTAGACGAGGATATCAAGCTACCGTATTGTGAAGAGGTATCTGATGCTACAGAGAAGCACATCAAGAATCAAAAAGTGCCAGGAATAGACTGCCTTACCTGCATAGCTTCTGAAGTATGGTGAAGAAAGTCTAGGAGCATTCTCATCACGAATGTCTGGATTAATAAAACTATCCCGGGAGAATGGAGAAAAATGTTATTGTGTCCCATATTCAAAAAGGGAGATCCTTTTAATGTTTAAATTACAGAGGCATATCCCTTCTCCCCAGTGCTTATAAAGTGCTGTCAAACATCCTCTACTAACGGTTGCTACCTTTCGCAGAAAGAGAAATAGGCCCCTACCGAAGTGGATTCAGAAAAGGCATATCTACGATTGATCTTTTTTACCTAAGAATAGTATTGGAAAGGCATGAATCAAAAGGGGTGTGAATTTCGTATCACAACTTATCACCTATTCCTTCACTTAAAGGCGGCCTATGGTAGTGTTGATAGGGATGGTTAAGCATTAAGAGAATTGAACATCCTCACTAGCCTCCTAACTTAAAAATAAAAATGACTATGATCTACCTTGAATGTGTTATCCAAGTCCAAAACAATCACAGTCATGGTTTCCCATCTAGAAGAGGGACCATAATAAATAAATCGGTGCAACTCCTTGCCTATACAGATAACATCGACATTATAGGAAGATCTAAGCAGGCACTTGAAGAAGATTTTCTCTCCCTGGCAGAGGGAGCGAGAAAACTTGGTCTAGTGGTTAACCAAGATAAGACCAAGTACACGGCAGCTGAACAGCACCCAAGACATCCTGGAGAGAACGTGGGATTTAGAACTTACCTCTTTTAGTGGGTCTCAGAATTCACTTATCTTGGATCTCAAGTATCATGCACCAACCTTTTTTTACACTTTTTATTATGCACCAATTTGCTTATATATTCGAACATAGGATTCTCCGAAAAATATTTGGCTGGAAATATCTGTTGATGGAAGGTGGAGACAGAGAAAAAATGAAGAAATATATGATCTTTTTGTTGAGCCTAATATGGTTAATGTCATCAAACGATCCTGACTAAGCTGGGCTGGACATTTGTTCAGGATGAGCGCGGAGGAAATACCAAAACATTTTCTGATGGAGGTCAGCCATGGATGGAGGGGAGTCGGCCAAACGCGACTGCATGGATTGACTGTGTGGCTGAAGATGCAAGAAGTCCGCAACTGGAAATCAGCAGTACTCAACAGTGACTACTGGTGAGACTGCCTTTAGGAGTCACCTGGAGGGATTGCTAGTGGACGATGACTGGAGGCGGATGATGTCGGAACAAGATGAATCAATCGAGGCTGAAGTCAGTCGGCTCACCAACATCATCCGGGACGTGGCGGAGCAATCTCTCCGGAGGAAGACAGCGGTGAGAAGACCGGTCCCATGGTGGACGCCGAGCCTAACCACCCTCAAGAGATAGCTCTACAGGACTCGGCGGTGGTACCAGAAGCAGGTGCGAAGTGAGGCGTGCAGTACTTCGGGATGAGTACAAGCACAGGTTAGTTACTTATCGGAACGTGGTTCATGCGGAGAAGAGTAAACTCTGGGAGGATTTGTTAAGGAGGAAACGGAGAAAAATCCCTGGGGTATACCATTCAGGGTCGCATTAGGCAAGCTTTCGCCCATGCAGACGATAGCGGCCCTGAGGATTGGTGAGGAAAGAGCGGCCTCCATGGAGGAGGCCGCGCAGATCTTCATCAGGAGTACATACCCCAGGGACGACCCGAGCCAGGACTCCAGCAGCAGGAAATAATCCAACGGACCACGGAATATCAGCCGGCACTGACCTGTGCCCACCATGGGACATCTGGGATCTCCGTACAGCCGTGGGCAAGCAGCACACGGGACGCGCTCTAGGACTGGACAAGGTGGACGCCTCCATGCTGAAGGAAGCTATCCCTTACATCGAGGAACGACTGCTCAGGATATATAATGCCTGCTTGGAGAAGGGATGCTTCCCGAGGCAATGGAGGGATGCAGATTTGAGATTGCTCTACAAGGGGGCAAAGATAAGGAGCTACCTAGCTCCTACAGGCCTATCTGCCTCCTACCTGTGATGAGTAAAGTCCTGGAGGGCCTCATGGTGACCAGCCTACGACCCACACTCAGTAGGGCCTGTAACCCACGACAGTACGGATCGACCAAGGCAGGGGAACCGCTGACGCCCTGCGGCAGGTATGTAATGACGCTGAAGCGAGGACGGAGAAGTATGTTATGCTAGTCCTCTTTGGCATATCATCCGCCTTCGATAGTGTGTGGTGGCCGAGCGTCCTGCAGCAGCTCCAGAGACACGAAGCGCCGAGCAATATCTACGCCCTGGTGAAGAGCTACCTCGAGGACAGATGAGTTACGGTCCGGGGTAGCTACCACAAGCAGGTGGACAGGGTGGAGCGGGGATGCCCACAGGGTTCGGTCTTAGGGCCGGCCCTGTGGAAGCTGGTATTCGACGAGTTGCTCGGCGTCTTGGAAGATGAGCAGTTCCCTGCCACGGCATACGTGGACGACCTTGCTGCGATAGTCTATTCGAACAGCAGAGCCGGGATCTCGGCGGAGGCCGAGAGATGTGCCAGCGTCCTAAGAGCCTGGTGTGACAGGAAGACGCTGAGGATGGCAGTCGCCAAAACTCAGGCCGTTCTCTTGCGAGGAAGAACGGATAGGGCTCACCCTATCAGCTTCAACATACATGAACACAGGATCAGGGCAAATGAGGTGGTCACGTACGTTAGAATCAGTTTCGGAAGGAACCTGGGCGTGACCCCTCACTTATACCATCTGGCAACGAGGGTGAGCCGGACGATGAACGGCCTGTCGGATTGGCAGCGCCTTTTGAGGCCTCAGGTACCCAGTCAGCATGATAATTTACAAAGGAGTGGTCCTGGGTATCCTGAGGTACGCGTCCCCCTTCTGGAGTGAGAACCTCTCAGAGCGGCAAAGAAGAAAACTGGCATCGGCTCAGAGAACGGCTCTGCTGAGAGTGACCAGAGCGTATCGTACAACATCACATGAAGCAGTGCAGAACTTGGCAGGAGGTATGCCTATTGACCTCGTGCTGAGGGAGGATGCGATCAGATATGAGGTCAAGAGAAGAGGAATTGCAGCTCTCGCGGGGCAACTACGAGTGAGGATCTAGGCAAATCCCAGCAAATGGGAAGAGGAGGTAAGGAAGGATTCACTGCTGGAGTGGAATGGATGGTGGGTAACATCTGTAAAAGGTAGCACCCTTAGGAAGTACTTCCTCACCGTAGAATCAAGATTAAAAGCTAAGTGGGTCCTTCCTGATTACTGGATGTCACAGATCCTCACGGGGGGGGGGGGGGGCATGGGGGCTTCAGATGGAAGCTCGCACAACATGGATATGACCTGGACCCCCAATGCCCCAGCTGTGGAGTCCCGGAGACTGCCCAACATGTGGTCGCATCCTGCACCGCATACGACGCCCTGGGAGCAAGGTTATCCATGAAAACGGGTAAATACGTGATCACCGAGGACGTGTTCCCTGAGCTTGTGGAGGAGGAGAACTACACAAGTTTGAGGGAATTCGTGTACGGATAGAGAGAGGCTGTAGGTCTGGCCCACTTCAAGATGACGAGGAGAGGACCAGCGCCGGGAAGACCTCCGGACTAACCTATGGAGCAGACGGACGGAGACTAAACAGAAGGAAGAAGACGAGATATAAGGATAAGGTGTAGCCCTAAGGTGCACAACCGTGCACCGGGCTACACCACAGTTCTAGAGGTTTTTATGTGTGTGTATATATATATATATATAATCCCCCATATATATATAATCCCCCAAATATTATATAACCCCCAGTGGAGGTGACCCTGTATGCCTCACAGGCAGGGAAGGGAGGAAAAAAAAAAAAAAAGTGACTACTGGTGAATGCTGATTGAGGACACGTCCAAGTGTTGTTGCGCTGAATTAATAATAATGACAATATGTGTACATGATAATATTCTCTACTTAATTTTTTTAGCCTTCTTGCTCTGGGTCATTTTCTTAGTTTGATCAACTTCCAGTAACGCCTTTTCTTCTGTGATTAAACTGAAAGAAGATGACCTATTGTCCTCCTAAGTTGAAATTGTTATTTACTTGTTGTATTATCATATTACAGTGGTAATATCATATCTTTCCTTTATAAATAGTCATAGTGGTCGGGTATCTGAAATCCCAAAAGGCATCCCCAAGCGACTAAGATTGTTCAATTCTAAGGCCATCCTATTTCCTATGTAGTCTTAGTGAGGGGTGGCATTAAATACTTATCACAAACCTTATGACTACTTCTGGGGTGACTACCTCATTTGGAGGTATTTTCAATATCAAGATTTATAGGTTGTCTGCTATCTGTCTTAACTTTCAATAAAATGATACTCTGTGTCTTTGCAACGACTATATTTAGTTTCTTTATCTCACACCACCTCCTACTAGATTGGCACACTGCTCAGCTTCTGCTTTTATTCAAACTCTGCTGTTAGACGTCACCACAGCTGCAAGATCTTCTCTTTATGCAGGAACCACTCCTCCTCGACTTCTCTCAGCAACTCGTCAAATATCAGCTTCCACAGGACAAAACCAAGGACTGATCCTTGAAGGCACTGCCTCTCTATGGAAGTTGCTGTTTTATTATAACTACCACGAACTTTTGCATATCTATCCTGAAGGTAGCTACACTTAAGAGCATGCAAACATCTGGGACTCCTTACTTATGCAGCTGCTGGAGCACTAGAGGCCACCAAACACTGTCAAAGGCCGAAGATATGTGAAATAACAGCAAAAAGATCTATCTCTCCATCCTTACCTCCACATCAGCACTTCCCTCTCTCTAAGCTCCCAATTAACTACAAAAGACTCATCTACATGACCATCATACGACCTATTTGGACTTACGGAGTAGAGCTTTGGGGCTCCATTAAGCCATCAAATTCGTCTCGTATCCAATCCTTGCAATCCAAAATCCTTCGCAAAATCCTAAATGCTCCTTATTTTGTCACAAATAAAACCATCCATAATGACCTTAACCAGATACCTATCATTCCATAATAAACTCCAGGCCCATCCAAACCCTCTAGTTTCAAACCTAGCTTCCTCTTCAATTCCCGATAATCCTCTGAGGTGTCTGAAAAGAAGATGGCCTGGTAACCTTCTTATTTGAACTTTGATTTGAGTAATACCAGTGGGTAGTTTCTCTACTTGTCATTCTCATGTCATTATGAATCACTTGGCCTATTTACTTATTGTATTATTGTAATACAATTGTAAATATCAATAAATAAATTTTTTTAAAAATTTATAATATGAAAATATGTGGCACACACAATTTTAAGATCATTAAAATATTGTTTTTTATTAATGTGGTATTTAATTGTCACAGAGCTAGCTACAGCTTAGTGGTGGGGAGGAAAACACCAAACTGTTTAAAACAACTGTTTTTTCTATGAAAACTGAACAAACTGTTTTTCTAAAACAGCTCCAACAGTTGGGCGGATGGAACTAGGTTAATATTTGGCCGTTCTTCCAGTAACATCGAAAAACTCTTCTAGGAAGAGCTAAAACGGAAAAAAACCCGTTTTGTTATCAAGCTAGTGGCGCTCCACTCGTTAATCTATACCAACTTAGTTCTTTAAAAGTTCAATATTGTTTAATTTCTTTTTTATTTTTTCTATACATAATGTATATGAACACATTTTTTTTTGTACATATTTACAATTGATCCAATGTGATATTAAAAGTGAGCTGCAAATAACTGTGATATCATTTGTTAACCTTTAAGAGAGCATTTGGTCATTTTGGCTTTTATTAGCAATTGAGGGAAGTATACGTTAAATTTTAATTTTAAAACAATTTAGTTAAATGTCATTATACATATATAATATGTACATATATTGTAAATATGTACAAAAAAAAAATGTCATATATTCAATAACGATCACTATAGTGATTGAAAAGTAACTGGAAATTTGATTTAATTTTTGTAAATTAAAAGCAGTTACTTTTAATCAGAAAAGCCTTAAGAAAAAAGACCCTTTTCTGATTTTATTTTCCCGTAAAATTTCTTTTTTTCTGTTCTTTTATTTGAAAAAACAAATTAATTTATTTAGATATGTTTCCAATACAACAGAAAACACAATAGAAGACAAATAAAACTGATGTCAGATTAGAAACCACGGTTAAAACCTGTTTTGTTACATTTTGTCAACCTGTTTTATTCAAACAGTTGTTCATTATTTAGACCAAGTTTTAGCGATACCAATATTATATATGTATATATGTGTGTGTGTATGGGTGGGTGCGTGTGTATTCACATTTTCACAAGTGAAAACTAGAGAAATGTTTTATTTTTCAGCAGCGCTGTCCAACTACATTGGATTGCCATAATACACAGCATACTTATCAATCCATATCGGACATACTGTGCATTACAATTTGTTTGTCTTAAATACATACTTAAAAACTACATCACAATTTCTAATTATTCTTACTCTCTTTTCTTCTTTTTATATACAAGAAAGTAAAGAAAATACAAATCAAATAAAACTAAGCACACATATATTACCATGCTATTTATGAAGAGAAATAAATACTATGAAAATAAAAAAATATATATATTAAATATATTAGTATGTGGAGTATCAGCTACTATATATATGATGGTATGAAGCTCCATGTTCTTTTAGGAATCGTTCCGTGAGACCCAAACCAGAGGCCTCTCACGGTGAACTCTCTCTCTCCGAAGGTCTCACGGAATTTCTCCTTTAGGAAAGGGATGCACTTTTCATATATTTCCTTCTTTTCCCTTTCCACTCCACCCGCCTGGTCAAAGTCATTATTTTCAAATTCCACCGTTGGATCCAACACCCATGTTATCTTTCCGGTCTTCAGAAATGCGACAATATCCGCACATCTTGTGGATCTCTCAGTGTCGATACAATAGACCTCGTCAAAGCAGGCGAAGTCTTTTTCCTTAAGGAGCCTCATTAATTCGTGTTTGTTACCCTATGGTGTCGGTGTGTTATGAGGAAGGAGTTGTTGGGGCATTTTCCCAGCACATGGGCTGGTGTTTCTGGCATTTGCGACAGAGGGACCCAACTTCTCTCGCCTGGCCACTGGCTCCTGGGACTCCACACAGCGCATAATTGATGTTCAGTTTTAGGACGTTGTTCCACTCCGACCCCGAAAGTACCTGTTTCTCACATATATACTTGTTGGCTTTCGGTGTCTCCTTGAAATGACGGACTCCAACGCCCTGCCATCTGCAATTAGCCTATTCTTCGTAAGAATTCTCTCGCAGCGACTGTCATAGAGGTCTCTTCGCTTCGGAAGCCCTGATCAACTCCCAGTCTTTCAAGACATTGAGCTGCTTCAGTTTCATAATTAAATATAGACTGGAACAGGGCATCCGGGACATTAGACAGTCGCTGGGCAATTTACCAATGCTGAAGTGGAGCCTCCCATTGACAGTGGATCAGTCCTATGCCTCGATACCTCCTTGATGCGTACATCATGGCTGTAGAGGTGTTCGCTGGGAGCCCGATAATGGCCTTGATACTTCTGCGGATATTTACATTAATGCCTTCTAACACTGCAGGAGGTATCTTTGTTAGGGGCGCGGTTTGAAGAGGATAGGTAAGTCCCGGGAATAGGTACTGATTGCAAACGTTGATCTTTTGTTCCGGTTTGTGTAGACAAGAGCTTATTAATTTGTCTAAATTATCACTTAATTTATTCACCGGTCCTCATTGAATACAAGCTCTCCCGAGAATGTACATCCTAAATATGTTATTCTCTCTTCAGCCTTACGTGTATGGATGACTTCTCCATTTTCTAGGGAGAGCATAGTCATCTGCAGCTCTCCTTTTTCAATCAAGATACCCACACTCTTGCTTGGGCTGACAGCCAAACCAATCTCCGCAAGCATCCTTTGGTTGTTGATGATTCTTTCTGAGGCACCCTTATCACGTGCCAAAACCCCCTGGTCGTCCGCAAATCCGGTGTGGACCACAGATTCTTGGGGTGGCACAACGGGCAGATGGGCAAAAAAATCAACAATAACTTAGAAATAAACTTGTAGTATTTATAGAAAGGTTTCAAAGGTTTCTTAAAATATCTAAACAATAGTTTCACTCATGTTATTTCTGTTATTTTAATCATATATTTTCACAACTATCATCACATAATTTGCCTATAAGTATGTACTGTAATGGATTCTCCACAGTAAAAAAAAAAAACCGTCTGGGGGGGCATGTGCCCCCGTGCCCCCCCTCCCCTGGATCCACCTATGAATATATTTCTATTCACAGTTGGAAGTACCTAAAAAGTAAAAGAGAGGAAAAAAGAAAAAAAATCACCCTGTCATTTAATTGCCACATTAGTAAAAAACAATATTTTAATGATCTTAAAATTGCTCTCGCCTTATATTTTAACTTTTAAAATCTTTGTACTTTTTCTACAGTAAGTAGTTTTTTTTATTATCCTAAACATATATGGAGTTTGGAGGATAATCTACCGCTTTTATGATTCCCGATAAATGGAAGTTTTTTTTCCTGCAGGCAAAACAGTATGAGGTCTTTGAGGAATGGATGGAACAGCTCAAAAATCATCGTCTTTACAGGCAGCATTTATTGACTTTTGGTTCACGTATTACATCCACTGATGATGATGAAATTCCATTAAAACAACCTTTGACTAGGAGTAAGTTTTTCATGACAATAGGATTAATATCCATATAAATTGCATTTTCCACCTTGCAAAGAGGAACAACATAAGTAACATTATTAATATCTTTACAAATATAATTAATGCAATCCATTATGTACTGATAATAATAAATAGTTTATATATATATATAATAATAACAAAATTTCCTATGTCAAATTTAATAATACTTTGAATATAGAAAAGATAAGAATTTCTTACTATGAATTATCTGCTGGTTATGAATATGCCCAAATTAGGGGAAGTCTTGAGTATTTTTTGCACTTAAAGCATGAAAAGATGTACTTGTTGGTTTTAACTCACTCCTCAGAAAAAAATGCACTCCTTTCTTTTTCTAGGTTGATTAAAAAGTTTTAATCTGATAATTTAGTCATTATAAATGATTCAACTTACATATAATAGTAAAATCAAGCAATTATTTAGGTAACTGGGGATACCCTCATATTTGTGCTCAAGATGTCATGAAACCTCAAAATGACTGAAAATTTTGGCAGCTTATCTCGAATTTACTGAAAAACTTCTAATTGTTTTACCATCATTTAAACATTCATAGCCTGGTATGAGCTGATCTACATTTAAACATAATTTTTCTCTAAACTTAGTCTGATCCTTTGATGATAAATTATTTTCTTCACTCATCTCATTGATCAAAGCTTGTCTATATGAGATACTTAATATAGCTGTGAATTCATAAGTCTATGTTGAATTATCCAAATAAAAATTATTCTGAAATACAAGATTTTACTGCATTATTAGCAAAGTTAATCTCTTTCTGTGTAGCATTATATTACCCGAAATGCTTCATTAGTACCACATAATATTTTTGTAGTAAGTGAACACTATTGAATGTATAACTTCTACTTCTTTTAAAGATAAATTTAACTATTGTTTCATATTTTTTTTATTCATTAAATTCAAAAAGTTCAACTTTTTTATTTATAGATATAAATTTGATTGGCTGACATAATATTATCAATGAGAGATTTTTTATTCTCTCTAATGCTTTCTCATTCCCATTTAATACTAATTTTAGTGACAACATAGCATCCCTAAGATGCTCATCCATGAATTTTTTTTTGTTCCACATTTCTTTCAAAAATTCGTTTATAAGTCAACCATAATAAAGCTTCAATTTTTTTAAAAGTTGACCCTTTAAGATTTTATATGGTCCTATTCAGCAGCTCTTGTAAACTGATTTACTATTGATTTCTTTAAGTGGATCTCTTATACATTTCCATAATCAGACTAATTAAGCTTTCACCAAATAATGGTCAGATCCACAATCAGCCCATCGAAATACTCTAACATCCTGTACATCTTTAGAGATTACCTGCCTAGTTATTACTAAGTCTATAATCGACTGTAGGTTTATTGATTATTGATGCCATCTGAATCGGTGTGCATCTTTACGTTTGAAGATTAAGTTAATAATCTGCCAATTAGAATTGGAGCCAATAGATTATGAGAAAATTTCAATCGACCTATCACCATTGTAGTTCCTGATTGGTTCCCTGAACCTTCTCCCAACTGAGTTTTTCTCTTTAAATTCCACTCTTGCATTTTATCTCCCATCAAAAGCAGTTTTTTCTCTTGGTGGAATCTTATGTTTAAATATTAAATTATTTTTAATTATATTAACTATATATTCTCCAGAAGATCTGCCTTCTAAATGTATCTGACTATTTTAACAAAGTTAATTACAGGCCAGTACTTTTTAATTGAGCTATCAATTCTTCACTTTAACCAACTAGAATATATGAATGTAAAGAAAACTGTGTCGCTAATATACGAAAAATTTTCTTATTTTTGTATTTGCCATGATAGTGACACAGCCTACTTGATATAACAGCTGTTATAAATAAAAGATATGAGAGGCTACAGTTTTATTGGACAGTTATAAATTGTTTAAATAATATTGTGTGATGAGTTGAGTTGTGTTGAAAGTACAACTAATCTCCTGAAAGATCTAAAGAAACATGAAGTAAAGGCTTTAAATGCTGTTTCTTTTGTTTTTTTCAGGTGAGTGAATGTTTTGTTAGAAATTAATGTAATTATTTAACCCTTAGATTGGAACATCCGTCTCTTAGACGGATACAGTTTACCTTATAATTTTATAACGTAATAATTTGGTTTGAGTGAGAAAAATTGATAACTGACGCACTGACAGAAGTTTCAAATTCCTATCCGTCCACCAGACGGATGTTCTTCTAAACGCCATAAAAACAGATGTTACTACATAAGTGTTAAGTGTTATATATATATATATATAAAATAGAAAAGTAACGTTATTCTGGGACTGAGTCCCTTTAGAATAACAGACATGAACAGAAAAAGAAACATAATATATATCTGGCCAGATGGCTACATAATACAAATCGTAAAGCGTATAAAAAGTGACAGAAAACATTAAATAATTAAAATAAAAAAACTAAATAATAATAATCAGTAAATAAAAAGTACGAATCCTGACAAGAAATTAAGCAATTAAAGAGAATAGATCCGATAACAACTGTTAAATGCATGAGCTAGCATGCAATAATTTCTTTACATGATGTACATCTTAAAAAACAAATTTAAAACAACTAAACAACACAATAAATTATTCAATACATTTCATTCAAACAAATGGCTAACCTGCTCAGAGAGCATCTTTTTGGGAAGTCAGGAGATGTTGGGAAAGCAAGGATTTAAATGACGATAATGGGGGAGCATGTTGGATGAAAGGAGGGATTGAGTTCCTCACTGTGGTGGATCGGTGAGAAAGAAATGTTTGAATGCATTGGTTGTGTGGGAATGAATATAGAGATCGGAGAGGCGAGATCTTGTTTTATGGTCTTGGACTGAGGATTTGAATTGGAGGAGACTGTAGATATATGAAAGGATGTCGAGAGTTAATTGATTGTTATAAGGATGAACCGAGGAAATATTGTCTTCAGAAGAAGGGTAAGAGCCATTTTAACTCATCATAAAATTGGGGCAAGCGAGACCGCCTCGGGTTACCAAACACAAATCTTAGAGAGCAGTTTTATTTTTTTAATTTTTTTTGGTGGGCATAATTTGCACTGCGACCATACTTCGTCTATTTAACTTGGCTAAACCCACAAATTTTAGAATACATGCAGGGTTGATTAATTCGACCTGCCTAGGGTTAGTGACTCTATCCTGACCAAAGGTTGTAAACCTTAGGTCAGCAAACCTAGCCTGGACATATGGGCGTTGAGTCGTATATGCCGCTATGATTGTTTTTAATGTTTCTCTGTCCTGTTCACTGTACGATTTCTTAAGGTAGATATTCTTTATTCTTCTCTTGGCGTAGCTGAGACTAATGCCGCATACTGGTTCGGGAGTGCATGGAATGTTATCCGATCCCAGCCTGGTTAGCCTGTCAGCTTCTTCGTTGCCCGGGATACCCAAGTGTCCAGGAACCCACACAATGCTAACCCTGTTATTCTTCGCCAGTTTGTTGAGAACTGTGTAGCTATCCCAAACAATCTGTGAGTTTGTACTGTGCCCACTTCGTGCACCAACGGTAGCTTGGCTGTCTGTAAAGAAGGTTATCCTTCTAGAAGACATCCACTCTTCCAGTAGCGACCTTACACAGTAGTTTAGAGCAAGTTGGATGTTGAACGTCTTGGTGGTGGGGTGCTGTCTCATGTTTGGAGCCTGTTTGGGCTGTTGATCTTTGGGATATATTGCACCTTTTTCTTCAGGGTTAGGGGTTTTGTTAATAGAATGGACTACAGCTTTATTCCAAGAGGTTGGGAATACTGTGTTTTGTAATGAAAAATTATATATGAAGAGTAGAACAGGTAGAATATTGATAAGGTATCATTTTAGCAATTTGACGGGAATCCCATCAAAGCCAGTGGAGTTGGAGTGGGGTTTCATGTAGATGGAAATAATGTCAGTGGGTGAAATGTCTGAGCATTAAAAGTTGTCAGGTTTGAAAGATGGCGTTAGTGAAAAGTCAGGAGAGGATAATGTTATAGCATTAGCTGAGGTAAACAAAAAATACGAGTTTATTTCATCGGGAGAGGCTGGAAAGGATCTAAAGGAAGATGATTTACAGGGTGAAAGATTTTGAAGGAGTTGCTATTTAGATTTGTGATCGGGAGTAGTGGAAAGTATTTGGATTTTGCCTGTCTGATTGTAGACTGTATCAAATTATGAAGAGCCCTGAACGCTGATATATATATATATATATATATATATATATATATATATATATATATATATATATATATATATATATATATATATATATATAAAGCAAAAGCAGTGCAGACCGAAGTGGTCGGAAAAACGTAGGCAAGCCTTCTCAGAGAGAATGAAAGCCTATTGGAAGAAAAAGAAGAACCCGAAGAAAGCTTGATTAAGTTGTTTGCTTAGCGCCTTCCACTGTTGGGAGAATACGCTAATAATAAATAATATAATGTAAAGGAGATAGTTGGGGGGTGCAGTAAAAAAAAACACGGAATAAGTAATAAACTTATAATTATGTGCCGATGTTTCGACCTACAGTGTAGGTAGGTCATCTTCAGGGCTATGAGAGAGAAACAAACAGAACAAAAAAATATAAAAATGTGCAGTAACAATAATATGGTGACAAGTAATGTAGAAAATTAAAATAGTGGCAGATATGAAGATGAAAGCAGAAATTATAAATTATACAAAATTGTACAAATACAAATTGTATCTTTGATTTACCTCCTCTTTTTTGATTTTCCTTTATATTATTTTTACTTTACTATCCTTTCTGTACATTTATTTTCTGTATTTTATTTTATAATTGTTTATTGTTTATAATTATGCGTTATTTATAATTTATAATTTCTGCTCATTTTCTTTAATTTTATTAAATCTGTCTTATTTTATTATATCTGTCATTATTTTCATTTTCTTTTCATTATCATTAATTTTGTTATATCTGTCTTTATCTTAATTTTATTATATCTGTCACTATTTTAATTTCTTTTCATTATTATTAATTTTTTTAAATCTGTCTATATCTTAATTTTATTATATTCTGTCACTTTTTTAATATTCGTTATCTTTCATCTTCATATCTGCCACTATTTTAATTTTCTACATTACTTGTCACCATATTATTGTTACTGTACATTTTTATTTTTTTTTGTTCTGTTTGTTTCTCTCTCATAGCCCTGAAGATGACCTACACTGTAGGTCGACACGTCGGCACATAATTATAAGTTTATTACTTATTCAGTGTTTTTTTTTACTGCACCCCCCAACTATTTCCTTTACATTAGATCATCCAGTCAACTATTTTCATCTCATACATGCAATAAATAATATATATATGTACATGTATACATTTCTTAACTTTATATTTGCCTTGTTACATACGGCGCTACAACTCGAGTCAAGACCTTTATATAATCAGCCTACACCATGTGCCCCTGTCCTGGACATCACTAAGTCCCTTGAGGCGTACTCTAAGCATCATGGCCAACCCCCTCTCGTCGTTTGGGGGCAACCTGTGTTCTAGTGGTTAGCGTAACAAACTACTAAGCCCAAGATCGCGGGTTCATAGCCCAGCAGGTGGCCCTAGGATTTTTTAAAGGGAGTAAAAAATCCTTAGTTACGCCGTCCTTTGGAAGGGACGTTAAATGGGGGTCCTGAGCCTGTACGATGTCAGGTACTCATTAAAAATCCCTATCCTAATTAAACCTGGATAGGCAAAATTTATAGCTCCCACTGTAGCATCGTCCAATTAGCCATAGCAGCATAAAGTGAACAGACAAACAACCCCGTCTCGTCACCACCTCCTGATTTTTCCTTTACGCCTAGGCCCATAAATTTCTGTGAAAAAGGTTTTATTTATGGTGGAGGCTTCATTCATCCTTGTCATGAGTTCAGTCCACCTTAATATTCGGAGTTGGATAAATTTAGCTATGCTGGATTCCTTGAAGAGGGCATACAATTCCTGATTGCATTTGTGATTAGAATTTTGATTGATTCTCCTACAAAAATCAATAACTATCCAAAAATGATATTTCAAATTGAACAAATCTCAAATTTCCTGATGTACTAAGCGAACAAAATGAAGATTTTTTTTTTCAAATTCTGAAGAACAAGAAACTAAACACATAAACAAATGTGAAATAAATTTCAATGAATATGTAAACAAGGATGGATTTGAAGTGGTAGTAAACCACCTAGACTTTTTTCAGCAATCAGAAATTGATAAATTGATAGAAAAATACAAACCAGTCTTTGCCAAAGATAAATATGTTTTTACTGTAAGACATTATGAAGCTCATAATGACTTGATGGTGGACAAATACTGTTACAGACTTCCATACAGATGCACAGCGGAAAATAAAAGACAAATTGAAACTAAAATATTTAATGATGGATTGAAATGGTCTGGGATACAGTCAAAGATAACACAAAATAAGTGAAACTTATTATATTTAATTGTGCCAAAGTTTCGGCCCATGATGTAGGCCATCTTCAGGGCGAATGTGTGTGTCTGTTCTTTGGTAACTCGTCAAACTCACAACTGTCAACTCCATTTCGCTTATTTTGTGTTATCTTTGACTACACCCCAGACCAATTCTATCATTAGAATTATCCTGTCAACTATTTTCCACTCAAACTAAAATATTTAAGCTATTAGAGAAGAATTTGATTTGCTGCTTCAGTGACTCTGGAGTATAAAAAAGAAGATTTAAATTTAAAAAAAAAGTTATGAAAAGATTTCAGAGAATTGTACAAAATTATCATTCCTCAATCGCAACATTTTCCATTGATTGAGGATTTAATGGTTAAAAATAAACTGTAAATATGTTTCTACTTTAGATAAAAATTCAGCATTTTGGTCATTTCCTTTGAAAACTCAAGATAGATACAATACTGCATTTGTTAGACAAGAGGTCATTTTCAATGGAGGTGTCTCACATTCGACCCCATCAGTCACAACAAAGTTTGCTCCATAATACTTTTTGGAAGGCAAAAATGTGAATATTCTACCACTTTAATTGAAATCAATATTTACATGGGAAGACCTAAAAAGATGTAGGAGCTAGCTCTTAAAAACACAATAAGATCACATAATTATAATAAAAAAAATAATTGACCTGTATAGGGAAGAATATAACCTGAAAGTAGGAGATACAGAAATCTACTAAATTGGAGGAATTTAGGATTTGACCTTACGGAATTTTAAATAAGATCTCCAATTCAATCTATGAAGTTGATACCATACCCAGAAAAGAAGAATGAAACTGTGTCGTATTTGTTATTAAATGAATAATTACGTACATTGTTACTCGCAATAGTTCCTCTCTAAGGGAGGAGATGTAAGGATAAAATCATTATATTAATATTCATATATTTATATCCCTCTAAGGTATTGTTTCCTGCGGCTAGACTTCTTGGACACCTGAAAGAAGCTGGTTGGGAACAAGGTATAGTCAAAGACACATAGGGGAAAACTTGATATAGAAATAAACCCAAAACATCCTTTAATAAAACTCTACTATATTAAAATAAAATTATATTTAACTATTATAAATGAGAATAATCCTAAAAGCATTAATAAAATAACTAAAATTTGAAACCAAAATTCGCCATCAACAAAATAATGACTAATAAAAATAATAACTATAATTTAAAACAAGATTCACCATCAATAATAATAATGACTGATAAAAATGATGACTATAATTTAAAACAAGATTCACCGTCCCAACTGTTTTGAGACTCCTACCTTGACAGTTCATCTTCCTTCCGGTCGGACCATGACACTGCTCGCCAGAAGTATCAGTTTTCAAATCTGACTTATTGGGGAGAAACAACGCTCCTTAGGGTGTCCTGTGTTCTAGTGGTTAGCGTAACAAATTACTAAGCCCAAGATCGCAGGTTCGTAGCCCCCAGCAGGTGGCCCAAGGATTTTTTAAAGGGAGTAAAAAATCCTTAGTTACGCCATCCTTCGGAGGGGATGTTACACGGGGGTCCCGAGCCTGTACGATGTCAGGTACTCGTTAGAAATACCTATCCTAATTATACCTGGATAGGCAAAATATAGAGCTCCAAATGTAGCATCGTCCGATTAGCCATAGCAGCAAAAAGTGACGTTAAATGAACAAACAAGCAATGCTCTTAAAAAGGTTCTTTCCTGTTGACAACATTTTTAATTCTTTTCTCGTTATGTGCTGTGCCCTAATGGACAGATTTGGCTAATTTCTTTCACTCCCGTGAGAATCCATGACTAATTTCTGGCTACTTTTATAGAACTGAGCGAGGGAAATGATTTGTAAGCACATCTCGACCACAGATGAGAGCCTTATAATATAATTTCCTACTCTAAATTACAAATTCATTTATTTTTATTTTTAGTTTATTATAGTATCCCCATAAAAGGATGATTTATTCTTTTTATACATTACCTTTTAGGAATTTGCTCATTACTAAGCCCAACAACTTTACAACCTCATCTCAATTTACAACATCACCAAAATCTTTGCAGATGCTGTTACCATGTAATTAGTCTTACCTGTACCACTACAAACCTTGAAGGATCTGGTATTCAGTACATGGTAGAGACAGTACCGTTTTATGGACAACAGTTGTGCAGAAAGGTGATTTGTCCTAGATCACGCTCAACCGCCAGATTTTTCCTCCTTATTTTGGGTACCCACTTTTAGAGGCTGGGTGAGCCCCAGGAGGGTCCTAGATCTTATATGATCCATCTCCAGCTGCTAATAGACTAAATTAAAGTCTTGCCTTCAGCATGGCAACTCAGTGCTCTACCATTGAGCCACTCCGCTCCCCATGTACTTAGTACTTAGTACTTAGTCGTATCCAATTTTATTCAAAGCCCTATTTCATTATTTGCATTCATCAAACTTTCCATATTTATTTTTATTGTTCCCACATCTTGCCCCAAGCATCAATATTTTACTATTCAAATTCAAATTCGAAGTTTTAATGTTTTGTATCACCTTTCTAATCTACTCAAGTGTTAAACCTTAAAGTGTTAAGCAAATCATCTTTTTTTAATCCTGTGAGATCCTCGAAGTTTTCCGAAAAATAGTTATTATGCTTATACTAATTATATTGAATGTCTTGCTCAAACACTACTTTACTAGATTTAATAACTTCTTTGGTATATCATGTTCTTAATTTATACATAATTTGGCAGTTGATGAAATCAAATACAGCTGTTGAATTACCCCATCATACTTAAATTTTTTTTAGTTATTATTAAAAAGCTCGTTTTATAGAAAGCTGGTTGGAGTGATATTCTGTGATTTATTAATAGTTATTAGTCCGTCTTTGGCCCTGTTTTGTGGATTAGAAGAAGTATAGATTCTCTCTATTCTTAGAGCATTTTTTTCATTTTCCCAGATTTTTTAAGCAAAATGTGATCCGATGAGACTCCTGCTTCCTGGCATGCTTATATCCGTTCAATCGGAATGTTATCGATCCCTTTTCTCTTTACAGTTTCAATTTTCCTATGGCTATTATGACTTCCTACTTTTCCGAAAACAGGGAATAAATTTTTATTTTCAGTATTCAAAATACTGCCTAAGTGATTTTAAGCTTACTCAAAATGTCTACAGGATCAGTCAAGATATTATTTTGATCTCTATTCTATTCTATTCAATCGGCACTTCAACTCCATGTCTAGTGTCCTTGGTCTCCTGTCCAAGCTTCAACCAATTGTTCTGATCTTGTGCTGCTGCCATCCAGTTCCTCACACCCAACATGGTCTTAGGATTACATCACAAGCCACACCGTCATCGAAGCCGAGGTCTTCCTCTACACCTTGTTCCATGTATTGCCTCCATACATTTTTTTCAGGAAGGTCATTTTCAGTCATTCGATTATAGCAATGTGCTTAGCCCATCTCAATCTATTGAGCTTCGTGAAGGAAACCACCTCTGGTTTCCTAAATAAGTCTCTGAGCTCCTGGTACGTTACAGCCTGGTATGTTCAAAGGCTCCATACCTGGTCAACCATCACAGCTCCAAAGATTTTACACCGAATTTTCTCAAAGATCATTAGATCTGCTCACAAGTTTTGGAAACAGTCCACATTTCTGAGATATAAAGGAGAATTGGCCTGATAATTATTTTAGGAAAATTTTTGTATTCTTAGATGCAGCGTGGGTTCTAAAATATGGTTTAAGGTCTTAATAACAGTAAGTGCCACATAGGACTCTTAATCCATAGCATTGTAATAGGTTATGAGGGATCTGAGGTAAACACAACTAAGTGACTTTTTCAATGGTATATTCCCCATGATTTTTTTTCTCCAGGCCTTGGGATTTCCTCAGTTATCATATATTTGATCTTTGCTGCATTGACTTTAAGCCCCATTTTTTTTTTGTTGCTTCCACTAGTTTTAAGAATCTACCAAGGACAGCCTCAAAGGAACGTCCAACAATGCCAATATCGTCAGCATAAGCAAGAAGTTCCACTATTCGGCTGGATTCCACCCACATGGATATCTAAATCTCTAATGAACTTTTTGAAGGCTAAATCAAAGAGGAGACTTGCATCTCCATGTCTTAGTCCTTTCCCAGCAGGGAATTCTCCCGATCTTGCTCCTCCTATCTGCACCATGCATCTCACTTCTCTCATGGTGAGTCTTAAGATTCTAATAAGATTTTCAGGAATTAGAATCATTGTTCTCTTAAAAGTGTTCCCTGTGAACACTATTATGCACTTCTTTAAAATCAACAAAGGATGACATGCTTTAAGCTATATTCATATCCTTTTTCAAGTATAATGCATAAGCTAAATGTTTGATTAATCGTCCTTTCCGACAAACACACTGGTATGGACCTGAGATCTTTTCTGTGTGCCACCTGTGTAAAGGAGAGTAGGCACTGAAAGAGGATGTTGGATCAGATTGGATTGGATTGTAGGATTAAAGAAGGTTTCTTTTTCTCATTCTTCTGAAACTTCTGTGGGTGCATGCACACTTAAAATGAGTTGTAAGAGGTTCCCCAGATCCTTATTAAACAAATTCTTGGGTTAACAGCCCTGAACCCTATTTTTTGTTGATATCTTCCTTATATAACGAATCCTGTGCCTTATTTATAGGACCTCTCAGTGGAGCTGTAGTATTATAGTACACCATACTAGTGCTTTTTCTCTAAGACTCCCTGACCGGCCCATCTGATTCCCTGTGTGTCAGTAATATCAAAATGGTATTTTCCAATTTGTTCTATGAGCAATTTTAGTGCTCTGGATCTGTAAAGAGTGACGGCATTCCATTATCCTGTGCATTCCATCATATTGTTCAAATTAAGCCTGTTGTTGCCAAATTGTTCCCATTTTTGACTGTCTGATTTTGAGGCTGTTAAAGGTTTCTGGATAAGTTTATTTTCGGTTAGAGGTGGCATCAACCTAGTCTACATACTGTAGTCTGCTGGTGGAGCTGCCACCTGTGTGCCTGCAGACAGACACTTCCCTGGAGCTGCTATCTAGAAAAGGTGACCCTAGTGTGTGTGGCGTGTTTGCGTACTATGTGTGTGCTAGTGTAAGAATTCCCCTAACCTGGAGGGAAAATGATTGTTTGGGGTGCTGAGACTGGGCAGTGTCACCCCACATCCCTACACCTAAATTTTCATCTCTAATTCCATTAATTACAGGCTCATTCTGTTTATGCAATCTGTTTACACTGTTGTACTTGTCCCTTATGTTATTTTCGCTTCATTTTGTTTCTATCTCTATTTTTTTTCATTATTCGTAAGTTTTTATGCTGGGATTATTAACAATTTTCAATTTTGCAACTCTTCTTTTTTCGCACATGTTCAGACAGTCCTAGAACCAGGGTTTGTTCCTTCTGCTCTCTACTTTCCCAATAGATAAGTTACTGGCCTGTTTAATGTTATACCTAATCTCTACTCTCATCTTGTCTATAGTTGTTTTGTTTGTTTGTTTATTTAAAGTCACTTTTATGCTGCTATGGCCAATCGGACGATGCTACAGTAGGAGCTCTAAATTTTTACTATTCAGGTTTAATTAGGATAAGGATTTAATGAGTACCTGACATCGCACAGGCTTGGGACCCCTGTTTAACGTTCCTCCTGAAGAAGGGCTTAACCAAGGACTTTTTACCCGCTTTAAAAAATCCTAGGGCCACCAGCCGGGCTACGAACCCGCGATCTTGGGCATAGTAGGTTGCTATGCTAACCACTAGACCACAGGTCGACCCCTTGTTGCCAATGGCCATATGACGTTGAAAACACTGGTTCTCGTCCAATCACTTGTCTATAGTTTCACGGTCTGTATCTAATTTTTCTAAAACTTCCAACCTATTCTTGGCCTCTAGTTCAATTTGATTTTTAATTGATCTTAAATTTATATCTAAATCAAATTGTTGGAGTTAATACGGTTTTGAATTATTTTATCTTTTTTTTTTGTTGTCAAAATTATATGATTCCTGTTTCGTGATCTGACCCACATTTTACCCCACGATTCAATCTTATGTTAATTATTTGTGTTAATTATCTGTGACTTCAGATCTTGAATCTAGTGATGTCCAAAAAATATATACTTATGAATATCCTTGTGTTTAAACATGGTACTTTTTAATATTAGTTTTTTTAAGATAGCAATAGTTAGTAGTTCTTGACCTCTAGAAAAATATGATTATTGGAAATACTCTCTTTCCTCACAAAAGAATTCACAAGATAACATTCTCTGCAGAAGAAAGGAATGTCAACAGTGTGATAGACTATTTTATATATAGCCAGAGCATAAGGAGGTATATCACAGATGTTAAGGTGATAAGGGGAGTGGAATTAAGCACATACCACCTTCTAGTAGCAGACACACAAATTATGAAGCCAATAAAAATAAAGCTAAACATCTATGAAAAGATAGTTGTAGCAGCCGTGCAAGATCCTGTGAAGAGAGAGCTATATGCTGAGAAATTGGACCGGGAAATACAAAACATAGACTTGGACGACGATATAGATGAAGTATGGGCAAAGATTAAGAGAAAAATTATTGGCACTGCTACAGAGATATGCTCAGTTAAGAAGATAATATTAAATAGGGCAAAGAAAAGAACAAAATGGTGGGAGGAGACAGTAAAGCAAGCAATAGCAGAGAAAAAGGAAGCCTGGAAAGAGTATAGAACCAATAAGAGCAAAGAAAACTGGAATGCATATGTCCTAAAAAGAAATATCTCCAAAAGGATAGTCAGGGAGTCCAAAAAGACCACGTGGGAAAGTTTTAGCAAGGAACTAGATGAAGACTACAGGGAGAATATTAAAATATTCTGGAGAAAGGTCAAGGCCATCCGAGGGAAGAAATGCAAACCCATTCGAAATGTGAAAAATGAAGGAGGGAAAATAATAACAGAGGAAAAAGGCATTTTGGAAAGATGGACACGACACTTTTCAAACACTTTTACCACTGAGATCCCAAAAATGCAGAATGAAATTATGAAAGAACAAGATCAAGAAGAAGATGAAAATGTAATATGGGAAGAGGAAGTTGAAGCAGCCATTGGAAAGATGAAAATAGGGAAGGCTGCTGGAAGAGATAATATTGCCCCGGAGTTCATAAAGTTTGCAGGAAATGAGCTTAGAAAGATCCTACAGGCCCTTATCCAAAAGATATTCACTGAAAACAGATACCGAAAGATTGGGAAGTTAACATTATAGTACCAATGCACAAGAAGGATTCTGCTAGCGAGTATGGCAATTATAGACCAATATGTCTGTCACCGGTGGTATGTAAATTATATACTTCCATTCTTGAAAAGAAGCTGAGGACATTTGTAGAGGAGAATCTCCAGGAAGAGCAAGCAGCATTTTGCCCAGGACGACAAACACATGATTATATTTTTGCCTTACGTATGATCATAGAAAAAGCATGGGAGAGAAACAAGAACCTATACCTTGCTTTCCTCGACCTCAAATCGGCCTTCGACTCTGTTCCTCGAGAGGAAATTTGGAAGGCATTAATGGCCAAGAAAGTTCCATCAGGCCTTATCAAGGAAATCAAATCTTGCTACCAAAAACCTAAGGGAATAGTGATAATTAATGGCACTGAATCCAAGAGCTTTCCCGTGGACAAAGAAGTAAAACAAGGAGACAGTCTCAGCCCACTACTCTTTATAATTTTCATGGATGAAATTATAAAGATATGTAAAAGAAGAACTGCGAGAACTACAATTGGGCATTGGAATAAGCGGACCATACTAGCACAAGTGGTAGTATTTGCTGACGATATAGCCCTGATCTCAGACACTTCTAAAAATCTGCAGTGGACGATAACAGAATGGGAAGCAGAGCTTGCCAGGAAAGGCATGATCATAAATGTCAATAAAAGTAAAATATTGCAAGTGGGAAGACATCCTAAAGATATACATATTGTATGCAATGTACAGGAAATGGAAGTTATAGAGGAATTCACATACCTGGGCACAATGATTTGCGGAAATGGGAAAGTAGAACAAGAGATTTCGAACAGGATTAAAAAAGCAAATAATGTTCACTACCAGATTTCCAACACTATTGTATGCAAAAGGGAAGTAGGAAAGGACGTGAAACTCCATATATTCAAAAGTGTATATTTGCCAGTTCTATTATATGGGGCTGAGAGTTGGATACTCCTGGATAAAGACTGGAGTCTTTTAACAGCTGCCGAAATGAAATTTCTCAGAGGAGTAACTTCCAGGACAAGAAGAGATAGGATCCGGAACGATACTATTAGAGAGGAGCTACTCATTTCCTCCCTGAAAGTAATCCTGGAGAAGCGTCAGCTCAAATGGTTTGGGCATACCCACAGAATGAGCCAAGACAGGGATCCAAGAAAGTTAATGGAAGCCAAACCCGTGGGCACTAAACAAACACGTGGGGACCAAGACAGATGTACTCCAACTACATTTCCAAGTTGGGACAAGCAAGAGGAAAGAACATGCAGGATCTGAGGATTATGGCGAGAAATAGAAATAGATGGAGATCTCGCCGCTGAAAGGCACAAGAGGAAGAGAAAGAAGAAGACCTCTAGCATGAATTGATTTTTAATTGAACGGTACATCAATTTATCTAGATCAAATTTTTCTATTGTTTTTCTTCTTTTTTTTAAGTTAAACACAAACTAAGAATTATGTGTGTGTGTATTTAGAAGACCCCACAGAAATAAAATTATTTTCACCAAATTGTTGGTAAACAATTTGTAGAGAAAGAATTATTTCAGATTATTAATCTGAAGTTCCAAATCTATTAAAATGGATTATTTTGCAAAATCTCGTTAGCTTATTATTGTAAAACTATTCTCCAGTTTTTTTTTTGTTCTTACATCTTATGCTGTATATTTTTATTTTTTAACTGAATTGAGGGGGGAATTACAATATGATATGAACATTTACAGTGGAATAGGAATGAAATAAATTATAGCATTTGAATTCTGAGAATGTCAAGAAGATGTACTTTCTTATATATTGTTTCTAACTTTTGTAAATACTTTTTTTTACAACTGATTCTCATTTTTGGATCATCCTTCAAGACGAATCAATAAGATGATTGTTGGTTTCCTTTTTCATTTTTACAACATATTTTTTTCATTTTTCTATATAATTTTTTTTCTCCTTTTAATCTAAGTTTATTTTGTAGGAATGATATTATAAAATAAAAATTATTATTTATAATTAACCATATGGTGACACTAAATATTAATGTTTGGTGATATGTTACTTGGTTACAGAATTAGCTAATGAAGGCTCTCCTGCTCAAAGGCTACAGTGGGTTCTTGATGGTCCATTGCAGGTAAGTTATTAATTGAATGCTTTTTTATATTTCAAATTAATAGTAATTATTATTATGATTGTTTTTACTATTTTTTATATTATCTACCTAAATTTATGAGCAAATAAATCTCCATTTTTTATTATATTACTTTCTCATGAGTAGTGTTCTTGCATCAATTCATGCATTTATAATTGATTTTTTTATATTTTTTGTTGTCATATATTTCATTTTTTTTAAATCCCCTTATGATCTTTTATGATTGATGCTTATTTCTAAAGGTTGCAATGACTGAGCTTAACCATACTCAACAGGCTCTAAATCAACTGTCAAAAATCCTGGACAATATGGAGCATGGAAACCCTGATTCTGAGGTAATAGTTCTGTTTATGAATATATTAGGTATAATATATAATAAAATAATATATGCATTAATATTTTAATGCATAATACATGTATTTTTTTCTATCAGAATGTATATTTTAATTTTGAGTGTTAGAGGGGTACATTAGTTGTTTAAAAAAACAATGTAAACAGTTGTCACCAAAAAATATATATATATATATATATATATGTAAGATTGTTTTGACGTGATTTTATTCTTTATTTATAAAGGAATTAAATTACACGTTCTTTCAAACTAGTAATTAAACACTTGTAACAAAATTAATTTAACTAACAAACTTTAGCACATGTGTTTTTATCAAAAGTCTAAACAAACACTGAAGGTTACAACAGTGAGTTATCACATGCAGTAACCTTACACCTCCACCTCTGAAGACGATTCACACGGAGAAAAAGGAAGCAGCTTGCTGGAATGAAAGAAATTGGAAATCTTCTTTTTCTTTCCACTTGCGACTTCATAAAATGTTGGTGAAATCTTTCGGACGATTGGAAAAGGTCCAATTCGTACGGGGTCAAGTTTGTTGCGATTTAATTTGTTTCCGTTCTCGATGTAAACCAAATCGCCAATCTTGAAATCATGATGTCTCCTATTCTTGTCTATTCTCGCCTTATTTATTTGAAAGTTCCTTAAAGAATTTTGAAAAGCTAATTTTCGATCCTCTTCTAAGGAAGATGTATTGTCTTCGATAAGAGGAGATATAGACTGTTTCTTCCCAAGAAGTAAGTATGATGGTGCGAATCGTGTTGAGCTATGAATTGTATCATTATACTCATTGACACATTCCTTTGCGAGAATCGGCCAGGCTTTATTTGTCTCACTGTTTATTTTGCATCGTAAACGATTCACTAGCGTTTGATTTAATCTTTCGTTAAGCCCATTTGATTCTGGATGATCAATGCAACAAAAAACAATCTGTATTCCTTTTTTTTCCAAATAGTTTTTAAAATGGGTTGAATTTATGGAAGCATATTGGTCGGCTAATAGGACCGAAATATTATAATTTTTAGCAATCGGATTAATCAGATTAATTAAGTCGTGAGCGCTTTGACCCTTACTCGTTGAGATCCATGCATATCTGGTGAAATGATCCACCAAAATGTGCATGTATTTCTTTGGTGACCGATTCCCTGAAAACCCTCCAACAGTATCAAGTGACATTATTTGGAACGGGTCAGTGGCAGGACCCAGTTGTGAGAGAAGGCCGATAGCTCGACTGCGACGGGCTTTATTTCTAACACATATCTGGCAACTTTTACAGAAGTTATGGATTGCTTGGTCGAAACCCTTGAAGTAATAATGCGGTCGAATCGTGGCGATCATCTGTGCTGGACCAATGTGACCGTAATGATCATGAACCAGCTGGATGATTTCATTTCCTAAGTTTGGAGAAACAAATATTCTCAGTTTGCCTTTTAATCTTTTAAGGATCATTCCTTGCTTATAGTCAGTCCGTTTTGCTACTTTTAACTCCGGAAAGTGTTCAGCTTGGTCTTTTAATATCTGAGGTAGATCGATCAAGTTCACGATCCTGATTGCATCTTCATTATTGAAATATTCCAAAACCGGATTTCTTGATAGTAAGTCGGCTAGAATATTTTCTTTGCCTTTTTTATAAATAATGTTGAAATTAAATTGTGATAAATAAAAAATTAAATCGCCAAGAATTTCATCTGATCTGGCCTTTGTCTTCAAGTTTTCTAATGGCTTATGATCGCTGCATACTGTAAAGTGGCGTCCTATTAAATAATATTGCCAAAATTTTATAGCGTCTTTGATCGCCTTGCATTCCAAATGAATGATGTTTAAACGTTTTTCCCTTTCCGATAGTTTCCTTGAATAATAAGCTACAGGATGCAGTATTCCATCTTCTTGTGGCTGTTTCAGAGTAGCGCCTATCCCTTTAAAACTGGCGTCTGTTTCTATAAAGACGGGCTTATTATAGTCGTAAATTGACAGTATTGGGGCCGTACATAAATAATCTTTTATCATATTGAAAGCTTTTTCACAATCACCGAACCATTCAAACTTCACGTCCTTTCTTAATAACCGATGTAATGGTTCCAGTTTTTGAGAACTATTTTCTATATATCTTAAATAAAAGTTTATTGACCCTAAAACACTTCGTACTCCAGTTTTATCCGATGGACTTTGTAGGTTTTTTATTGATACTAAATTACCTTCAGCTGGTGAGACTCTGTTCTTTGAAATTGTATGACCCAGATATTTAACAGATTTAGCTGCAAACAAACACTTGACTAGTTTTAGTTTGAATCCTTCAGCATCGGTCACCTGCAAAAAATTTTCGATATGTTCAAGATGATCTTCCCAGGTTTGAGAGAAAATCAAAATATCATCGATATAATTGATGCAGAATTTTTCCAAATCATTTCTTCGGATAATGTTTGATAAGATTCTCTGGAACATGGCCGGAGCATTTTTCAGACCAAATGGAAGGACTTTGAACATGAACTTTCCATATTTTGTTATAAACGAAGTTTTTTCTCTGTCCTCTTCTTTTAGTGTAATACACCAAAATGCTGAATTAATATCTAAAACCGTAAAGTATTTACAATTTACAACTTTGTCGATTACGTCCTGTATCGTAGGAAATGGAAAAACTTCTGGAACTACCAATTTATTTAATTTGCGAAAATCGATACACAAGCGTGATTTCTTGTTCTCCTCTTTCTTGAACGCGAGGGTTACAGGGGAAGCGAACGGAGAATCAGATTCTTCAATAATTTTTGCTTGCAATAATGCCTTAATCTGACTTCGTATTTCTTCATCGTCTGGAATTGAGCATTTATACGGTCGACAAGTAACATATTCATTAGATAATAATTTTATCTCTGCTTCTTTTGATTTCACTTTCCCAATATCAAATTTATCCTTTGCAAATATGTGTTTATGCTTTTCTATTAGCTTTGCAATCTGCTGTTTTCGCTCCTCATTTTCAATATGATGTAAATTGACGTCGAACTCTTCTTTTTTTAAACTTTCATTAAAATTTAATTGAGTATTATCGTTGGGATCATTATTATCAATTGAAACTTGATTATCATCTATTTGAATTTTTTCCATCTGATCTAATTTAGATCGAATAAAATTATCCTCTCGATCACTATTGGATCGGTTTTCATGTAAATCTATCACATTGTTGTTATCTGTTCGTTGTAATATTCTTAAGTTTTCATTTTGAATCAATTGAAACTTTTTTATGGCATCAATCCCCAATAAGATGTCATAAGAAAAGTTTTCATTCTTGACAACATAAGTTGTTATGTAGTCTGTAATATGTCCAATACGAAGTAAAATTTTAGCCCGGGCTGAAGTGAAATTTAATCCGCTGATAGTTTTCAATACACTTTTTTTTTCAATTAATTTCAACTTTAGCAAGTCAGCAATTCGTTGAGAAATTAATGTAACGTTGGAGCCACTATCATAAATAGCCTTAGTTTTAACCTTATCACATATGATTACATTAATCTTTATCAACGGATCTAATTTCGCCCGGTTCTTCAGTTTAAATGTTTGTCATCCAGGTCTGTTTGTAATATTTCTAAGTCGTCAATCTCAGAAGATCCTTCAGTTATGTTTGATTTTAGTTTTTCTGAAACTTTACTTCGATTGCGGCATTCCGATACGAGATGGTATCGATTCGGGAAACCAATAGCTGCACAAATTGAACATGCTGTCCTTTGAACTTTGTTCTTTGAGTGAAATTCATCTCTCTGAAAAGTTTTCGGGCCAGAAATTATTTTAGATCTAGGACTTGACGGATTTTCCTTCTTCTTTGTAGAAAACGAGTCCTCTAGTTTTCGGAGTTCCGCATATAAGTCTTCAACAGTGTTAATTTTCTCTCTATCAAGTTCTTCTTGAGCTTCTTTCGGCAATCCAAAAACGATGAGGTTGATACGGGATAATTCAGTACCCTTAGGTTCTACTTCTAGGCATAACCTCTCCTTTATAAGCGCGTAATTGATTAAAGACCCACCCAAGTATTTGTAGTTGAAAGCTTTCCTAACAATATGCCAGCCTTTATCTACAAAAACGTTCAAGAATGACTCTTTCCAAGTACTCCAGTGACCATTTACACCTATTTTCTTTAGATTTATTTCAAACCAATCTTTTGCTGGGCCCATGACAAAAAAACGCAAAGCTTGAATCTTACCACTATCGGAATTTACCTTGAAGCGGCTACACTCTTCTTCAAATTTAGTTAACCATTCTTTAGGATCTGATTTATTCCTTTCAAATTTTTCTATAACAAATTTTTTTTCGATTTGATGAAGTTTTATTTCCTCTTGTTTTAAATTTAAATATAATTGGGTTTCTAATTGTCTAATCCGATTTTCTAACTCTATTTGTTCAGCTTTAGCAACCGAGGAATTTGTTATTGGGTCACATTCTTCTAAGGGAAACTCTCTAAAACAAACATTAGCAGCTTCATCGAAGTATTCTTTTTTTATATTTTCATCGATTTTTACAGAAACTGTTCTATAACCTGTTTAGTTCTTAATAGCAAACATTGCATTTTTTATGGGTTTTCTATTTAATAGAGAAATGTGGATACTTACATCTCTAAATTCTTCTGGCACTAAATACCAAGTATTCCTATCAATGGATATACATTGAATCACAAATTCTTTCTCAACTTTCTTAACCACTTGAACATGAAGAAAATCCATTTTTTTTTTTACTAGTTGAAATCTTGTAATTTAATTTATAAGATTGTTTTGACGTGATTTTATTCTTTATTTATAAAGGAATTAAATTACACGTTCTTTCAAACTAGTAATTAAACACTTGTAACAAAATTAATTTAACTAACAAACTTTAGCACATGTGTTTTTATCAAAAGTCTAAACAAACACTGAAGGTTACAACTGTGAGTTATCACATGCAGTAACCTTACATATATATATATATATATTTACTATTAATAACAATTATAACAAGATTCAAGATTCTATTAATGAACTAAATAGAGAAGACAATGCTTATTATTTTTATATGCATACACAGTTATTAGAACAAAAATTAAATGCACTATTACTTTCAATGAAATTCTATAAATCAGGAATAATTCATACTAATTTATGTTAATGTTATAAACAACATCCCCTTTAATGTTACTTTAATTTATAGAAACATTGAAATTATATGGGAAAATTCTAAAATCTATTGTTCTTATTATAATTCCACATTTCATGTATTTATTCGTTTGCCTACTCATGAGCAATCTTACGATGGATTTTTAATAATTCCAGTACCAATGTACATTAATGATACTTTTAAACAATTAGAATTGGATCAACAACTAGTTATAAAAAAAAATGATAAGTATTTTCATGCAGATTGCCTGTTTAATAATGAATATTATTGTAAAAATATAAAAGAAACATCTTTTTTTTTTTTAAATTTATCTATTGATATTTACAACTGTATTACAATTATACAACAAGTAAATAGAATGCATGTTACATAATGACATGAGAATGACAAGTAGAGAAACTACCCACTGGTAGTACTCAAATCAAAGTTCAAATAAGAAGGTCACGTGGCCATCTTCTTTTCAGACGCCTCGGAGGATTATCGGAAATTGAAGAGGAAGCTAGGTTTGAAACTAGAGGGTTTGAGTGGGAATGAAATTTGCTATGAAAGGATATATACCGGGTTCGGGCCAAATCAGCAACAAAAGGGACATTAAGGTTGTTATGGATGACTTTATTCTTAACAAAATAAGGAGCATTGAGGATTTTACGAAGGATTTTGGATTGTAAGGATTGGATACGAGAGGAATTCGATGGCTTAGTGGAGCCCCAAAGCTCTACTCCGTAAGTCCAAATAGGTCGTATGATGGTCATTTAGATGAGTTTTGTATTATGTAATTAATTGGGAGCTTAGAGCGTTTGTCTAGTAAGTGTTGAAGTAGCCTGAAACTTCGAGCGGTTTCTTGTCTTTTCAGTCTTGTATGATGATTCCTGGTCAATCGTTTGTCAAGGTGCAACCCTAAGTATCGGATCTGTTCTACAGGTACCAGTGGGATATTGTTAAAGGATACTGAATGGCAGGAAGTCATTGGTTTACGACGTAAGGTAAAAGTGATTTGATGCGATTTTTGAGAATTTATTTTAATCCTCTAGTTTTGACACCATTCTTCAAGATAAGTGATATGGGATTGGAGGCTTTGGGATGCAATAACTGGATTGGTGTTGACTGATAATACACATGTATCATCAGCATACGTGGTAAGGATAGTATTAGGATGAGTCGGGATGTCAGCTGTATAAACTGTATAAAGGATTGGACCAAGGATACTACCTTGAGGGAAAAGAAACATCAAATAAATTTATTCTAAATATTATTAATAATTCTAGTTTTACTTATTGTACTTATGTAAATTCTGATACTAAAATTATATTTAATGATATCAATTATGTTTTTCTCATTAATAATCATATTAATCATTAATTAATTTAACATAAGATTCACCATCAACACGATGATTACTAATAACAGTAATAACGTTAATTTAATATTGGGTTCACTATTAACAAACTTAGGACTAATAAAAACAATAACGATAATTTAAAATAAGATCCCATCTACTTCGTGATTGAAACATGCAAAAGAAAAAGAAAATATTTAATTGGCTCTATCAACAGCTGAGCTACCATCTTCCTTCTGGTTGGACCACGATCCTGCTCACCGGCAGTACCAGTCTCAACTCGCTGACTTATCGGGGAAAACAAACAGGTATTTAACGGCTCATTCGAGCTAGCATAAACATTTTTACCCCCGTGTCTGGGAGGTGCTGCTCCTTGTGGATAAAATTGACAAAACATTCTTAAATTATCTTAAATTTAAATTAATGTAATTGTTCAATTGATCTTATTAATTGATTGAAATGTCCTGACGAATATCCGTTTTTATTATGACAACTGGCCTAGAAAATGTTTGGTCAGCATGTCTTGACCACAGATGAGAGCCTTAAAAATTAACATTTAATTTATTCAGTTTGTTACGCTTCTATTACATCCCAGATGACCAAGGGTGTCAGTCTGGGATAGAGCTTTTTTGGAAGCTGACTCAGTTCCCAGGAGTTAAGAGCTGCAGGACGACTTTTTTCAATCCACAAAGCAACAACTGCATTGAATGATGGCACAGGAATCTTAAAACAGTCCTTACAGCTCATCCAGGTGGACCTAACTGTACTGCTAGATCTTAGAGCAGCGGTAGGGAAAGAATTGTGTGCGTGCATGTCTATATAAAATCATAAAAATATTCTTTTATGATCTAATTTCTAATAAAACAAATAAATATAATGTAGAATAGTAAAGGTGTACAAAATAATTTGAGATATTGACACTCACTCGCAATCACATTTTTAAAATTAACTTTGAACGCTGACTGCTAAGAACCACATGTAATTAAATTAAATTAATTATACTTTTTCTTCTGATCTCCAGAGTATAATCGAGGGTTTTTCTCCTAATATCAAGAAAGACAGGAAACGATTTGGATTGAGGAAGAAAAAAAGTAACAAAGGAAGCTCAGTTGACCTAACTTCTTTTAATAGAGATGAACACAATCCTCAGGTTGGTATAGTATACTCATATTAATTATTGATTATGCTTTTCTTAATTTATTTTTTTAAATGATAACAGTTATAGTTTATATTGGGTTGTGAATTGTAGTCCCTGATTCCTCCATTCCAGGTGTTTAAGATGGTTTAATTGTGAAATCTTTGTTATGATTTGAAGAACAAAAAAATTCACTTAAGACAAAACGAGAGATTGATATATCCTCAAAATAACTCACAGCATCAATAAGAACCAGTTTACATGAGAACACCGTAAATCATTAAGTTAATAATTCTCAACTGACTGATTTGCCTTAATATTTGCCTGACTTAATATTCGTATCTTATTGAGAGAAAAATGCTGAGCAAGATTGAAGTGGTATAGAACTTGATACCCAACAGATAAAACTATCTATACTAAATTAGCTAACCAACTAAAAGCAGAAATTAGAAAATTAAAAATGTAATGAACCAAACTGAAAATCTTACGACTACTAACAAAACATTATAGATGACCACCATAAAACTCCTTCATTTCAAAGAATTTAATCATCCACTCCTAACTGAATCCCATGTCTGGTCAAGATCTGATGAGAAAAAAAGCACAGTTATTCAGTTGTCTCAAAGGTATTGATACCTTTCTAAAACTTTTTATCTATATCCTGATATCATCAATCCAACGCGCCTTGAATATATAAAAGCAGAGTTAAATGTTTCTCTCCAAATGGCCATTCCTCCCAAAGCATTTGATCCTTCAGAAATAACTAATATTATTCACCTTCCCGCAAAGCTCCTGGACATGACCTCACTACGATCCACTTCTTCCAAGAATCACCATTTAATCATCATCTACATATATAATGCTGTACTCCGCACCACATATTTTCCTAACCTCTGGAAATTATCTGTCGTAAAAATGATACCTAAACAAACAATGGAATTCTCTTCCTCTTACTATCCTATCTCACTTTTACCATGTATGGGTAAAATCCTAAAAAAAAACATCCTGAAACGATTTTACCCCTCCCTAGATACAAACCACATTATAACAGATCACCATGTTGGATTTCGAACATTCCTCTTCATTATCTTGCAATGTCATCGTGTAGTGTTCAAATTCATATAGTTATCACAAAAAATCCCATCTGTTTTGTGTATATTTAGTTATCACAAATGCTGGTATTATTATGAGGTATATTTTTTCATCTATGCAAAATTGAAATAGCTTTTTCCCCATTATTTTTCTTATAAATTATTATAGTTTTGAAAAATGAAAGTCTTTGAAGGAGAAGATCTTATGTTGAGGTATCTATTTCTTCAATCTTTGGAAAGTCTTTTTTTTTTTCATTACTGTGGCACATATTTATTCCACAAAAGCTTGAATGTGCGAGATGAGAATTTTGATCCTATTCATCTCTTAAGTTTTCTAAGAGGTCAGAAAATATTGTTACGGGCTACTGGGTGTGAAAATGAATTAAACTACTCCTAAATTCAAGATACTAATATTTATTAACAAAGTGACAAAAAGAATTAAATTAAATTATTAAACTGATATAAGTTTATAATTACAATATTCTAAAGATAATAATCTAGGCCTAACTCTTATTTAATTACTAAAATAATATAAGATGTTACTATGCTATAAAATAATATAAGAGTCAAAATGCTCATCTTTTTCCTAGTAGGTACCCAGTCACAAGACTTTTAGTTACTTGTTTGTAAGCTTGAGTGTCATTGATTTTGTAGAGTCTACATAGGGCAATGAAAATCTTCTCTTTAAATTGTTACTTGTAGTATAGCAATAAGATTTACAGAAATACAAATTATTTTGTGCTTCTTGGTGTTTTTGAATTATGTGATCTTTAATGTTGTATGATTTTTTCAGTTCTTCTTTCTCATTTCACCTTTTCTTCAAAAGAGCATGTGAATTTTTCCAGTAGGCTCTATTTTGTATTTATTGTTATTTTTATTTATTTTTTTGCTTGAGTCACATTAGCATGCACAGTAGATCGGGATCTTTTCTTAGCTCATTGCTGAAATGAATGAAAAACATTTCCTTAACTATCATTTGAAAATAATAATGGAACCTTAGTAATGTCATTAATAATCCTTCATATTCTCCATTCATCTTTCCGAAAGTTCTAATGCAATACCTGATTGGTGTTTCTTATTTAGTGTTTCTATATGCATTTCTGTATCAGTAATAAAAAGTGTTTCTCTCTGTACCTGAATACTGTATTGTTTTGCATTTTTATAAGAGTTGTATTTGTCATGTAATGGTATGTAATTAAGTTTGTCCTCATGTTTTTCCCTCAATATGAAAGGAATCCCAAAGGGGTATCAATAACATCTGACACGTTGGATGGCTTATATAGTGGATCATACTAAGCAAATACTGTTCTGTCAAATAGATATTTTGATCTTCTTGATTGGTTTGGCCTAGTGATATTTTTAACAAATCTACCATATTCTGTGCCATCTCGATTTTTATTGATGACTGTCTAATGATACCAAGGAACATTGGCTGATGTTCCAATGATGACTTTCCATTTTAGCCATTGTTCAAATCTCTTTGATCATTCCAGAAGCTTCTCCATAACCTTTTTAGCTTTATTGGTGTCTCAGTGTCTGTCTATGTGAGAGACTCAATTTTTATAACTCATTGTTGACAGATAAACATCATATAACTGGAGTTATGTCAGACTTAACTTGTTCTAAAAACATTCTCATCTTGAGCTCAGATCATCTAAGGTTGGGTTTTTTTCCCGGTTCATCAGTGGCTTTGACTAGGATTTGAGGAAAGAGAGCCACAAACGAAAGACCTTATTGTGCAATTATTACGGATAAATTACTGCCTGGTGATTTCCTCAAGAATTGTTTGGATTTTCTATTCAACTCTGAATATCTTTCAGAATATTGTTCAGTGTCCGTGTAATCATCTACAAATGCTATTGGTGCCTCTCCTGCAAACTGCCTAATCATCTTGCTCAATGATAATCAATAGGGGTTTGGGTAAAATACAATACAATGTCAACAAATATGGTTATATATGTGTGCTATTACCGTGCACTTGGTACTAATTAATACTTTTTCGCTCTATGATTATTTAGGGTCATTGCACACATAACAGACTGAAGGATTGTTTCTTGTTTTTCATGTATTTCTCATGAATTATTACAATCTCATTATTATCTATTTTATGTTATTAACTGTTACTAATTAGCCAAAATATTTTCAATCCACCCCAACTATTTTCTATTGTTAAAACTTTATCATTTTAACTTTCAGTACCTGTATAGATTAAATCAAGGAGTTTGGTTTAGTTGGCCTTTGAATACTTTGAGTTTTCTTATTCCATCTTTATTATTAGATTTTTATTAATAGAATAAAACTTTAACTTGTCATTTTTAGAAAAATATTGCATTTACTTACTAACTGTTATGGATTAATATATTATTTATTAATTCTTTGTGTATTTATTATTTGATATGTGATTAAATATTTCAGACGCTTAGCCCTGGAGGTTCAGTTTCTAGCAGACCTTTGTCAGGTGAACAAAATCCAGGAGCTGTTTTACCTATTGTGGATTCATCCAGTGCTTCTGATTTCTACATCTTGGCCAAAGATAGTCAGTTTGTATTCATATATCTTCTTATTTGGTTTAGTTAATTACCAATTATAATCCTAATGTTCTAAAATTCTATTGAATGATTTCTAGTTAAAAATTGCCATATATCAGAAAATATTTGGGAAGAGACAACTGACCTATTTTAAAGAGATATAAAAAATGCTCCGATGTTTCTAGAGAAAAAAAAACTGATTATATTACAAATATTTTTATTTCAGTGGTTTTTAAAGTTATATATTCTAAATGTCAGCCATTATTGATTGTGTGTTGCTAACAATGTTCCTGGAAATTTCTGGTTGAATTGCGTTAATTTATTTTGTCTAATCTTCTCCTTTAAATCATCTAGAGGGAAGTCTTTAAACACCTTTTCTATCCCCATTGTAAAAAGTCACACGGAGATCAATCTTGTGGAGTGCCCTAATCCATCTGTCTAAAAATCGATCCGAATATTTCCTTCATAATTCTGGGGAACATCAAGATGGGTGACCTTTGGCTCCATCATCTACAAACCACAGTTCGTATGCATAAATTTCATGCAAATTTGAGAATAGAGTAGTCTGTAGATATGTTGCACTCAAAATGTCAATTTTTGGGATAATCACCTATTATGTATCTAAAGCCATGGCACTAACAGTAGTGTAACAAAGAGTGTCCATGCTATAAATAAAAAATAACCAACTTAATCTTTTTATTATCTACTCTTTATGCAGATAACTAAATTATTAAAACATATAGCTTTACTGAATCATAATATTGTTTCATATGCATAACTGGATAATAAGACTGGAGGATTCCCACTTTTGACAATAAACAGGCATAGACAGAAACAGGGTTAGAGGGTTTCTTCAAATCTTTGAGTTGGGTGCCATTCAAATTTAAGTTATTGGGTTGTTAGTAAAACTAGTTGTAACTCTATGAATTTCTGTTCTTCAGTTTTGTTTAATATTCCACTTATCCCTGTATAACAGATGTAATATGTTGGATTACATCTTTACAAATGTTTAACTTGGAATTTTCAGGCTAGATCTGAACATTAAAAAACTGCTTGCCATTTTTAACATGTACTTGACAAACACTCTAAGCTTTCAATTAATTCCAAAAAAAAAAACTTCTTTGCATGATTACTTGAACTGACAGAGTTGAGCTTTTGGGTTCTACTTAACTATCTTTTTTGAGAAAAGTGTAAAATTGTCAGGAGGTGCAGTCAATAAATTACATAAAATAAGTCTTAACTTATTATAAGTCAAACTTATTTCGTGCAATTTATCGACTGTACCCCCTGACCATTTTACACTCTTCTAAGAAATTCATGTCAACCATTTCCGCATGAACATCTTTTTTCATTTCTTACAACTCAAAATCCTTCTTAATATTCTCGATGCTCCTTACTTTTTCACCAATCAAATCATCCATAATGACTTCGATATTTAATTTTTCGGTGATTTGGCTTTAATCTTTCTATTATATCATGAAAATCTCCTCTCCCATTCATACCTCGTGTTCTAATCACTTCCAAATAATTCGAGGCATCTGAAATGGAGATGACCTGAAAGTATTCCTCAACAGCCAATTCCTCACTTTATTGACACTACATTTTAAATTAATAACTCCTGAAGATTTTAACTGATTGCCTCCAAATATCTCCAGAATTATTTGTCTATTACTATATATATGGTCAGTACTTATTCCCTATTTGAACAGACAGCTTAGTGGCATTACAATAATCTCAGTTCCCGTATCAAGCTTGAACTCCAATTCCTTGTTATTAATATTTATACTTCGTGACCACTGTAAACTATCAATTTTACAACTTTTCTTTGAGCTCTCACTAAATTCACAAGAGTCAATAAGAGAATCCGCATAATCTTGCTCACCTTCATAATTATTTTGCTGTATTAAACTTATATTTTTCTTGTTTTTAAAACATGCAACTGCAAAATGATTTGGCTTATTGCATAAGCTGCAATTCTTTCCCTATGCTGGGCAATTATTGGCTCTATCTTTATTTCCACATTTCCGACACTGATGGTAAACCACAGCATAATTGTTGTTCACACCACTGCTGTGATTCCCATTTTTAGACCTAAGATTATTATTAAGTTTTCTCCCTTCATCATTAGCTGTGTTATAATTATATCTTTTTAATCCATGTACTTCTACAGATTTTTCTTGTATTTTTCTCACTTGTTCCTTTGTAGCTACAGAAACTTTTACAGCATCAACCACTTTAATTAAATCCAGTTCACTTTCTTTTAACCCTTTAGCGACCGTGAACTACTATAATAGTCCGAGCGCGCCATGCCGTGGGGACCGTGGACTATTATAATAGTCCGGTGTCAGGTGGGCTCCACGGACCATGGACTATTATAATAGTTTTGCTTCTCCGGCGTTTCTAGACCGTCAGCTACAATAGTAGTTCAGTTCCTAGAGCCATCTAGGTGTCCGCATGACAAGCTGAAATACTTTTTCTTGACAACAGATGTCGTACAAATTCACTTTTGGCTATATTATTTTTCGTAAAGTGTGTCTGTCGTGTTTCGGCATTTATCACACTCAAAAGAATTTTTAATTGTATATAGACATTTCAAAAAAATAAAGTTTATAATTGTATAATTTTTTAAATATGTTTTTAAATTCACCAGTGCCAATCCATTCACCATTCCAAGTCCGGATCAAAAAGGATGATGGGAAACTATAAGGAATTAAATAAAAAAACATGATTTCAGAGTCAAAAAGTAATCGGTTCAGCGGGCATGGTTGACTTTTCTACCACTCGGTCCAGCCAGCCCGCTCTGACTCGGCCATATTCGGTCGCTAAAGGGTTAATATATTAATATATATTAATATTCTTTCCTATAGCCCTTGATCTGTTAAGTGTAAAACAATTTTATAGCTAATTAAGGATTCTAACTGATCACCAAATTCACAGTTAGCTCTAATAGTGCGAAGCACTGTTACATAATTTTCAATAGCCTGACCATCAAGTCTCAATGTTTTAAAAAATTTATGCCGCTCAAACAACACATTTTTTTTTTTTTTACAGTAGTTATCATATTTAGTAATTACAGCGTTATATGTCAACTTTTCACTATATATTTCAAACGTATTAAAAATAGCCAAACCTTCATCACCAATCAAGTTGAGTAAAATTGCTATTATAACTCCATCTTCTTTTTTATCCTTCTTAGTTGCTAACAGATAGTTTTCCAATTTTTGCTTCCAGTTTTTCCAACTTTCCGCGATACTGCCCGAAAACATTAATTCTCCGGTTGGTTTGAACTCCATCATACAGCGTGGTTGGTCGTATCTTATTATCACTGTTGAGTACACTTATTCGCGTATTTACTTTGTTTATCACTCGGTTTCACCTGACACCATGTTATATATGAGGTTAATAAAAGTCTCAGTCTTAGGTTTATTTTGATAAACTTTATTGCGAGCATAACAAGAGCAAATTTTTTACAGATTCATCCATGGAGGCTCAACTACTGTTACAAAGCAGTGTTGGCACAGTTTGTTTATGGTATTATGGAAAAATTATTAGATAAGAAGATTTGTTTGGTTCAAAATATTTGGTGTTGTAGTGAACAAAATTGGAGAGAGATAGGCACTTTGGTGGATAATGTAATTGGCTACATTAATTTCTTTAAGACGAGGATTTTGAGGATGGTAATTTAAAAATATACCAGACTTTTTTAATTTTTTCCCACTTCCTCTCTGATAGCGGACTCTCACAATCAAAGGACCATTTATAGTTGGGCTTCACACTTGTTCATATTTTTTAATTTGATTTGTAAGTTTTACTCATAGTTCTACTTTTCTCTGATCTACTTTCCCCCTCTTTGCTCTTTAATTTTTATTTCTATTCTTATAAATTACCCTATAACTAGATGCTACCTTAATATTGCCATTTATAGGTTTATTAGTACTTAATATCTATTTAAGTTTGTAAAAAAAACAATGAAGTTCTTCAGTTATAATTATGTATTTGAACTCTCATTTTATTTAATCTTAAAATTATCCAGCCTTACATTGTGTTGTATTATTGATTTATTTCCAGTTTGTACATCCCTTAAATCAGTGATCTATACTCTTCAGACTGAGAAAGAGAAATTAAAAGGGTCTTCAGATGAAAAGCTGAGAAACTTGCTGTCAACCATGGTCCAGCAAAATACAGAGCTTAGGACAAGGCTGAGTCAAGTTCATAAACAATCTGACACATCAGATATCCCTGATGGAATTGTAAGTTTAAGTAAGGTGTTAAATTTTATTCCATAATGATTTTATCGATTAAGAAGTAAAGTACTTAACTTTAAATTTCACTTTTTAAATGTTCTTTATAGGTAATAAGAACCAATTTGTCCTTAAAAATTTATTAAAATATTCACATAATTTCATATGTCTCTAGAATCGCCCCCCCCCTTTTCTGTACCATGGCTCTTTTATCATTAAAGTTCTTACAATGCAGTAAAGCTAGGTGAATTTTGCCCATAATGTCTTGTCAAATGGGATATTTGGACATACATTCTTGAGACAAGGATTCACATTCTTGAGACAGCTAGAGGTCATGGTTGAGGATGTGTTGCATAAGGAGCAGCAAGGGTCATTTATCATATGTACACTACAGAAATGAGAATTCAAAGTATCATGGCCGATGACAAATTCGAGACACAACAGACACGGAGCAGGAAGATCAGGTGGAACATGTTCTCTCAGACTGAGAAGGGCCCTGTTTCTTTGGTAGACTTTCTGCAGTTGAACATGCCCTTACGAAGCTCCTAACTGCACTGAAATTAGTTGGTGAGTGAGACATGAGCATCTTGGACAAGGAAATCAACCTGTTCATTTCCCAAGATTGCTACTTGAGAACAGTCAAATCCAGACCAGAACTGTCTCCAATGTGATTGCCTTCAACTTGGTAGGAAAGTGTCTTGTTTCGATACAGTTCTCAAGTTCTCGATCTTTAGTTGATGGTAATGGTTCAAATTTCAGAAGAGACTGACTAGGCTATACTTGTTTTTTAAGGATTAAATTGTAGACAGAAACATAGATTGACTGACTAGTCAGCATGCTACACATTTGCTGCTGCTAAATGTTGTTATGCTGGAGTAGTTCAGTGAAAACTAAGGCTGCCAATTCTCTTCTGTACTGCTGTGGTTTAACCCCTCTCCGCAACTTCATTGGTGTTATGATGGAGTTGACTTGGCACCATCCGTGATGATTCTTGGCATTGTTTACTTTTTACTGCTGAATCAGAAGTTGATTACCAATTATTCACTCCCTTAGTCCATTGCAGTACTACTCACATAATATTATATGTCTGCACTTGAACATCTTAGGAAGCTCCTTATTTATTCCCTATATTATTCCTGTTTTTTCAGCAGATCCATGCTTTTCATTCTCTTTGATGTGCTGTTCTTTGCTTGAGCACTCCATGTCGAACAGGAGTCTATCTTTATACGTTGACATATGACACAGTTAGTCTGTTGGCAGATCACTATCAAGTAAAATAAAAATGTTAAAAAAGTTTACACCTAGAAAAATTATTTCTTCCTAGTTGTTTCATTTTTTTATAGTTCTTAGCTCAAAGGCTGGCCACTCATAAATACCTCTCTTAGATTTAAATGCATGATTTATAAAGATATTTTTTATGAGTTACATAATATAGCAGATAAATATATAATAACCCATTTGTTTAAACATAACTAAGCTGGTTTATTTGTTATTTGTGGTTTATATGGTTTGTAACATAACTAACATAACATAACTAAGCTTTTTTTTTTAAAAAAACTAAGCTGGTATGTTAAAATATGGATATTGTATATTTCGATTATTACTTCTACTTTTTTTCCTTTTTCCATATGCCTCTCAGTGAGGAGGTTTAGTTATTACTATTTCTTGTCATTTTCAGCAAACAAGGTCATTGAAGTCCTCCCTTAGTTATAGCTCCTGTGCTTCTGAATACCTTGATGCAAAAGAATCCCTTGAACAAAGTGAAACATCTTCTCCAGCGGTCTCGTCAGAGGATCTTTCTGATTCATCAGCTGTATCAGACTTGGCAGACTCAGAATACAATGCAACTATTGATTGTAATTATTATTTAATTGTGAATTTTGTTTATAGATTTTTTAATAATCTGTGATGTGTAAACTAAGTATGAATTTGTTGAACAGGGTTAGATACTTAGGGACTTAGAAGTAATGGAAAAACCCATAATTTTGTGTGTGTGTATATATATATATATATATATATACACATATATATACACATATATATACACATATATATATATATATACACATATATATATATATATATATATATATATATATATATATATATATATATATATATATATATATATATGTACGTATACCTCAATATTTCTATATTTATAATTGCTTAAATCTACATTCCTTACCCAAATTGAGTACATTAAATGTTTTCTTTCTTGGTATTTCATTACCAGTCTAATAAATGATATATTGTGAAACTTCCCCTTATGATATAGCATTTGTTTTAAAAAAAAAAATGGATCTAATGCAATTGATCTAGAATAAAACAGTTGAATTCATAAATGTCATTATCAATAGACAAGAACAATATTAAAAATAAAAATAAGATGTCAATAGATAAACTAAACTGTCAATAATTTAAAACAGAACTTAATAAAAGTCAACAACAAAAAATAATTCTACAGCAAGCAGTGCAGGCGAATATTAATTAATATTTTTTTCAAAAAACAAATATTGACCAGTTGATGCATGAGTGGTTTTAAAAGCAAGCACACCTAACATGCAGAAATGAACCTTTCATAAGAGAAATAGTAAATCACACAAACATTATAAGAAACCGGATCCAAATATCCATCAATTTGTATTATACAGTTGAAACTATGTAGTGAATGCTAACATTGTTAATGACTCATGAACTAAGTTAGAAATGAATGTTTTGGCCGTTGGGCAATTAATATTTTGAACTGTCATGAAAATATTTTTTAGAGCGCCCCCAAATTAAACAATGGTGCTGAAGGATAAAACCTTAAATTTAATACAAAATTTTCTAAAATCACAATTTTTTTGTTTACAAAGTACATATTATATTTTGGCAAAGCAGAAAATTGTAGATGCTTCAAGGAAGCATAAAAATTAAACAATGGCACTGAAGGATAAAACCTTGCAAACATTTTCTAAAATGGCTATTTGTTTGTTTACAAATTTTATCTTATATATTGGCAAAGCAGAAAATCCTAGCTGCTTCAAGGTAGACAAATAAAATCTATTGTGTATTTATTGGTATGGTAACAAAAAATATTCTATGGCCAGAGATTTAGTGAAGTAATAGTTATTATTTCTGATTTGTGTCATAAAATGTCTTATGTACTGAACAAAACATAACTGAAACCATATGCTGAGATTAAGAACGGATGAGAATTTAGAGTGCTACACAAAATACAAATGAGTTGTTTTTTAAACAAAATTTTATTGATGAAACTAATTTTCAAACTCACCTTGTATTGTTCTTACTTTATTTTTTCTCCTAAATAAGCCCACTATATCTTTATGACCTGGCTGAGCGGACTAACAGGCTTGCAAAAGTGCATCTTCAAAATCCAAAGGTTTTTAGTTGGAATCCTTGGAGAATTCCTCCACCTCTCAGATACGTGAGGCCTCTCAGTCTTACGGAGGCAGTTCACAAAGACCGGAAATAGGAGTGATGCCCCTACCTCGTGTACAACTATCGGGAAAAGCGTTGTGGTTTTCCAGGATGTCTATTAGCTGCCCGGAGTTTTGGTCCATGGATGGTCTGTTTTGGAGAAAGATATATAAATCCCCAGGCACCTATTGACTCTGAAGAGCTGTATTCCTTGGATCTAGACTGATTTAACACTTTTCTAGAACCCAAGTATACATTGATGGGAAGACACTAGTGCATTGGGCTCAAAGGAACTGTTTGTTATGGGCTACCTGGTGCTGCAGGAAATCACGGTTATATAAAACCATGGTTCTTAGCTATGTGAGGTTGAGTGACCCCCTCCAATATATTTTAGTAAAACCACCAACTGAAAAAAAAAAAAATATATATATATATATAAGTAATGATATTTTTAATGTTTTTATGTCTTTGTATAATGAATTAAAGACAGAATTGTTTCTCTGAAAAAACAAAGATTTATTTACAATATATTCATATTTACATATTTCAAATTATTACAATAACTTTCAATTAAACATTCCCTCACCTGAAAAAACAAAGAAACAGCATTCAAAGTCTGTACTTCATCTTTCTTTCAGTTAAAATTAAATTTTACTCAATACACTGTAACGGTAACAAAACTATTCCCTCTCGGATCTTTTATTTACAACAGCTGTTGGGTCAAGAAGGTTTGGACGCTCTCGCAGCAAATACAAAATTAAGAAAACTTCCATATATTAAAGAGGCAGTTTTCTTTACACACACACACACACACATATATATTTATATACATACAGGGTGTCCCGATTTTAAATGGCAAAACTTCAGGAACTTAAAGGGGACCGAAAAACTAAGACAAAAGGTCCTTTAGAGATTTGCTCCTCGTTTTTGCTTAGTTTTAGAGGAAATCGCAAAAAAAGAAACAAAACAAAAATGTTACAGGTAGCGATTATCACCTTTCAAAGGCTAGGCAGTGAGATATGTAAACACTTAATGTTATCGTTTACATTCTTTTATTTGTTTACATTTTGGCTTCCTTCTAGGATTATAAGTCCTAAATCAGTCTTCGGTCAGTTACTCAGATATTTTTGTGTGAATAGCATCAGCCACAATGTCGCATACATATTCTAATGTTGAATACGTTGATATGATTTTTGTGTATGGTTTCTGTAACGGTAATGGCTTAGAAGCGGTGCGGGAGTATGCGCGCCGATTTCCAAATAGAAGAGTGCCTAATCGACGAGTCTTTTCGTTAACTTTTAGTAGACTACGAGAGACTAGGTCATTCTTAATACGTAATGAAGGCAACCAATTCCAGGCAGCAGTAAGAACAGATTATCGGAGAAGAAATTGTGTCCAATGCCACTTCGATACCAATCCTGAGACTAGCATCCGAAGAGCATCTGCTGCATTAGCAATATCGCGGCAAGCAATATGGCGAACTTTGAAAGGTGATAATCGCTACCCATACCATCTTCAAAAAGTTCAGAATTTATTACCTCAAGATTATGTCAAGAGATTTTACTAACTGGTTTCTTGAAAAAATTCACGATGATAATTTATTTCCTATAATACAATTGGGAAAAACCACAATGCAAAGCCTTATGTTTCAAAAAATACACCTACTTACCAGTCGACGTTTCGCCTATTCAGGCATTATCAAGACACCAAAATCAAAAAGGGGTTATGTGAATCGCATCTCGAAGAAAAAGGTGCAATCCCAACGATCAACAGCCCAAACAGGCTCCAAACATGAGACAGCACACCACCACCAAGACGTTCAACATACAACTGGCAGTTGTATTTATACAAAAATATAATATAAATAAATAAATATAATATATAAAAAGCTGAACTTTTTGAAGATGGTATGGGTAGCGATTATCACCTTTCAAAGTTCGCCATCTAAATACCCAAACTGTAATTTTGAATTTTTACATCAGCTCATCTATTAAAATACTCTTTACTTCAGCATCTTTCCATCTTATTCTGATAGTTCATCTATTACCAAATCCATATGTCTAATCTCCTGATCTCCTGTCAAGTTAATTCCCAATCCCTGCCTGCCCATTTTGACGTGAAATTTCAAGAATATTTCACCCACAATTTTTATCATATTATCGCAGTATCTGAAACTTGGCTTAAACCACATATTCCTTCCTCCTCCATCACCCTACCTGACTATACGTTTCTCCACCATGGCCGAGATAACCGGACTGGTGGAGGAGTAGGTCTTTATGTCCATCAAACCCTAAAAGCCCGAATCCTTGAATCCTCTCTTCCATCTGAAGTCCCTCATATTGAATTCCTTCTCTCCGAAATTTCCTGTAATGGACGACCGCTCCTTTACGTAGTTGTATACCGGCCTCCTTTAGTGCCTTTTGACTCTTCCCTTGAATCTATCCTTTACAACTATATTCCCTACTATAACCATATCATTATTTCTGGCGATTTCAACACCAATCTCCTTGTTAAAACAAATGACACCCTATACCTGGAAAATCTCTTCCAATCCCTAAATCTCTCCATTGTTCCGTTTTCTCCTACCCATCATACCCACCGATCAGACACATGGTTAGATCTGTATGTCATCGATTCTCCTCAGAAGCTATTCTCTTCTTCTCAATTGCCCGTCCCGTTTCTTTCTTCCCATGACCTAATCCAAATCACATATAATATCCAAACTCCGTACAAACTATCTAAAACCTTTACCTTCCGCAACCTTGATGCTATCAGTCGTGAAAGCATCTTGCCTTCCCTTGAATCCCTGAATTGGGGTGATATTTATTCCTGTCCCACCATTGATTCAATGGTTGACACACTCACTTCCTATCTTATTAGTATCTTGGACACCCATGCTCCTCTCAAAACTACAACCCTCCGTCGATTACAAGCTCCTTGGATGGATCAAAATATAAAAGAACTGCAGAGGAAGCGCGACACAGCTCGCAGAGGGTACAGAAGGACAAAACGGACCGACGTTTTTCAAGCGTTTAGGACTCTTCGCAACTTAACGCAATCCACAATAAGACAGGCGAAATCCAAGTACTTCCATGAAGCCCTTTCCTCCGCGCCCGATCCTAAATCCAAATGGCTAATCCTTCGGAAACTCTCACTTTATAAATCCCCTTCACCAGTAGTCTTTCCGGTCTCACCTGATGAATTGAACACCCATTTTTTGTCTTTCTCTTCTAACTCACGATCTACTTCTCCTACTTTCCCATTAGCACCATCATTCAACCCTAACTTTTATTTCTCCGACATTTCACCCACCGACCTTCTTTCCTCCCTATTGAAATCCCACTCTCATTCCATCGGTTCTGACGGCATTCCCGTCAAATTGTTAAAAACATGCATCCCCGAAATTCTACCTGCCCTTCTGTACATTTACAATTTTTCCCTACAAAATACAGTTTTCCCTTCCTCCTGGAAAAAAGTAATAGTCCATCCTATTAACAAATCACCCAATCCATCAAGCCCAAATGATTTCCGGCCTATTTCTATACTCTCTAACCTTTCCAAACCCCTCGAAAGAATAGTTCAATCCCAAATGTCAAATTTTCTGGAACAGTCCCAACTCCTTGATCCACTTCAATCAGGCTTTTGTCCTGGCCTTTCCACACAATCTGCCCTCGTTATTTTCACCACTGACATACATACTGCCATGGACGAAAAAAAACTGACAGTACTAATTCTACTTGACTTTTCAAAAGCGTTCGATTCATTGAACCAGTCCATTCTCTTCTCTAAACTAAAATCTCTTTCATTTTCCAACAGTTCCATACTCTGGGTCCAAGCTTTCCTCTCGGATAGGACTCAAGCAGTCTCCATCCCTAATCAACCCCTATCCTCTTTCCTACCGCTGAACACAGGAGTGGCACAGGGCTCCCCACTCCTTTTCAACTGTTACATTAATGACCTACCCAAATCAATCCTTCACTTTTCCCACCATTTGTATGCCGACGATTCCCAGATCTATTTGTCCTTTCCTCTGTCTGAGATAATAGCAGCATTTGCCAACATTCAAGGGGGCCTAGATAGGATAAGTGCCTGGGCAAACTTGAATAAACTGTCGTTAAATGCTGTGAAAACTCAGGCCATCCTAATTGGTTCCAACATCCTTCTTAAATCTTTCAAATCACTTCCCCGATTAACCTTAAATGATCACCCTATTACCTTCAGCTCCTCTGTTTGAAACCTTGGAGTCATTTTCGACCAATCCCTCTCATGGAAACCCCACGTTGCCCAAATTTCTCGTCAAGCAATAAGCTCTCTAAAGTTATTCCACCGTTCCAAACATCTTCTAACTCTACCAATTCGTAAGTTCCTCATCACATCTTTTATCTTTCCACACTTTGACTATGGTTATGTGGCATATGGTGGACTCTCGAACAGGCTCGAGGAGAGGTTGAGACGGATTATGAACTGTTCGCTTCGATTTGTCTTCGATGCCCCGAGAAGGTTTCATGTGTCCCGCCGTTACGTTGAGTTAAAGTGGCTTTTTCCTTCTATCCGTAGGCTCTATTTCCTTGGTTCTTACTTATATCAAACTATCAACTCACAACATCCATCTTACATCTATAGTCTCCTACAATTCAAATCCTCTATCCAATCCCAAGGCACAAGATCTCGCCCTTCCGATCTTTATATCCGTTCCCATAGAACCAAAACTTTTGAGCGTTCCTTTCTCGCCCGTTCTATCTCTCTTTGGAACTCACTCCCACCCGATATCCGTCATGCATCTTCTTTAACCTCATTTAAATCTAAACTTTTCCAACATCTTCTAAATTCCCAATTAGGTGCTTTATAACCAATAAATAATTGATAGATATTTTCAACTTTATTGATTGAACTACTGTAAATATTCCTCACTCATAATGAAATAATTTTTTTATTTTTTATTTCTGTTACCAGATGCTATCATGTATTTACTGTTGTTTTTTTTCCATAAGCCTAGTTCTTTTTATTGTAAATTTGTCTGTTTTTTTATTTTAATTTTGCATCACTTTTTCTGATTATCTACCAAAACATACCTGTTTAGTTATTTACTTTCAGGATATTTTGTAAATAAGTTTTTACTCAGATGTAGGCCTTTGGCCAGATAAATATTTTCTTAAATATGTTCATCTCTGTTATTCTAAAGGGTCCTGGTCCCAGAATAAAATTATTTTTCTATTTCTATTTCTATTTCTATATATAAAATGCTATATTGTTTTACATGAAAACTTTTCTACTTTGGTTTTTAAAAAATGAACGAAGACCTGATTATGTCTTACTTCACTAATGGGATTTATTCATTTCTTTGCCTTTCATAAAAAAAAAAAATAAAAATTAAACAAAATTATAATATGGTATATCAATTTGAATCATATAATCTAACATTCAATCAGCAATTTATGATAGTTTTAATTCTAACTATAGAAGTACAATTTGTTCCTTTAACATTTAGTTTTCATGTTATCCCACTCCACCATTCAGCAATGTCATCGTGTGGTGGATGTAGTCTCCTCTGTATTAGAACGTGGATCATATTGTTTGGGCGTCTTTCTTGACGTGGAATAGGTTTTTGCCCGAGTCTGGCATCCGGGCTTGCTCTACCAACTCCGTAAATTCCTACCACTACATACTTTTTCATCCTAAGTATCTCACAAATAGAACTTTCCAAGTAAACCATAATAATGTCTATTCATCCCTCTTTTCCCAATCTGCTGGTGTTCCTCAAGGTAGTATCCTTGGCCCAATCCTTTATACAGTTTATACAGCTGACATCCCAACTCATCCTAATACTATCCTTACCATGTATGCTGATGATCCATGAGTATTATCAGTCAACACAAATCCAGTTATTGCATCCCAAAGCCTCCAATCCCATATCACTGATCTTGAAGAATGGTGTCAAAACTGGAGAATTAAAATAAATTCTCAAAAAAAAACATCAAATCACTTTTATCTTACGTCGTAAACCAATGACTTCCTGTCCTTCAGTATCCTTTAATAATAATGGTGCCTGTTCTGATCTGATACCTAAGGTTCCATCTCTACAAACGATTAACCTGAAATCCTCATACAAGACTGAAAAGACAAGAAACCGCTCAGTGTTTCAGGCTACTTCAACACTTACTAGACAAACGCTCTAAGCTCCCAATTAACTACAAAAGACTCATCTTCATCTACATGACCATCATACGACCTATTTGGACTTACGGAGTAGAGCTTTGGGGCTCCACTAAGCCATCGAATTCCTCCCATATCCAATCCTTACAATCCAAAATCCTTCATAAAATCCTCAATACTCCTTATTTTGTTAAGAATAAAGCCATCCATAATGACCTTAAGGTCCCATTTGTTGCTGATTTGGCCTGAACCTGGTATCTATCCTTTCATAACAAACTTCATTACCACTCAAACCCTCTAGTTTCAAACCTAGCTTTCTCTTCAATTGCCGATAATCCTCCGAGGTGTCTGAAAAGAAGATGGCCTCGTGACCTTCTTAGTTGAACTTTGATTTGAGTACTACCAGTGGGTGGTTTCTCTACTTGTCATTCTCATGTCATTATCTATCACTTATCCTATTTACTTGTTGTATTATTGTAATACAGGTGTAAATATCAATAAATAAATTTAAAAAAAAAAGTTTTTGTTTGTTTTATTTGTAATTATTATTGGTGGTGTTACCTGCTGCTCCTCTCTTAGACTTCGTGGACACCTAAAGGAGCCTGCCACCCCCTTGTGGTCACAGTTGGCAGGACATTCTCGGTCCTGGGAATAATTGAAAAAATCCCTGAGTAATGTCCGGTATCTATTACCAGAGCTGGGCATGGGAAATGATTTGTAAGCACGTCTTGACCACAGATGAGAGCCTTAACAATATTATTTCTTAATCTACATAACAATTTTATTTATATTTCTGTTTACGTTACTACAGTGGTAAATTTGTAATTTTATTTATACTTAAATCACCTTTATACAAAATATTCTGATTAGTGTGGAAGAAATATTGAAATAAAAATTGTAGAAAAAGTATTAAAAAAAACATAAAGAGCCTGTTTCACGGTCAGAGCATGAATATTAGAACAATAAAATAATGAAATATAGCTTCATATGATATTGATGTGGAAATGGTTGACAGGATATATCTTAGAAGTGTGAAATGATTGGGGGGGGGGATGCAGTCAATATGTTTGTTTGATTGACTGCACCTCAAGATGTTGTAAAAACTTATAAAAATTATGTTTGTGTTTGTGTGTGATGATTCATATAATCTAACATTCAATCACCAATTTGTGGTAGTTTTAAATCTAACTATAGAAGTATAGTCTGTTTAACATTTAGTTTTTATGTATGTTTTATTCGTAATTATTATTAATGACACAGAGTACTGACCCCTCCCCCCCTTCCGACCATTTCACACTCTTCTGCGATATTCAGTCAACCATTTCCATATCAATATAATATGAAACTATATTTTGCAATATTTCAAGATTTTACTGTTCTAATACTCACGCTTTAACAATGAAACCAGGCTTTTTATGCTTTGTTTTTTTCAATACTTTTTCTACAATTTTTTTTTCAATACTTCTTCCTCACTAATGAGAACATTTTGTTTGAAGGTGATTTAAGTATAAATACAATTATTTTAGTTATAATTTTTATAGTGGTGATTTATTCATAATTATTTAGTTGTTTTTTTTTGTTTTGTATTTTATTGCAGTCCCTTCAACAGTAAATGAAACAGCCAACTTAACCGGTAGAAGATCAACGCTTCCCGTCCCTAGGCCAAGTACTGAGGGGCTGTCATTGTGGAACCTTCTTTCCAGAAACATAGGCAAGGACCTCTCCCAGGTCTCAATGCCTGTTGCTCTCAATGAGCCTTTATCCATGTTGCAGGTATTTTTTTTAATGTTAATATTTGACTACAGAAACCCTAAGCTTTTATTTTTATCGCAAAATGTATTATTCTTATTTTACTGTGCTACAACTCGGTGATGAGTCCTGGCCTCCTCTACCAGCTTCTTCCAGTTGTCTCTATTTTTCGCAGCTGTCATCCAGCATCTGACTCCCAGAATATCCCTCGTGTCTCTCTTACACCATTCAACCACCTCAGCATTAGTCTCCCCCTTCTTCTCATGCCGTACAGAGGTTCTGTTAAAGCCTTTTTTAGAATGGCCTCGTCCTCCATTGTAGCCACTTGACCAACCTATCACAGTCTTCTAATTTTTAAGGAGTAAACAACATCTGCTTCGTTGAACATTAAGTAAACTTTGTTGTTTGTTCTCCTTTGCCTGTTTCCATCTAGGTATACTCCACCGAAGATTCTTCAGGGGATCTTTCTTTTGAAGACTTGGAGATCATGCTCAATCAGCTTGGTCATTGTCCATGTCTCCAGTCCATACAACAAAACTAGGCAGACTAATGTTTTGTACTGATGGAGCTTGGTCTGCCGTGATAGGAGGCGTAAGGAGAACTCCTTGCGTAGACCAAAGTAGCACCTGCTAGCATATTCTTTTCTTTATCTCGACCTCAGATGCATTATTCTACGTCACTATTAAACCCAAATAGGTGAATTGGGCAACATTCTCAAAGTTAAAGGAGCCAATATTGATGGTCTCGCCAGGTTGGGGCACTTCCCCTGTGACCATCAACTTAGTCTTCCCCTGATTCACCTCTTGTCCAAGTGTTCTGGCGGCCTCCAGCTGGGCTAGAAAAACCTCTTTAACAGAATCCAATGACCTACCCACATCATCTATGTATGCCAAGAGCTGGACCATCTGAGTGAAAACTGTCTCTTTGGTTTGCAGACCTGCATCCCTAGTGAGGCCTTTTCAAGCGACAAATTAAACAGGAGGCATGCTAACGCATCTTCTTGGCATAGTCCTTTTCTCAGGAATTATGACGGTTTTTTTTCCAATCTTCTGGCAAATTCTCTCTTCCCAGATGTTTAAGATAAGAGGTCCTGTGTTCTCACCCCCGCACTTAAAGAGTTCGGCCGGCAAGTCATTGGCTCCAGGTGCTTAATTGTTCTTCAAGCGATCAATATCCTCAATTATTTCTTCATCATTGGGTGTTTCAATTCTCTTAATTGGGTGGTTGACTCCAGGCTCTTAACTGCCAAGCTCTCTCCCATGTCTGTTCCACAGAGGACTGGGTTGAGTAGCTCCTCAAAATGACTCTTCCATTTCAATAATGCATCATCCTTGGAGACAAGTATGTCCCCATCCTTGTTTCTACATTATTCTGGCATATTTATTCGGGGTCTACTCCTTCTATTGACGCTTCTTCTTTTTTTGTTGGAGCATGAGCACTTATAATATTATAGTTATAAAATTTTCCGTGTATTTTTAGTACATAAATGCGTGGGTTTACCAGTTTAAAACCTATGACTAACTGTCTAAATCTCCCCCTAACTACAAATCCTATTCCATACTCATGTCTAGCATTACTGCAGCTGTAGTATATGGTGTGCCGTCTTTATTCGAGAGTATCCTGACCAGTCCATCTGATCTCCTGGATGGCAACAATGTCTAGTTTAAAATTGTCAACTTGATCTAGGAGCAGTATCAGTGCTCCAGATGTGTATAAGGAAAGAATATTTCAATATCCAAGATTAAAAGTCTTGTAGATGTTGCCAGGTTGTTTCCGTTTATAAATATCGATATCCGAGGCTGATTTTGGTTTCTGTGAAATATTAACTTCAGGTAGGGGGGCTTCCAACCTTACCTCCGTACCCTAGTATACTGGTGGGGCTGCCACCTTGGTGTCTGTGTACCTGCACCCCTGTCCGAGGGGACTACCGAGGGGAAGTGACCCTAGAGTGCGTAATGTTAATGAACTTTGTTTATAGCATGTGGGTGAGTGTAGTGTGCTGTAGTTGAGTATATATATGAGTGTCAGAGTACTGTTCCCCCAACCTGGAAGGCCAGTGGCTGTCTGCGGTCATTTGGCCGGGCGATGGGGCCGCCATCTCCCTATGCCTATTATCGCAAAATCTATACTAATTTAACTGAGGCTCAGCATAAGTAATAATATTAGTTTACAATATTCAAAATAAGAAATACACATCTTTGTTGCTTTATATACTTGTATATTTTGTTATAAAATGAATGACTTGCCTTTTTTAGATTTATTTCTTGTAAATTTATTTTGAAATTTGTTCATTGAATCAGATTTCTGAAAAATAATCTATAAATAAGGTTTTCCTTTGCCTCTCTCTCATGCTTAAGCTTTTAGTTACTTTTTATCTTTTCCTAGATTTGTATAGGTTTTGTTGGGGGATTTAACTGTTTTATCTATGCGAACATAATTGGCCTTATCACTTCTTTGAGTTGTTGCATACCTTTTCCAGGTATTTTAATTTTACCTTTTATTATTTTTAGGGACGTTTTTTTGGCGATTTTTCACTTATTTTAAAAATATTCAGCTTCTGCAGCTCTAGTTGTTTCTTCTAGCAGTTTTAATCTTCTTGGAAAAAAACAGTAGTCAATCTTATCAACAAAACCTCTAACCCTATATCTCCTAAAGAGTACTGCCATGTCTACATCCTCTCCAACCTTTCCAATCACTAAAATTACCATTGATAAACATACCATTATAGACAATAAAAAACTAGCTGTGCTAATCCTAATTTACTTTTCTAAAGCTTTTGATTCTTGTAACCATTCTGTCCTTTTTAATCAATTAAAATCATTTTCCTTTTCAAACAGTTCTATTCCTTTCTGGTTTCATTCTTTCCTTTCTGAGTCTACTCGAGCTGTTTTAATTTCTAATAAACCCCTAATTACTTTCTGAAGAAATATTATAAGTAATACATTCTAAGAAATAAAATATAAATATTGTCCTCGGGAGCCACACAGGGCTCATCTCTCCTATTCTTTTCAACTACTTTATCAATAATATTCCTGAATCAGTCCACCATTGTTCCTACCATATATGCTGATGACTTCTAAATCTATTTATCCTTTCCTCCTTCTGATCTATTAGTAGTGATTTCCTGTATTCAGGAAGGCTTAGATAGTACCAGTGCCTGGGGTATCTGAACTAACTGGGATTAAACACATTGTTTTGAAATAATCAGGTGGCAGTTGTGGCATTAAGTAGTATTACGATCATTTTATTTTTACCCTATTTTCATCTACAGTTTATTTTTACTATTGAGCATTTATGGACTATGTTTATTTAACTGTTCTTTTCTTTTCTTCCAAATCTCTGTCATTCGGTGTTATAGGTTAAATTAATAAATTATTATTATTATTAAACCTCACACTGCATGAGTGATAGAGATAATGGACTATGATAATGATGATGATATTAACAATTTTTTTTTTTTGCAGAGAATGTGTGAAGAACTAGAATATTCTGAGCTGTTAGACAAAGCTTCAGAGTTATCTGACCCCTTCGAGAGGATGGTTTATGTAGCAGCTTTTGCTGTGTCAGCATATGGTTCCTCTTATTTTCGTGCTGGTTCAAAACCATTCAACCCTCTTTTGGGAGAAACTTATGAGTGTATTAGAGAAGACAAAGGCTTTAGATTCATTGCAGAACAAGTAATTTGAACAATTTTTTTCTCTTTAATTTCAATTGGATATAAAATATCAATTAAAAAATATGGTTATATTAATAACTACGATGAAAGGCCTATTATTTTATACAAAAATCAAATTTGACCTATATTCATAATAAATAACAATGAATAAAAAAATTAATATTATTGAGGACTAATTGTCTCGCCTTAGTTGGGTGGATGCCATGTAACTGATGGAGTTATATGCAAAAATTAAATTATTCAAATTTAGAAGAAAAAATATGTGTAAAATTATATTAACCTCCCTTTTTACCCAAATATCAAACATTTTATTAAAACAACTACTCCAAGTAGGTATGTCTTGGTACTAGATTGAATTATAGTACTTATGAAGGAAAGCTAGTGACGAATTTAAACTGGGACCCCCCGCCCTCCCGTCTTAACAGCCCTGAAGGAGACCTGGAAAGTGGGTCGTAACGTTGGCTCTTTAATAAACATTCCTCCCTACTTTTGAGAAATTATTGACCTCCACTCAGACCATTTTCTTTCACTTATAGTACCTATAGTTTATCAATTTTCAATTTTAGCATTTATTGGAAGGTGATTCTCAAATAAAATGAAAATTTAGTGTTCTGCCAAACCCAAAATATTTTTTTTAAATAATTCTTTCATTTGTGTTCTATTATAGTGTAGAATGTTCTATATAGCACTACTTGAGAACATGGTCCTGTTTTAATTCATCAAACTACAGCTTCTCTCATTATAACTAAAATTTAAGCAATAAAGATTATTTTAGTTTTCCTATAGATTTTTAAAATTAAGTTCAAATAAAAAAATTTTTGCTAGACTCAAGTTAATTACAGTTGGTTCCAGTTATTTATAATTGGCAAAGCTTGTATTATATTCAGCATTCACTTAATTAACAATTAAAATTACTTTTTTTTCTAAATAAGTTTTTAATGAAAATATTATGAAGTATTTGACAATTTATTGCATGGTTTAAATAAGCTGGAATGTTAGATGTCAATCTCAAAGTGAAAATTGATTATACTACCCCCACAACACAAATGAAACATGAAACACACTTTTTATCAAGATTTCTATTTCATAACCAGGTTATTCTTACTTTAAGTAGTAGATAACTTCTAAAAAAACTGACTATATGAAGGTCAATGAAAGTATATTAATTGAATTGGATTTTTCCTTGAGCCACTGGAACGAAAGAAAAGTATTAGAATTAAGAAATGTATGTTTCTGTCCAAATTATAAAATTTCTACTAAACCAAATTTAGAATAATGACTTTTAGGGATTAAAGGCAAAAACACACTCTTGAATGAAAAGACATAATAGTTGCATTATTATTCCATTTTATAGGAAACATTTAAATAGAACAATTAACTGAAATAAATGTATTGTACATATGAGACTAATTATATTATGTTATATATGAAAAATTATATTAAATGGTAACTACAAATTAATTATCATTTCCTTTTAAATGAGGTTTATGTTTTCTAATATAATTTTGAAAATTACAGCTTCAATATTTTCAAAATTTATGGTTTCACAAGCGTAAAACCAAATAACAAGTCATTACATTGGGGTGGGAATTTTCTAGGCCCTGTGACTTATGGAAGTTTAAAGGTCTCAACAAGAAATAATAAAATTGCTATAGTGTTTCCTAGTACTCAGACAGTAAATTGCTATTTTATTTTAGGATAACTAGGAATGCTTGTGTTCAAACCATCTTAAGTTTCTTAGTGAGCACTTTTTTAATTTGTATTCTCATTATCAACTTTAATTTATGTGTCTCATATTAATCATGATATATTTTCTATCATTTGCAATTATTTATCATGAAGAAAAGTCATTTGCAAAAATCATCTAGATTCGTTTTTAAAATTAACAAATTAGTAATTGTTTCTGGGACATGTATTTAGTTTTGATGGTATTATAGGTTAGTCACCATCCTCCTATCAGTGTTTGCCATGCAATGTCAAAAAATTTCACTTTTTGTGAAAATGCTCGGATCAAGACAAAATTTTGGGGAAGAAGTATGGAATTCCAACCTATTGGTAAGTTGAACTTATTTAATGTATATATAAAACAGTTATAGAAGTCTGCATGACAGCATAAATAGTAATAGTAATACTACAATTGAGGAGGTGAGTTGCAAAACTCGTTTGTTCCACAGGAACGCGTTTTTCAGGAAACTCAAAAAACTTACCTCATCTCGTAGAGTGGCCAGATAAAAAATTTTTTTTTGCTTTCGAAAGGTACAGCTTCCCTGTGGAAGTGAGCTTGGAATGAAAAAAATTACTGATTTAATGATAACAAAAAAAAGTAACTAAGTATGAAATGAGAAAGTTTTTTCAAAAAAATGGAACGAACGAGTTTTGCACCTCACCTACTCAATTATAGAATGGAATAAACTTAAATATTAACAAGATTAAATATCCAATACAAGCAAAGTAGTTAACCTACACATCCGTTTTTCTCAAGTTTGAAGCATTCTCTAATTATCTTTATCACAGATAGACCTCTATCAGTGCTTGATTACCCCAGTATTGAACAACTATTTTATTAAATACTCTTTCAAGTTTCTACGGCCACTATTTATATACAAAACTTTAGTGGTTTCTGGTTTAGACCGTGTTGTTAAATTTTCCTTCGCTAACGTTTTGCCAGACATACTGCTAGCTTCTTCAAGGCTGGATTGAGAATGAAGATGCTCCGGTGACTCGTGGCTTTATATAGCCATCGCTCGTGTCCATTCGGGTCCACTCGTAGTTCATCGGGTCCTTGCGCTAGTCAATCGGGTTTTTTCGTGTCCGTGGTCGGAGTCTGCTCTTCCATGACTGTGAATGGGTTTTTTCTGGTTCTTCGGGCTCTGCTTGGCTGGAATTAGGCTTGTTAGTTTCTGCTTGGCTGATTTGTTGTTTTTTTCTTTCCCTTTATAGGTATGTTAGGTAGCCATAGTTTGCTTAATCTGTATCCGTCCACCCTGTTGAAGTTTTCTGGGCACTTGACTATTTCAATGGCTTCCAGTATCTTCCTTTCTGTGGTATTGCTGCATTTCTGAACCACTTTGATTTTTTTTTTCAAACTATAATATGGTTCGTGGTAGTGAAGTGTTCCGCCAAAGCTGATATTTTGCTATCCATTTTCTTCAATCTTTTAATGTGTTCAGTAAGTCTTGTGGATATCAGCCTGCCTGTTTGCCCAATGTATTCTTTTCCACAGGAGCAAGGAATGCTGTATATCCCAGGTGTTTTGAGCCCTAATCTGTCTTTTGCACTTGGTAAAACCTGGCCTATCTTCCTGTCGGTGGTGTATATTGTTTTTACATTGAACTTGTTTAGTATTTTGGCTATTTTCTCGGTGGCGCCTTTGACATATGGTATCACTGCTTTTTTAATTTCTTCTCCTTTTTCTTCTGTTATGTTATGTTATGTCCGCCTGTCTTTTGGACTTTCTTAAATTCTCTTTTTATAATGTCTTCCTGATAACCATGTTTATTAATACTTTCTTTAGGTGTCTTTCTCCTTTCTTTAAATATGACGGTTCTGAAATCCTAATGGCTCTAGTCATCAATGTTTTGATCACACTATGTTTTTGTGCAGGGTGATGGTGTGAGTCAGCATTCAAATACCGGTCATTGTGGGCAAGCTTTCTGTACACCGAGTATCCTAATCAGTTACCTTTCTTTTCCACTTTAACATCCAGAAATGGTATACCTTCTTCCGTTTCAACATCCATAGTGAATTGCATGTTTTTGTCTCTCCCGTTCAAGTGGTTAAGGAAATCGTTTAATGTTTCCTTCCCATGCGGCCAAATAATGAATGTGTCGTCCACGTATTGGAACCAGTGCGATGGCTTCTAACCTGAAGTTTTTAATGCTTCTTGCTCGGAATTTTCCATAAAAAAAATATTGTAGAATTTGAAAAAATCAAAGTGGTTCAGAAATGCAGCAACACCACAGAAAGGAAGATACTAGAAGCAATTGAAATAGTCAAGCGTCCAGAAAACTTCAACAGGGAGGACGGATACAGATTAAGCAAACTATGGCTACCTAACATATCTATAAAGGAAAAGAAAAAACAACAAATTAGCCATCAGAAACTAACAAGCCTAATTCCAGCCGAGCAGAGCCCGAAGAAACAGAAACAACCCAATCACAGTCATGGAAGAGCAGACTTCGACCAAGAACACAAAAAAACCTGATTGACTAGTGGAAGGACGAACTACGAGCGGACCCGAACGGACACAAGCGACGGCTATATAAAGCCACAAGTTACCGGAGCATCTTCATTCTCAATCCAGCCTTGAAGAAGCTAGCAGTATGTCTGGCGAAATGTTGGCGAAGGAAAATTTAACAACTACTAACTGAAACCAGAAACCACTAAAGTTTTGTGTATAACTATTATATTGTTTAAACATCTATGTTGCTTCAATTTATATGCACTTAAGTATAGAATTGAGAAATAATTTTATTCTGGGACCAGGTCCCTTGAGAATAACAGATGTGTACAAAAATAAGTGAATATATAAGGGACTACTTTATTAGAATGATACAGTATTCACATAAGTACTTAAAAATAAATCTAAACTAAATTGCTCAAAAATTAATAGGGAAATTTGAACTTTCTTCCTTATTTGTTTCCTTTAATTAAATTAGACAGTAAATTTAGTAGAAAATATAAATAAAACAATTGTTAATTCTTATTTTTAATAACGAATATACTTAACCCCTTTATGCTCAGGTTTTTTTTCACAAAAATGTAACCAAATACATCAGGTTTTTTTATATTGTATTTAAAAAGTTTATATATTTTTTTTATTTGTCGTATGTAATACGAATATGTCGAAACCTGCGAGCAGCACTCGGGGTGGTGCGTTAGAGTATGCCAACCGCACGCGAGCGCTGCTCGTTTAAAATCATTAACCGGTTAATAAAAGTAAACATGAATATTACTCTATTTATAAACAAACAACTTTTCTCCATTTTAATCCAATTTAACCTATGAAAGAATTTTAATTCCATTAACCATGGAAAGATATCATCTTGAACCAACTTTGAAAGCAAAGGTGTAATAACCCCGCTGTTGATCGCCCCACAACCTGATCCTAATCCTAATCATCTTGAACCAGAAAAAAAAAACCTGTACCACTACAACCCATGAACAGGTCTGGGGTTCAGTACATGGTAGAGACTGCACTGTTTCATGGATAACGGTTCTGCAAGGTGACTTGTCCTTGGTCACAGTTAGCCGTCAGATTTTTCCCCCTTATTTTGGGTACCCTATTTTTATAACATTTTATAGAGGCTGGGTGAGCCCCAGGAGGGTCATAGATCCCATTTTATCCATCATACGCTGCAAACAGACTAAATAAAAATCTTGCCTGCAGCGAGATTTGAACCAGAATTTTTGGCACCTTTGACAACTCAGTGCTCTACCACTGAGCCATTCCACTTCCCAACCAGAAGTTCACAATATTATTGTGAGGAGGAGCAACCAAGGTCACTGCCAAGTTCATATCACACAGGTAGTCAGTGTTTCACAGAGCGCCATCTCCCGGGCTTTATCCCCATACCGAGAGATTTGGAGTACCAATAGGAGGCCAGGTAGTGGATTGCAGCACATTACAACGCAAGGGGAGAACAGAAATATTGTCGTCACTGCCAGACGGAACCCTTTCCACCGTGTCCGCCAGATCCTCAATGAAGTACGTGTTTTAGCTAGGCCTCTATCCACACCAACGATCTGTAATTGTTTGTGGGAAGTTGGCCTTACATTTTATGCCCCTTTGAGATGTCCTGCAGCAACAGCCCACCACCAGCTGGTGAGAAGAATGTGGTGCAGTGAGCGCCACCACACCAACTGGAATGTTGTCATGTTTACTGATGAGTTGCGTTTCTGTCTGTATAGTGATAGCAGATACCGAAGAGTCTACAGAGAACAGGGAATCTGTACAATGCCTTAGTTCATGCTCACTTCAGTTCAGTTTGGGGGAGGTGGTGTAATGTTCTGTGCTGGAATATACACGGTACGATAAACCACACTCTATACTATTGATGGTAGCCTCACTGCAGTCCGTTATACACAGGAAATCATTGAGGAATACGACTTTCAAACTAAGGATCTCGTAGGTAGGGATTTTCGATTTCTGGATGACAATGCCCGACCTCTTAGAGGAAGAGTTGTTGATCAAACTTTAGAAAACTTGGAAATTTCCTTCGTTGTCTCCAAACCTCAATCCCATTGAGCACATGTGGGATACGTTGCAGAGAAGGCTCTTTCATCACCATCAACACCCAGTTGACCTTCAGCTACTCCAGATCTATCACTTAATTCAAAGATCTATTCCCTGTATTTATTGATAGCTGATTTCATAATTTGTTTATACTCCATGATGTAACAATCTATACGATTTACTGTCTCCAAAATTTCTGATGGGGGCTATGTGATTTTATTTGATATAGGTTTTTCATCACCAGGAATCTTTTTTTTTTTTGGAGCTTGATAGCTCTTCGTACATAACCAGGATTTTACAAAAGATATTTTAACCTCTATCTCTTTTTCATTAAAATTACAACACCTGCTATTATACATTGCACTGCATTTCAATCAACACATAATATTGTCATCATGGGAAAAGAAACTTTTACAAATAGAGCATTGAACCAGTTTGATTGAAAATAAATAAATACTCAAGTAAAATACTTGTTTGTTGTGCTAGCAACAGCTGTTTAACCCTTAAGTACTGACATAATTTTTCCTTACACCAGTTCTGACACCTTCCCACAGACCACCTTATTTAAAAACGTTATAATATATATATATATATATATATATATATATATATATATATATATATATATATATATATATATATATATATATATATATGTATATATACATATATGTATGTATATATATATTTTTTTTATTCGGTTTTTTTTACAATTAATGTATTCCGATACCCAAAATCTTTTCTCACCAATCTTTCCTATCGGCCCATTCTTCTTCTTCCTCTCGCAGCCCTCTTGCTGCCATTCCTTCTCTTACATCCTTCATCCATGTCTACCTCAGTCTTCCTTTCTTTCTTCTATAATTTGATGTAGATAGGAAGAGTTTCTTTGGCCATCTATTTTCGCTTATTCCCATCAGGTGGCCAAACCATTGAAGCCTCCTGGGCTCTATTTTGTACAATATATTTTTCTCCTCCCCCTATAGTTTCTCTTATAACACTATTGGGTATGTGTTGGAGCTTTGAGATGCCGCAGCATCTTATACTTCTTATAAAGTCAATCTCAAGAGCAAGTTTCGGCCCCATATAGGGTTGTCCCCAGAAGAAAAGAAGGATATATTTTATTTTTCATTTTTTACGAGACTCCTGTATTCCATAGGACTGATTTGAGGATCCTAATGATTTTTGTTCCTCGGGATATCTTCAATTCTATATCCTTGTCGACTGTTTCATTTATGTAGACACCTAAGTACTTGAAGAGCTAGAGTCCAATCTTCAATCGACAATGACGTGCACAGAGAATTAAAGGACATGTACTCCGTTTTCCACTGATTTATGATCAGTCCCCATTTAGACTACTCCTCTAGGAGCTTCCTAAGCATATATTGCAGATCCCATTGTTCTGAAGCTGGTCATTGAAAATTGCAAGGTGAATAAATAGTCATCCCCAATCTTCACTCCCATGTACCTCCATTTTTCCTTCCACCTCTTGAGTGCTTGTGCAATGAACAGGTTAAAGAGCGTTAGTGATTGGCAGCAAGCCCTTAGTGATGGGGAACGACGGGGATACACTATTTCCTATTTTTACTCTCGCTTTCGCACCCAAATAAACGCTCTTAATTGCCTTTGTCAGTCCCTCACTGATACCTGTCCTTTATAATGCTTCCCGAAGTAAAGGTACTGTGTTATATGCTTTCTGCAAGTCAAGATATAAAAAAGATAATGTATATAATCTTTTTTTTTTTGTTATTACTTCCATGGACCTTTTTGCATCACCAATAATCAATGAATTATGGTATTTTATAAAACTCCAGTAAACAAAAAACAGTTAAGATCAATACAGGAAAAAGTAAAAACTAAATGTTTTAAAACTTGTGTATTAACAAAAAATTAATTACAATAAATTTGATTTTGATTTTAAGCAACTAAAAGGAGGGGTAGGGAGGATACTCTGAATTGAAACCAAGTCCACCTGTTAGGGGGTTGAGAAACGGGCCAGCACCCTGTATCTCGTAAAAACAACACACCGCTTTCAGACTGAAACAAAAGAAAAAGCCCGACGGAACAAATGGCAAACGACAAAGGCTTTGGAAACATATAATAATGTAATAAACTTTGTTACACGGAACATGCAAGGGCTAAGTACAAAGAAGAAAGAGGTTTTGAAGGTTTAACTAAATATAATGAAAAAATAGCGGATTTAGCTGACATTAAGATCAAGGGAAATGGAAATGAGACTTATCGTGACTTCATTCATGTTTTTAGTGGTGTGTATAGAAGTGAAAGAGCTAGAGCAGGAGTATCATTGCTTGTGCACAAATATTTCAAAAACTTTATTAAAGATGTGTAAATGAAAGTCATCAAGCTGGAGATCATGATACTTGTTCAGGAAGTGGTGATCTTATATTGTTTTATCTCATCGTGGAAATGACTGGCACGAACAGGCATCTCTATTGGTTGGCTCGTCAGAAGAAGGCGGCAGGGAAAATAAAATATGTGTGGTTTTCCGGGGGCAGAGTGTGATGCAGAAAAGAAGATGGTCACCAGGTAGTCTTCATAGATAAGGCTCAGGATCTGGACGTCTTCGGCTGACTACTAAAGTTTTGTTTACCCGCTAGCTCCATGACAATCTTTTGCACTCACCACAGAATTTTAGATTTGGCTTACATTCTCACTGTACTTTTCAATTTTTCTATATTTTTATTTCTTAGGATCTTGAATTCAATGTTAATATACTTTTTTTACATGTTTAAGTATCTATCCCATCTTCTTTTTTTTATTCTATTACTTTACTTATTCTACTACTTATTAATTATTTTCTCTTTTTACATATTTTAATTGTTTTATCATTTTTTTATTATTAATACTCTTTATCTGTTTTTTGTTATATCATGCATTTCTTCAACTATTTGGACTATTTTATAGCTTTTCCATTAATTTATCTACTAAAATTAATGGTTCACAGCATCTTATTCTCTAATACTGTGATCTCTCCTACTTCACCATCATATCTAATGTCCTGACCTGTCACGTCGACACCCAATTCCTACCTACCCATTTGATGAATTCCATCAATATTTTACCCAAAACTTTTTCCCTACCACTGGGAAATATTGGAATTAGCAAAAATCTTGTTGACGCTATTAAAAGCTTATACTGCGGAGCGGAAGCTAAGGTCAAAATAGAAAACAGTTTGATATATAGTTTTGCCATCACCAAAGGCCTAATACAAGGTTGTAGTTTATCACCCAACCTTTTCAACTTGTATCTGAAGAAAGCTTCTTAGGAAGATGATGTTAGTTATCTGCTAAGGAAGATAGAAGAGGAATACTCTAAAGGGGTTCTAGAGAAGACACATTACATGTCTTTCAATGCTTCTACATCTTCTCTCCCATTAGGAAATTGGTCACTAGATCGAAGTGCTTCCTTCAAGTATTTGGGAGTGTACATAAATAGGAAACAAGAGGCGAATTTTGTCATAAAACCTCGGATCATCATTACGAACAACTATTTTTGATGTGCTAGGTTGGGGTTCCATATTTATAACACTATTAAAAAATAAAAAATGATGTATAAATTCGAAAATAATAAGAAAAATAGTTTATATTTTAATAATATTTATAAATTTAAAAGTATCATTGATTAATATTAACTAATAAATATAAAACATTAAATGAAAGCTTACCTTGATAAAATGAAAGGAGTGTCATAAGTACTGAGGTGTGGTCCACGGGACCAGTCGTTGTTTATATTTTGTTAAGAAACTTTATTACCAACCTTCCACTTTCACATTCAATAAGGTAAACAAGATAGGAGGCTACTGAGTCTTACGGGGATTTTCCACAATCATACCCACAATCTATATATTTACACAGGACCTTGGTTTATAACTGAGGTTAAACTTTTTCATGATGTGTTGTATTCTAGGTGTAATCACTGTTTGTCTGGAAAGACCAAATGGTTCAGGCCAAGATGTCTATAAATGGAATAAAGTTACAACTTGTGTTCACAATCTTTTCGGGGGTCAACGATGGGTTGATCAATATGGTGAGCTGATTATCACTACTCCTGGCATAACATGCAAGTTAACCTTTGTCAAGGTAATTAATATTTATTTTTTAGGAAGTTATTTCTCGAGGATTTATATCCAACCATAGTAGTAAGGCAAGGAGTAAAAATTGTTCTTTCTTTTTCTTCGATGTATTGCTTTTAATCTTTTAGTTACTCTTTGTTTTCTTTCTTCAACAATACTTATGTTTTTTGTGATGTTCTTTATTATGATCTAAAAATTATTGTGAAAATTATTATTATATATAGACTAATGATTTTAAATCTTCACTCTATGAAATGAATTTCTTCAACAGCCCTTTTCCTATTAATGTTTTCACTGTCACTATTTAATAATAATTTATTAGTTGGTATTCTATGGCCATGTAGTAATTTTATTCTCTTATTGTCATTTAAACTACAGGGTGTTCCGAATTTAAATGACTAAACTTCAGGAACTTATAGGGGACCGAAAAACTAAGACAAAAAGTCCTTTAGAGATTTGCTCGTTTTTGCTTAGTTTTAGAGAAAATCGCAAAAAAAGAAACAAAACAAGTTTTCATTTTTATACTTATTTATTTACATTTATATTTATGTTATGTTCTTTTTAATGTAAATATTGCTCAAAATGTTGTCCTCTTGCACCAATGCAAGCATTACATCTGGCACTCACCTGATAAATTACAGCTAAACATTGTTCTGATGATATTTGGTGCACTGCATCTATGATTCGGTCTCTTAATTGCTCTCTTGAGTTGATTAACACCGAATAAACTTTCTGCTTCAAGGTTCCCCATACGAAGAAATCGATGGGTGTCATATCAGGTGATCTGGGTGGCCAAGGTATTACTCCTCCACGTCCAATCCATCGTTGTGGATAATTTATATCCAGCCAAGCTTGAGCAACTCTGCTATAATGAGCTGGACATCCATCGAGTTGGAACCACATTTCAATCCGCTGTTGTAAGGGAATGTCATCTAAATAATTAGAAAAGTCGTTCTCCCAAAAATGTGTAAATGTGATACCATTCAATCTTCCAGGTAAAAAATATGGTACCACCAGTAATCCGTTCCAAATTCCGAGCCAAACGTTAATAGCAAATTCATGCTGAAACCTATTCTCTCTAATAGCTCTGGGATTTTCAAGAGCCCATACATGATAATTTCTTTGATTAACAATTCCTCCTCTTGTAAACGTAGCTTCATCAGTCCATATAATTTTTAATGGAAATAAATTATCATCGCAAATTTTTTCAAGAAACCAGTACTAAAATTCAATCTCTTGACATAATCTTGAGGTAATAAATTCTGAACTTTTTGAAGATGGTGTGGGTAGCGATTATCACCTTTCAAAGTTCGCCATATTGCTTGCCTCGATATTGCTAATGCAGGAGATGCTCTTCGGATGCTAGTCTCAGGATTGTTATCGAAGTGGCGTTGGACACAATTTCTTCTCCGATAATCTGCCCTTACTACTGCCTGGAATTGGTTGCCTTCATACGTATTAAGAATGACCCAGTCTCTCGTAGTCTATTAAAAGTTAACGAAAAGACTCGTCGATTAGGCACTCTTCTATTTGGAAATCGGCACGCATACTCCCGCACCGCTTCTAAAGCATTACCGTTACAGAAACCATACACAAAAATTATATCAGCGTTTTCAACATTAGAATATGTATGCGGCATTGTGGCTGATGCTATTCACACAAAAATATTGAGTAACTGACTGAAGACTGATTTAGGAATTATAATCCTAGAAGGAAGCCAAAATGTAAACAAATAAAAGAATGTAAAGGATAACATTAAGTGTTTACATATCTCACTGCCTAGCCTGACGAACTTTGAAAGGTGATAATCGCTACCTGTAACATTTTTTTTTTTTTTTTTGCGATTTCCTCTAAAACTAAGCAAAAATGAGCAAATCTCTAAAGGACCTTTTGTCTTAGTTTTTCGGTCCCCTATAAGTTCCTGAAGTTTTGCCATTTAAATTCGGGACACCCTGTATAAATGGCAAGAATTTTTTTTCTCTGATCACTTCAGTGCAATGCTTATTTTGATACTTCATCTTCAGTGGTTTTTTATTCTTGAAAATATCTTCATCTTTTATTGTTAGTGTTGTTTCATTTAGTTCAACCTTATCTTTTCATTGTCTCCTTTTTACACTTACTTTTGTTTTAATTCATTATTTATAATTATGCATTTTAATGTGCTTATTGCTTCCGGTGTTTATTGTGTTACATTTACATTCATAAAACTGTGTAGTGTTATTAGAGCGCTTACCAAGAAATCTGATTATTTCTTAGAAAATTATTATGTTTTCATTTTAGGTAATAATTCATTCATATACTATATTTTAAAATTTATTAGAATCATTGCCTACAGTTCTTTATAAATTTTATTTTTTATTATAGGCTTCTTATTGGTCATCAAAAAAACATGAAGTCCTTGGAACTGTTCTAGATGAAAAAGAAAACAAAGTTGTTCACAGGCTTTTTGGAAAATGGAGTGAAGCATTGTACTGTGGTGTTGCACCTTCTGCTAAATGCATTTGGAGGCAAGGTAAGGACTACTAGGCGAGGTAATTTGAAATAGCTTCAGATTAGTTAGTTATGTAAATGTTTTTTTAATGAAGAAAGTGCCAGAATGTTTAAGTTAAAACTGTTATTTTTTTTTCTATTGGAGTTTAATATGTTCGTTAACATGCCAAATTTTATATTAATATGTAGAAAGCAATCAGTACTATCCAAATCACAAATACTCCAAAATAACTAATCAATAAACCTTTAACAGATTCTGGCATTACCAGGAGTTACACCTAACATTCACATGAATGGAGCTCAAATATAAAACATTTCATTTTTAAAGAGAAAAGATAGACCCTCGGCCGGGATTCAAACCCGGAACCTCTGTCTCTCCGTGACAGTGCCCTACCATTTGAGCCACCAAGGCCGCCTGCTGGCAGAGGACAAATCTTTTCTTTTATCCGATCCCATGTCCTCGTGTCCTCGCAATTTTTGCGATGAATACACTAGAACGAAATTTCTTTGAACATTAATTTAATTTGAGGATCTTATTGACTTATGTCATATTACTATTTATAATTTTTGGTCAATTTTTTTATTTTTAAAGAGAAAAGATAGGCCCTCGGCCGGGATTCGACCCCGGAACCTCTGTCTCTCCGTGATAGTGCCCTACGATTTGAGCCACCAAGGCCGCCTGCCGGCAGAGGACCAATCTTTTCTCTTATCCGATCCCATGTTCTCGTGTTCTCTTAAACAAGTGCAAATAGAAAAGAGTGCGCATCGAGATTGCGCTTGCGCAAGATTGGCAACATGTAGATATATCGTTTTTTTTTTTTGCCGTTATAGCGAAATGCCATATAAAGAGCGGCTGTATAGCGAGGTATGGATGTGTGTGTGTATATATGTATATATATATATATATATATATATGTATATAAATATTAATATATAACATAAATAATATACATAATAATAATCTAAAATAATAAAATATATAAATAATCACGATAAATGTTTAAACCAATTAAAAAATTTCATATAAACTATTAATAAGTAATAAATAAACTAACTCCTGTCAATCAGTTCAAAATCCTCACACTAGGTATATCGAAATGCTATATTGGCTTCACTGCCCAAGCAATGATCTCAAGGAAAAGTCAGATCCTTTGATCTGAATAATATTTCCATTCATAAACACCCTAATTTAGGACAAAACATTTCTCTATTCACACCTTGTTCCAACTCCATTATTTCTAAATCTATTTTCTAAACCTAACAATTTTCTACATAAGGTTATCCAAACAACTTAATTCAAAATTATTGTACTCATACTTTAAAAATTCTATTAAGTCAAACAGATCATATTATCTTTTCAACAAATTTTCTCTCTTTACCCTTTAATTACAAACAAAATAGAAAACATTGAAGAGCATATGAATTTTTATGACATTTTGATCCTAATGAAAAATGACAGCTCATCATAAAATTCAATAAACTCTACTAAGATACAAAATTTCCTCCAATGTAAATGAAAACAATGTTTTTTATCTAACATTTTTACTTTTTTAAGTTTGAACTCAAACTTTTTCATGCCTTTCTTTTTCACTGTTATAATGACAGTAAGGAGTTCTTAAGCATTTTCATCATCATTATTTCAAATACATCAAATACAATTACATCATACATCTCCCTCCATTTTTTTAAATTTTGTCTCCTAATTTTTCAAATACTTTCCCTCCACCAGCTTCTTCCCAAAATCAGATGATATAATCATTACAAAAGGCTGCTTTTGGAGCTCATCCTGATGTTATGAACTCTAATTAAGGCAAATAAAGTAGGCCTAAACTTGAGCACACTCCAAAAAATAAGTTCTACTTATTAGTACCTCTTTATTAGTATGTTTTCAACAGCACTTCCCAACCAAGTCCTCCTTAAGTTTGTATCTTTTGTCAATTATACCCACAATAATCTGAATTATTTATTATTTCGTTGTTGTCATTTTCACAAGTTTTCTTTCTCAAATTTTTCCTTTTTTTAGATTTTTTATTTCTAAGAATTTCATCAACTTTTTCTTTTGATTTCAGGCACAATGCCACCAGATTATGAGTTATATTATGGCTTCACCAGGTTTGCCATGGAGCTTAATGAGCTGCAGCCAGATATGGTCAACTACCTTCCTATCAGTGATACAAGATTCCGACCTGATCAAAGGTGTATATTTTATTGAAATAGTGATTTAAAATATCCAGTTTGACAGAATTCTAGATATTTTTGTGTAGCCTAGAACATTTGACATTTTTTATATTTTATAGAGATGCTGATAATAAAAATAAATCAGAGTATTAAAAAAGAAAAAAATATATATACATATATATGCAGATTCAAGTACTTAAGTCACTTTATCAAAAATTGATTCTTGTATATAAACAATGAAGTATCTCTATAGATTCTGGATAGATTAATAACTCTGTTTTTGTTACAATACAAGTTAAACTATGTATTGTTATTCTTTCTTTTTTATTTTTCTTATTTTTATGTATCTCTATTGTGTGGCATGGTAATGAACCTGATCCGTTCAGGAACTTGCAGTCTTATCTTCATCTAAACCACAACTGTTTAATTTAAATGCCTCCTTGACTCCCTCCTCCCTAGCCTTCCAAGATTCTTTCCTTCCTTAGATAACTTCTTTCTTTCAATTTGGCTTAATATGTGTGATTCTTATCATACATTCAAATATTCAAAGCATTTTTATGGTAACATTATTTTAGTCTTTGGTATACTTATTTGACCAACTATTCTCATTTCTGTGTCCCTTGTATTTAACATGTACTAGAAGTAGTCTACATAAGCTGAGGACCACATTTTATCAATGTATATTACCAGAGAATATTTTTAAGATTAGTAATCATTAGTAAAAAACAGATTGCACCATTTTTTGTGCATTTAGTTTACAACTCTCTGTAACTGGAGTAATCTAGCTAAAATAGACTCAGGATTGTGAATTCATTTATTCAAACAAAGTTTGGTATTTGTTCAATCCACTCTAGGCATCCCAATCAAAAGTGTATTATAGGTTCAAGATTTATTTATTTTTTTGGAGGGGGGTTAACACTCTCCCAGGTTTTTTTTAATCAGAACTGTTCATCTCTAAAAAAATTATTGTTTTTACCTAAATTAAATACATATTGTCAAAGTTCATTGTTTTACGGTGCTTGTTTTATTTTCTCGTGTTAAAATTGTATAATTCTTTATAGTATTCATTTACTATAAATATTTTCATTAAAAATTAAGGAGGAAAGGATAGCTAAATTACTCACCTAAAGTGCTATGAGCTACGGGATGACAAAGGATCTCTACTAATCCATGCAGCATTAGGCAATGGTTAAGGATAAACAAATACTCCTCTGTAAGTAACACTTAGCATTTACAAAATGGTGCAGTACAGAGATAAATATATTTAACAAATTTTGTTGATAAGAATTTATCCAACTCTAAATTAGTGAATTGGCTTTCAAAAGTAGCTGTAAGTTTTCTTATTTCTTTTGCATATTCGATGTGATGGCTATATTTTGAATAATTCCTTCAACAATGGAAAGTGGTGAGTGTTATTACTTTTCAATTGTGATTCAAAAAATAACATTTTTTCTGAAATGCTTTGATGTGATTAAATATATCGATGATAAGGGTATCTTTCCTTGTAATCTTCTTCTTTGACTTCCTCTTGTGCCATTGCTAGCTTCGAGGAGCCTCCACCCAAATCAGCCATGCCTCTCGGTCCCTACTCAACTGCCTCATTTCCTGGATGCCTCTTTGCTTTGGATTGCCTCTCTCCCATCCAATGTGCTGAATCCAACGCTGTATTCCTGATAAGAAACCCTGGGACAGGCTCTCGGCCTTCTCCCAGTGGGTCTAGCTTCCATGACCTTCCTTGGCTCTCTCTCTCTTCATCCATCCGACAAACGTGGCCAAACCACTTTAGCTGTTGGTTTTTTATGGAATCCCTCAGCTCAGTCACTTCTAGTTTTTTCTAATGCTGTCATTCCTGATGCTGTCCCTCCTGGTTTTTCCAGCGGCTCTCCGCAGGAATTTCATCTCTGCATCTGTCACATGGCTAGCTTGCTTGTCCAGCATAACCCAGCTTTCACTTCCGTAAGTGAGGGTTGGTAGGTAAACTAATTTGTAAATGTGCATCTTTGTTTCCTTACCAACCTCCCTATGCCCTACTATACTGTTGCAGATAGGGTAGACTTTTTATATTCTGTTTGCTATTTCTGGGTCAATTTTTCCTCTGCTGTTTATGACTGCCCCCAAGTAGGAGTATTCTTCTCCAACTTCAAGTACCTCCCCCATTACAGATCAGCTGGACGTCTTCTTGTTCCTCTCTTGATACCTCCAAGACTTTGCTTTTCTTGCTATTTATTGTCATTCCTTTGCAGATGAGTTATTTCTCCTATTCCACCAGGGCTTGCTGCAGCTTCTCTTTCGCGTCCCAATCAACACAATATCATCGGCATACAATAGGCTTTGAAACATAACATTTCTTAAATTTCATTTGCCAATGACTATCCAGGCAATACGGGGCTTACATATTTTATGGATTTCATCTATAAAAAATATAAATAGCCCTGCCTTACACCTCTTTCTATGGAAAAAGACTTGGACTCCTTTCTGTAGATCCTTACTACTCCTTTTGCTGCCTCATATGATGATTTAATCGCAGTTATAAGATATTATGGCACGTTTTTAACCGCCAAAGCATCTCATATTTCTTGTCGAGGCGAATGCTGCTTTTAGATCAAGAAATGCCATGTATACATTCGTATTTCTGTCCCATGCTTTTCCTGCGATGCTTCGTAACACGAAAATGTGGTCTTGAGTCGGCCTCCCTGGACGAAATCCTGCTTGTTCACTCTCTATTTGGTTCTCGACTCCCAAGTTTTAGTTTCCTTTCTAAGATTGAGGTGTATAGTTTGTATGCCAACGAAAGCAAGCTTACAGATCTGTAGGTTTCGGTTATTATTTTTGTTGTTAGATTCTATTTTATCAATAAGTAATTTTATAGCTCCTTTTTCTTTACCTACTATAGCTGGTGCTCCATCAGTTGGTATTCTAGAAAGTATTTTCAAATCCAAGTTGTTTTCACATAAACCATTTTTAACTGCATGAAAAATATCTTCTCCTGTTGTTGTACTCTTTAAACTTATCAAATTTAGCATTTCTTCGGTTACTTGAAATGCTTCATTCACTCCGTGAAGAAACACTACAAGCTGAGCTATGTTTGAAATGTGTTTGAACTTTCGTCAAATGCCAAAGAAAAATATTTTAAATCTCGACTTCTGTAGTAATTTTAAAATGATTTCATTTGAGATGCTATTAATTCGACGGCATACTGTTTACTGAGATAGACTTAGGTTCGAAAACAGTTTACTTTTATTAGGTAAAATATCCTTCAAAACAGCTTCCAAAGATTCTTTCAAAAATCAACCACAAAACAAAATATTGGAAGGTGCATCATTGTTGCAAAACCATTTAAAGTTATTAAAGTTTTTTTTCATAATTTCAACAGTTAATTTTTGAATTTATAAACGTCAAAATAATGTATTTATTTAAGATAAATGTATTGCAATATCAATTGCCATTATAAAATAAATATATTTTGTACAACTGTAATGAATCTCACTGGTCAGGAAAAAATTCAATGTGGGCCGCCAGTTGGCCATTCCTGTCCTAAAGATTGTTACCCCCGCTCCTCTCCCCTAATCACCATCCTTTCCAATATTTTCAAACGTTTTGAAAAAATAGTCCAATCACAAGTGTCAAATTTTCTTAAACTGTCCAAACTCCTTGGTCCACTCCAATCAGGTTTCTGTCCTCTTTCTTCACGAAACCTGCCCTTGCTAAAACCACCAGTGACACATACCTCTATGTGTGTTAAAAAATAATATTGCTAATCCTACTGGACTTTTCTAAAGCTTTTGATTCTTTGGACCATTTCGTCCTTTTTACTATATTAAAATCATTATTCTTTTCGAACAGCTCTATTCGTTGGCTTCATTCCTTCCTCTCTGACAAAACTCAATCTGTTTCCATACCTATTTAACCCCTATCTACTTCCCTAATATTGTCCTTAGGAATAGCACAGAGCTCAAGCATCTCTCCCCTTCTTTTCAAATGCTATATTAACGATCCTCCTAAATCAGTCAATCACTTATCCTACCATCTTAAGCTGATGAAATTATTTACTTCCAAAGTTATTTGTCCTTTTCTGCTTCTAATCTATTAGTTGTGTTTTCCAGCATTCAGGAAGACCTAGATAGGACCACTACCTGGGCAAACCTCAATAAATTGGGATTAAATGCTATGAAAACTCAGGCCATTGTTTTAGGTTCCAATTTCCTTCTTAAATCCTTTCAAATCTTCCCCACATTAATCCTAAACAATCACCCAGTCACATTCAATTCCTTTGTTAAAACCTTGAGCATTGATATTGACCAAACCCTCTCTTATGTGCTTGAGGACAGATTAAAGCGCATAATGAACTGCTTTCCAAGATTTTTCCTTGGCACCCCAAGGCTGTCTTGTGCGTCCCACCTTTATGACGAGTTAAAGTGGCTCTGCTCTTTAACAGATCCTCTTTAAGCTGGTTTAATTATTTTCTTATATGAACCAGTAATAAATAATGACTTTTATTGTTCGGTACTTTTTCTTGTAGCTTCTTTACATTTTATGTTTTTATTCGCTGGTATTTATGCTCTGTAGTTGCTTAGAATTTTGTCATGGAATGTACTTTTTTTTAATTTATGGTTTGGCACTTTTGTAAATACCTTATGATTTGTAATATGTATCCTTCTGGCCAGATATATATTATGTTTCTTTTTCTGTTCATGTTTGTTATTCTAAAGGGGCCTAGTCCCAGAATAAAGGCACTTTTCTAAAAAAAATTAAAATGTTTTAATATGACCATGTATATTTATAATATGTATATATATAATATATACCATGTATATATATGTATATTAATAAAGGCAGCATATCCAATTGACATATGATTTGTGGTTTATCTAGTCAGAATCAGTTAAATATATATACTTATATGTTATGCATGCATCAACTTGAGATAAAAATTCTTGGACCAGAATAAAAAGTATTAAAGTTTGAGTGGAAAATAGTTGACTGGATAATTCTAATGATGGATTGAATTGGTCAGGGGGTGCAGTCAGAGATAACACAAAATAAGTGAAACTAATTTTTTAATTATACCAACGTTTCGGCCTAAGATGTAGGCCCTCTTCAGGGCTAAGAAAGAAACAGATAATGACTATATAAATCATTGCAGTATAAAGAAAGAATTACAGACTTTATAGTGAAAAGATACAGAGAGTAAGATAAAATTATAATAAAATTTTGTATGGATAACAGAGATAGTGTACAGAAATTTCTGTAATTTAGTAATCATATACTGATTTTAACTTCATTAGTGCATAAAATTTATTAAAACTTCCTTTGCTGCAATTGGAATTCAGATTGCCTGTAATTAGTGGTAGAGTTACCTATGCTGTTATTTATTCTGTTTTTGGGATCTCCTAGCAACTACTGCTTTGTGCCGCCAATGTCAGCATATTAAGCCATAAGGTTTTACCACCATACTGCATTTTCAAATCCAATTTAACCTTATTTATTTCAAATTAGATCATAAATTATCCGGGACCCTTATTACAAGAATACTATTGATTTTAAGATAGCGTTTGGTTTATTATATATTGATTCATTTTAACTTATTGAATATCCTTGATATGGAGGACCATTATTGGTTTATCGGTGGACTTTTTACAATACATGTGCGATCTTATCCTCAATGAAATTGGATCGTATGAATAATCTTAAATTGTCAGGGGCTGAACAGTAAGGTAACCAACTGTAAAACTCTATTAAATAAATGTGAATTACCATTATCAGTCTAAGGTCAGTAAACTCTAAATTAAATGGAATCTATAGTTGAAGCATAACATATGGCAAGATGATAAACAACTTCTAGGAGGTTTAGATAAAATTGATAAAAATCATTGTATTTTAAAAATGTTTTTGATATAATAGTTAGGAAAAAACAATATATTGGTACACTCGTATATAAGCTATTGTCACTTGAAATAAAATTATTATTTTATTTTATTTAGTCTTATGCTATTTCCAGCTACTTCAACACTTATTAGAAATACATATTAAATATCAAACCAATTACAAAAGATTCTTCATATATATTTATTTAGGAGTTTAGCTTTGGGATGCCAATAAACCATCAAATTGTTCTTTTATCTCATACGTCCCATCCAAAATCCTTCATAAAATCTTCCATGCTAATTACTTTGGCATGATTAAAATGATCCATAATAACCGTAATGTTCCCATTTTGGCTCGAGCCTGATATCAATCCATTCATGACAAAATCAATTCTCAATTCTCATTAAAAAAAACTAGTTTCAAAAGTTGCTTCCTCATTAATTCCTGATAATTCTTAAGGTATCTCTGGGCCTTCTAACTTAAACCTGTAATTAAAATATTTTCATTGGGTAATTTTTCATATTGTTATTTCACTATTTATAATATTTACTTGATCTATTTTATTATAATGTTCTAATCTAATTTTGTTAATTCTAAAAAATTATTCTTAAAGGTTGCTAGAGGAAGGTAAGATAGAGGAAGCAGAAAAAGTGAAGTTACAGTTGGAGCAATCACAGCGGGAAAGAAGAAAAAGAAATGAGGCTGAAGGAAAGGCTCATCTACCTAGATGGTTCAGGTAAAGAATTATTTATTGTTTATAATATTTATTTTTTCTAAGGTTTCATTATTTTAATTTAATATTTACAACCGTTTTGTATTAAAAAAATATGAATAAAAAATAATACTATATATGACAGGTCAGCCTGTGTGTGTTGACAGGTCAGGTTGACCTGTGTGTGTGTGTCATGTGCCCTTGACCAGCTGTTTAATGCCAGTGATATGGCTGGGAAAGGGGGCAGGGGCCTTCCGGACTCTTGCTTTACCCTCATTCCTGGGGAAGAAGCTTAGTATGGGAACCCCAGACAAATTGTAAATAGTGTATGTTATTAGTGTTGTTGAGACAAGCTCGAAAGTTCGATATAAATTTCTTAAAAAATGCAGGTAGTTAAATAAATCTCGCTCTGGGTGTGGACTGTATGTAGTAATTTGAAAAGCGTTCGATATTATAAAGAAATAATAGGAAGAAATCAAAAACAAGAAAATAAAAGTAACTCACCCAAAACGTAGGCCGGGCAGCATGAAGGCAGGAACTTTGGTCTCTGAGCACTCAAAGACCAAAAGAAGCTGGCAGCGTCTCTTGGTCCTGATGAATTCCTATGCTTTTGAAAAACTCCAGGGGAATCCACCCTTATTTGCAGGTGAAACGTGAAATAATTGTAACACATGAATAGAACGGAAATTATTAAACTGATCATGAACTTGTAGTTGTAATTAAGCTGGATAGCTGGATTAAAGAAAGGAACATTTGTCTCGCTCAGAGGTTGCACGCAGAAGCCACGCGAATGCTTTAGCTGGATAGCTGGAGGCATATGAAAAGACTCGCGACTGCTTTAGCTGGATAGCTGGAGGCATGTAGGAACATGTGACTAGAGTACTCGTATCGCCATCTGCCATGTGTCTGTTTTAAGATATTTTACCTATTCATATTGCATGGAATAAATTTATTTACAAAAAGAACGCCAAATGGCGTGAACAAGTGTATTTTATTTTATTTCATTTTTTATTTGTTTTATGGAATGATTGTAAGCTATTTAACACTATTACTTATTGCCCACAACTGGCATATTGTAATATTTCAATAAAATGTGTTTCTCTCTTTAAAAAAAAAATGTCAACTTTTGGAGCATTACTGGAATATTTTTTTTTACATTAACTTTAGAGAAAAAAACAATAATGAAAAAATTACAAAAGACTTTGTTTATTTCTTCTGGTTTAGACTGTGTAGATAAATTTATCTACACAGTCTAAACCACAAGAAATAAACAAAGTCTTTTGTAATAATAGTGGTCGTGGAAGCCTAAAAGAATAATGAAAAAATTGTATTAATAACAAAAATAAAACTTAAACTAACAACTTAATGGTATAAAACTAATATAAAATATAAACTAATATATGACAAAGAAATATTGTTAAATTAAACAGAATAAATACATAAAGATAAGAACTGAGCATAATGAAAAGTTAGTTACAAATAAATAAGAAAATATTTATTTTTAAATAAATAAGACAAAGAGATGATTAAAAATGAAAGTATCTATCATATAAAATGGAATGTGTAATATTAAACAAAATGGATTCTGGAATTAGCCTTTCATAAGGGTCGGAAGATGTAGCTAGGATAAAAGTTTTATCCGAATCAAACTTATCATTTAGTTATAAAAGCATGGTTAGATAGAGAAGTATGGTTACAGAAAAGCATAGATACTTTCTGTTGGGAGGTACTTATGTGTTAGTGTTTCTTGGTTTTACCAATTTAGAATAATTAATTAAAATTAGGAATTGAACATTAGATGTAGGAAACTTAAATGTTTTTTTGTTCCCGTACGATGGGGTAACTTTGGGACTGTATCTACCCACTGTATATCTGGATTAAAGGTTTTAATTGACATGGGAACCACAAACTCGTTAATTAGCAAAAGTGGAGCGGATAAACTGGGTATTTTGGTCGGACACAAGAAGTACAAACACCTTATCCACAGTAAGCAGAAAATGTCGAACCATGGGTGAAACCTTCTTCAACCTCAACGAATTAACAGGGCGCAATTTCAACACATAGTCGATGTATACGCGCAGATATCACGATGGAAAGAATGGCTCGTGGTGTATAATTTCCAGATAGTTCAAAGAAGGGAGTTGAGAAGCGGTCGCCGATTGGCTATCACGAGATATGGTAGAGAGCGCAATCGAAGAAGAAGGTATAACTGAATTGGAATTGTATCATTCTGGGCTGAAAACGCATGCAACCGCGTATGAGGGATTGTCAACTATTTAACGCAGCGGTAAGCAAGAATGAATTGGAAGGATATTGGTGGATTTCACCATTCCCTGTATTAGCTATTACAGGATGATAGCAGATAAGTTAAAAAGGCTATGGAGGCAGGAGAGATTAGGAATAGTTTATTCTTTAATTCGGTGTTTGCTGCAAGTCGAAGCTATCACCAACTCAGACATACAGCAGAGGATTGTCATCGATCACCACACGGGTAAGACGAACCATCAGGGAATAGAGGAGACCCTATGTGCATTAAAATTGTTATATTTTTGGAAGAATATGATTTGTAATGTGCGGGATTGTATAGTAAAGTGTGAGGTATGTCAGAGACCACAGTACGACCATCAAACACCCCTAACGGCGAAAGTAGTCACATCAACAGCGATGGAATCACTCACGACTATTTAAATTTATTCCAACGAAGGGCAGTCTTGGTTAACAGCGATATACTCATTTAGTAAAATCGCGATGGCATATTCCATTGAAGCAAAAACACCAGTAGCTGTATGGGAGGGAATTTTACATTGGTGTGGGACCTATGGTCTACTGAACGAAATCATATCGGATTGTGGCAGATAATTCGATAATTCCCTAATTCGAGAAGAAAGTAGGATTTTAGGCATCACATGGAGACTGAATAATCCTGACCACATCAAGGGTAGGGGTGCGGTAGAGCGATTGCACAACACCTTAAGGGAGCATCTTCGGCTACTTATAATGCATAACCTTGACCTATACGATTCTATGTCACGCGCGGTGATAGCATATAATAACAATCTCCACACAGTGACTGGCTTGTCTCCAGTAGAAATAGTTTTTGAACTAATGCGACACGACCGAGGGGATCTTATCACAGAACGGCAGACTATTTGGGATAATGTAAGGGAAAAATTAATCCGCGAAAAACACACTCAAGTTGATAAAGTAAATAACAGACCTGCGGTCTATAAGTAGAGCATTAGCTCTGTGGATGATAGTGTACAGAAGATTAAGGACCTCAAGAAATAAAACAGCCGGTCGTTATGAGTATCCTTACAAAGTCGTTACAATTAGAGAAAAGAATTTGTTGATTTACTCATATTGGTTACATACAGTCCGCTTGGAAGAGCTTCTTGTACCTCAAATATTGTCTAAGATCAAGCCGAAAGGTGGTGCTCAGCAGTAGTACATTTTCTTTTCTTCTTTTATTATATATTTTTTTTAATTTGTATAAGAATGGCAAAAAATATTGTATATTAGCTATTAATTCTTTAATTGTAAATAATAAAAAAATTATATTATGAAGTTTTTAATATTGAAAAATAAAAAGAGACCTCACATAAATGTAAAGACCGTGGAAAAAAATTCCAACGAAAAGCCCTTAAGTCTCCAAACTAAAACAGAAATTGAAATTATCTGTCCACTATTTCGCCTATTCAGGCATCCTCAGGGTAGATAGAGAAAACAAAAAAAACAAAACATGAACAATGCATCCAAGAAGCATCCCACCACATCCAAGGCTCAAATGCAACTAATGAATCGTAAGGAAGGTTACTCCAATATATTGGACAAATAATTTCAATTTCTGTTTAAGTTTGGAGACTTTAGGGCTTTTCGTTGGAATTTTTTCCACGGTCTTAACATTATAAAGTTTTGGTTAGATTTAAGCATGAAAGCGCTCAAACCTTGAAATTTTTTTTTTTTTTGTACATTTTTATATTAAGAAACAATGTTTTAATTTTTTTACTTAAACCAAGTGTAACACTTTTATCTCCTATTTATTTATTTATTTGTATATGATTTCCTCCATATGAAGGAACAGGAGGGAGGGAGTTAACTGTAGATATAAGGTAGACCTAATTCATAATGTGTGTGTATATATATATATATATATATATATATATACATATACATACTCTTTCTTTCTTATTCTGTTATATCTTCTACCTTGCAGTGTAGAGATTTTTGCACAAGGAGCGCCACCCTGTCTCTGTCCAGGGCTGCTCTCCTGTTTTTGGCCCATCCAATCCCTTTTTCTTTCATGATATTTTGGAGGTTATTCTCTCAGTGTTCCCCTGGAGAATAACTATAAATATATATACTAGCTGTCTGACAGACCTTGTCCTCTTCAAATGTTTTAAATCCGAAAATTATAACTTTTTAAAAATATTTTGTAATTATTTGTACCGTTTTGATGAAAATGTATGTAAAAAAAAAAAATCATTAAAATACCTGTTGCCATCACATATTCATTTATCTCATCTTGACCTATCATCAATTATCTATTAGTATATCTGTTGCTTAAATGTGTAAAATATAAAATTGTTTTAAGTAATTTCAAAAAATAAAAAACTCAAATCATTTTATGGCAGGTATATATTTTTTAATGTAGAAATACTTACTTGAATATTTTGCGCTTTACGAATTAGCACAATGTATATTTTTTTAATGCCACTGCAAAACAGTTCACACATTAATTACACTTTAATTTAATATTTTAAATTAGGGCAAAATTTATTTCAATATCAAATGCATTGAGGTTATAACCAACAAAAAAAATTAAATAAATTAATTTTAAAAAGCCGCAAGGGTAATTGTTTCATACAGTTTTCTGGGGAGAAGCGTTCCTACGGCTTCCTGAGCTCAATGAACCATGCACAATCACCAGAACAGTTCACTCTCACTCACACTAAACACGCAGGTAACCACGCATGCACATACCCATTCACAACATACAGACAAAGGCACAAACAGTACACACCTTAGGACTACCTTTTATTAGTACACCTTCTGCTATAGGACAGATATTGAAGGGAATGTTCAGTTTCCTTAGGGGCAGCCGAAATCCTATGGTCGGCATTGTGCCATTAAAGAATGTTTTACTATATTACTCCATTTAATTTTTATTAATTGGTTGGTTTTTTCCTTAGGCGTATTGGTGCTGCTGATGATGAATGGACTTTTACTGATGAATACTGGAATGCCCGAAAAGTTCCTGGCTTTGTTAATCTTCAAATTGAACCTCTATGGTGAATTTCAGTAATTCAAATTGGATTATTACATTTTCACCTTTTATCTAATACGCTTGTCTCAAAAATTGTTTTTTCTTTGCATTTCTTAAAGATTAAACTAGTTATGATTTTATAAAGTTTGGAATGTTTATGTTCTATAGTTTAAGTTTATGATTCATATTTAGTATTTGTAAATATATGTGTGTGTGTGTTTGTGTGTGTGTATATATACACACATACACACACACACATGAGAAATATTCTTTTAATAATCAGATGCCCTTCTAAAAAATAAATTATAGGGACATGTCATTGAGACATAGCAAACTTTTATTGAAAAAATAGACTTATAACACATATTTGACAAGGGAGAAATAAATTATTTAAACAATAATTTTTAGGTGCAGAATTTTATTTTGTTCAAAAATCTTATCAGCTTTTAATGCGAATCTCTTTAGATTTTTATTAATATATATATATATATATATATATATATATATATATATATATATATATATATATTTATTTATTTATTTGTTTAATACATTATATTATCACACACACGCATAAATGAACATGTGTGTGTATGATGAGAAGTGGATATATTAATAGAATTCTACACACATATATATATATGTATATATATATATATATATATATATATATATATATATATATATATATATATATATATATATATATATATATATATATATGTATAATTATATATTATATTTATATATATATATATATATATATATATATATATATATATATATATATATATATGTATAATTATATATATATATATATATATATATATATATATATATATATATATATATATATTTGTGTATGTGAATATACAGTAGTAATGTATATCTGCACATTTAGTTACTTCAGAAATACACCAGATACCAATGATTTTAGTTAATTAACTTTTACTGTGGAATAATTTTATTATTCACATTTACAGTTTATGTTTAGGCATTTACTTTCTGGAAAATAATTTTAAATTTACTTTAAACTATAAATTAAATTTGTTTTATCTTATGTATAATTTAAGATATATGTGTTAATTATATTACTTACAAATAAAATCTACGCAAAGTATGCCAAATTGATTTATGTTGTTATCTTTTGTCAATGTTGTATATTATTACCTGTTTAGTATTGGAAAGTCTACGATGATCAGTTGCTATTAATGGTTTTTATTCATGATTTTTGAGAAAATTATTTAAGAGGATTTGCAATTCACTTAATAATTTCGAACTTAAGCATGATTTAAAATTATAAAATAAGCAAAACAAAAAATATTTATAAAACTATGAAATAAAAATTATCTATTTTTTATTTTAACAAAGATAAAAAAACAAAAGTGTTAGAATATAGTTTTTCTTCTAATAATTTTAGTAATATTCATTTACTATTTTATTTGCGTTAAAAAAATTTCTAGATTTTTACTTTATTTAGAAAAAATAAATGAAACATACTTATTTATAATATTGTGAATTACTTGTCTCATTTAATTAGCTTAATCTTTTATTTGCAGCAATTTATTTGTATCAATATATTTTTATTTGGCATTCTCTGTGTAGAAAATGGAAAATTTTATTTTTATATGTTTGTTATTATTAAGTGCAAAATTAACATAGGGATTCAATGGTGTTTGCTGTGATTGGTGGCAGGTATTATGTTTCATATTCCTATAAAAGGTTATATTGTTTAATTTTATTTTGTGAAGTATTAACATGTATTATACCAGCTAGGTTTGTAGTTGTCTGTGATAATTGTAACTGATTATTCAAATTTATTAGCCAAATAACCAGTCATATAATCAAACTTAATCCTTTTTTTTAATAATTCTGGTCCATGACAATTTTTTAATAAGACTAACAAAGTTTTAGCAAATAGCAATAAAAAAAAAAATTCCCTTCTGTACTATTTTTTTTTTAATATTAAAATTTAAATATATTTGAGATAATATATAGTTGATTATTATGACAATATTTTAATAATATGGGTAAGCTGTATGTTTAATTGAGGTCAATTAAGACTCACGTGCCTATATATTTAAAATTAGTTTTCATAATGTTTTCGCTCGTAGAAAAATAATAAATTAATTATCTTCATGAAGTGTGAAAGCTTTGATAAAACAGAAGAAAACACAAGCTATGAATGTTTTCAGACTTTTAGAATTATTATTATCCTTGTTGGATATGCTTATTTTCAAATATATTATTTATTAAAACTTAATTGTTACATTAAGGAATCAAAATTGTCTGTATATATATGGTGGTATTGATTAAAAATCAAAATTTATAAGATATTTTGTCTTATCTTTTATTTTACATAGTATTTAATAATTGAAAATATTCAGTGAGTTATTTTCTTTGTTCTATAATTTAATAATTATTCTTTAACATCACTGTTAATGAACTAGGTATTTGTATCATTTCAACTTTCAAATACTAAAATGACACTTAATGTAAATTCATCTGGATTGAGTAAAATTAATAGTTATTAATAATATTTCATAATATTGATTAATTAATTAATATTTTATATTTTCAAGATTTTTATTTTATGATATCAAGCACGGAACAAAATAATTACAGTATGCCTAAATAGAGTAGACATGATTGTTCTTAATTACAATATTGGTCTTTGTTTGCTATTTTGGGGAAGTTTCGTGTAAATTTTAATTTTCACTTCTTCATGTTTTAATAAGAAGCCCTTATGAAAAGTAATAAAAGAAGTATGAAAATTTATATTTAGATTGAAGCATATAATACTGTTTTGATGAATTTTTACTACATACTTTAGGTAATTAAACTGTTCATACAAGTGCCTAAATATATATTTTTTTGTTGTTCAAAATACATCTCTCTCTCTCTCTCTCGCTCTCTCTCTCTCTCTCTCTCTCTCTCTCTCTCTCTCTCTCTCTCTCTCTCTCTCTCTCTCTCTCTCTCTCTCATATTATTTATTTATTGCGAATGAACACAGTCGGATCACTCAGCACTCTGACATCGTTTTTTTCAAACTTCCTTCATATTTTCTCTATGGATTCTTTTTTTTTTCCTCTCTTCAATTTTTCCTCTCATTTTGTTCCTGATCTCTTCAATGCTTCCTTCTCACACATCACTATCCACTTTTCTACCTTTTTTCCAAACATTTTTTTGTTTATAACATCTCATATTGCAATATTTGTTCTATTTTCACTTTCTTTAAATCTATTTTTACTTGGCTAATTCAGAGTGTGGTTGATTTGACTTTTTGTTTGTAAGTAACCATTCTATTGGTAAGTCCTGTTTGGGGAAGTCTATTGATATGTCCATAAAATTTTAATCATAATTGTCTTATGTCTGCTACGATGTTTGAGATATTTTCCATGTTTTTCGCTGACAGTAATAGGTATCCTTTTTCAGTTAATTTTGTACCCTAAAATCTTACTCATAATTTCGCATTTTTCTGTTAGTATTTTTTCCATGTTATATTTTGTGTGGAATGTGAGAGTTTCACTTGGATATAGTGCTGCTGGCTTAATTACTGTGCAGTAGTGCCAGATTTTGGTCTAGTGGTAATGCATATGTTATTGTACATTTCACATGTCATACTATATGCTCTCTTCATTTTCTGTTGTCTAGTTTTCTCTCTCCTCCTGTAGGTTCCAAAATCTCACCTAGGTATTTAAAATGTTGTACTCTATTTATGTCTCCATATTTTGTGGTTAGATTTTGGATGTTGATTTTCATACAGAAGAATTCTATCTTTTGAAATGAAATTTGTAAACCTACTTTAACTGGGCATTCCTTATGAACGTCTATTTGTTTGGTTGCAATTTCTTCACAACCTGCAAGTATGGCTTGGTTGTCCGCAAAAGATAGGCAAGATACTTCTATGTTGTATTTGGGTCTACCAAGATGAATCAGTTTCCAGTGTGTTTGATTTATTAATTTTTTTTCCCATTGCTTAATGGCTTTATTCATGACTAGATTAAAAAGGAGTAGAGATAGTTCATCACCTTGGTGTACTATAGTTTTGATGAAAAAGGGTTCAGAGAATTCTCCCATGAATTTGACTTTAGCTGTAGTGTCAGTCAGTGTACCTTTAATGAGCCTTAGTTAGTGTTTTGGAGTCGAGTCCCAGTTTCTCTAAAATGTTAAACAAAGATTGCCGGTCAAATGAGTCATAGGCTTTCTTAAAATCTACAAATGTGCATATTATTGAGGTATATCTGATTGCTTTATGTTTCAATATTGTTTTTAGATTAAATATTTGTTCTATGCATGAGCAATCAGATGAATCTGATGTTCCAGCTGTTCTTTTGAGCAGACAGGCTGATAGGATTTTGTGCGTAACTCCTTGCATTTTCTCCTCTATGGGATATGTCATTGCCAATTTACTAAAGGTGTCGATCATGGTCACCGATGCCTCTCCCTCGCTGGAGTCTATATCTGTTTGAAATGATCGAAGATGCTAGAATGTCGTTGGAGTCCGCCACAGGAGGTTTGCGATTGTATTTTGCACGTTGTCATACCGTACACTGTGTGATACAGTCCTAGACTGTGCGCAACGTTTCCTCCATTCCCCGGTTGTGCGTTTCCCCTATGTGGTGATGGGCCACAATTTGTCGTTGACTGTTTCGATCTACCTCAAGCACCTAACTATCGGTACCGAACCCATCTCTATCGGTTCCTGCAATGTCTCTCCGCGACTACGCGATTAGCTACGTTTATATTTAAGGTACGACTAAGGTATACTATATTCAGTAAAAGTCCTCTCTAACTCTCTCATCCGTCGTCTCGGGAATACGAATTAAGTTGGTTGAAATCCCCTCGGAATAACTAGCCCGTGTTTCGATCCCAGGGTCCTGTTTCCTTGTAATGACCATTTAGCGTTCCTTATTGTTATGATATCATCAGACTCAGATAGTTTCACCAGATGATCCGTAAGACTCGCACTATCTTCCAAGGCCTGCCCCACCACCGGGATTTCGGGACCAATTTCTGCCCAATCGTGGAGATAATGTAATGCGATCGGTTCGGTATAGGTCACTTAGTCTTTTATGGCATTAACTACCAACTCCCACGACAACCAATCTGCGACCGCATTCTCTACACCTTTCTTGTGCTCGACCCGAAAATCATACATCACAGGCTGTTCTTTCCAATATGAAATGTGCGCTGAGGAGTCCTTTAATGTCCAAACGGATTATAATCCGTGAAAGAGTTTGAACAGGCGTTCATACTGGCATATTAAGCTAGAAATATTCTACTGCTAATAGTTCTTTCGTTGGAGCTATACCTCCGCTCGGCCTCATTCAGCTTACGGCTTGCGAATGCTAATGCCTTCCAGCCTCCATCCAAATGTTGCGATAAGACGGCCCTGATGGCAATGTCGCTAGCTTCCGTTGAGTTTTAATTTTTTTTTTATTCAGGAAATGCCAGTAATGCTCCGTTAGTCAAGGTTTCTTTTCACTCCGTAATACTGTCGATTACTTCTGGACCCAACCGAAATCGTTCTCCCTTCCTGAGAATATCCATTTATAAGGGAATGAATAAGAGTGTGTCAATTCCACCCTCTCATAATGAATTTCCTGTTATAATTAATCATCCCTAAGAACCGCTTTATTCCGCGAATATTCATTGGGAGCGGCGCCTCTAGCTCTCACCCTATCAGGATCCATTTGAACAACCTCCCGCAAAACTATGACCCTAGAATTTGATTTCTCTTCGACCGAAATTTGATTTATCGCGGGATAGTTTGAGTCCATCCATTACTTTCACGACATTGCTCCTCCTCGTTCTGACTGAAGACAATGAGGTCTTCCATATATACTTGGGAGAAACTTTCTCCGAGGCCCCTCTGAAATTCATCTCTCAAAATGTCAGCGGCATCCCTTTAACCGGAACGGTATTCGAACTATTTTCAAGTGAACTCTCTCCCACGAGAAGGCAGTTTTCTAAATATCCCCCTTGGCCATTCTCACTTAGTGGTAACCGATTTTCAAGTCCAACAGGCTAAAACTGGTCGCTCCTGATATCCGATTTAATATATACTCAACACGTGGAAGGGGATATCGCTCGTCCTTGTTTGACTCATTCAACTTCCTATAATCAGCGACTACGCGATATTTCTTCATTGCCCCGCCTTTCTTCTCCACCACCCATTTTTGTGGTTCATCTTCGTCGCTAAGCATGTTTACCGCAAAATGTCACAACCGATTATGATGGCATACCCCAGCAGGTTATATTGATAGTGGTATGGAGGCAGTCTCAAAACATCATGCTTTGCAGCTCTTGCCAGTTCATCTATTTTATAGATTTTATTGGCTCTAAATGGTCCAACTTTGGACAACAATTAACTTTCGTTGAATTAGCTTCAAAAGATACATCTTTACCCTTAGCCATTCAATTATCTCCTGCTTCCGCCAGTTAAGTGAAGGGCATTTTTGCAATAAGGCAGAATGATAGGGAGCATTACTAAAATTATTACACTAGGTTTCTCCAGGTTTGGTATGAGATGATTTATAAACCACTCTTTAAAAGAAAGACTATTCATTTCATTATGGTAGTCAGAAGTTTTACTTTTGGATTGGAATATCCATCTGCAGTCACTCACGAATCCGCTTGAACTACTTTTGTGGCAAACAATAAGCCGCTTTTCCTTTCCAGCAGGTGCCTTCAACCCAACCCTGTAATCTGTGCTCTGCCAAATGTATTTTCTGGAATGGTTTTCATTCACCCACGTTTCATCAAGATATATTCTTTTTCTTTGAATTGGATCATGTGTAAATTGCATTTTTGCATTGTGCATTTTTCGCAAGAAATTAGTTCGGGCCAACGTAATGTCTTTCTGTTCTAGAAGAAATTTTCTCCCATCATTCGTCTTCCTGTATTTATAGCCCGGATTCCTTTGAAGTCTTTGAATAAATCTAACACTGCGAGAGCAATTAATTTTTTCTTGCAGAACTGGACGTAATCTTTCAGCTTTAGGATATTCACATCTATCGTAAAATTCAAGTACAGAACGCCGAACTACATCGTTGTCAAAATCATTTAAAATGGATTGTGGCTTACCTCTTTTATATTTTTCACGTGGAGATTCGAATTTCTTTTCTGAAGGAGGATTGTGCTTTTCTTCTTGACACACTCTTTGCACTGATCTTAAACTCGTGCCATAAATTTCTGCCACTATTTTTTGACTTTATTAAAATTAATGGTATTCAAAAAACGTTGGGTTAATACCTTTGTTGACAAATTTATAAACATTACATATAATGGACTTGGCTTGCGAACTCAAATCTTTCTTTTGTAGTAACTCAAGTTGGCCTTTTTTCTTCGGTTTTACAGCTGAAATGAAGAAGGTAAATCCATATTAACTGTTTGACAACACTGAAGACAAGATGTTCTTATGAGAAACGCAGAGGCGGAATAACAATGAAAAAACAGAACACTAGCGTACCAAGGGTAAAAACCAAATAACTGAAGCCGGGAGAACTAGGCAACAATGCTAGCACATTGTTATCAAATATTGGCAATTTTTAGTAAAACCACGCCCACCCACATTCTCAACACAGCATTTTTTCTGTCATTTCGTCGATTATAGGTAGTATAACATCGTATTTTTTTTAATGTCCCGGGTTTCGGCACCAACTAGGATTAGACTGAACAATTTCACTAAAAAAAAAGATAGGCCATTAAAATAGAATAGAATAGAATAGAAAAGTAACTTTATTCTGGGACAAAGTCCCTTTAGAATAACAGATATGAACAGGAATAAAAACATAATATTTATCTGGCCAGAAGGCTAAATGTTACAAATCATAAAGCGTGAAAACATGACAGAAAACAATTTAAAAAGAAATATATAAACAAAAATAATAGTAAGTAAATAAATAGTACAGATCTTGACAGGATATTAAGCAATTACAGAGAATAGATAAATCCAAAGCTTTTGAAATTGAATGCATGAGCTAGCATTCAATAATTTGTTTACATGATGTACAGCTTTTCAAAGAGCAGAATTAAAAGAACTAGATAACACAGTTTGTTATTATATACATTGTATTCTAAGCAAATGACTAACCTACCTAGAGACTATCCTTCTGGGAAGCTAATAGATGTTGAAACAGCCAGGATTTGAATAATGATAGAGAGGGAGTATGACGGATATTAGGAGGGATTGAGTTCCACATTGTGGTGGAGCGGGCGAGAAAGGAACGTTCGAATGCTTTAGTTCTGTGTGAACGTATATAGAGATCAGAAAGGCGGGATCTTGTTTTATGGTGTTGCACTGATGATTTGAATTGGAGGAGACTGTAGATATATGAAGGGTGTTGAGAGTGAATGGATTGGTATAAGAATGAACAGAGGAAATATTGTCTTCGGAAGGGAGGGAAGAGCCACTTTAACCCATCATAGAGGTGGGAGACGCGCGATCGCTTCGGAGTACCAAGCACAAATCTTAGAGAGCAATTCATTATTCTCTTTAATCTGTCTTCAAGCATTTTAGAGAGGCCTCCATATACCACGCTACAATAGTCAAAGTGGGGGAAGATGAGAGAAGATACGAGAAGCTTACGGGAAGATTGTGTAAGGAGATGACGAGAACGATGGAACAACTTCAGGGAACTAATTGTCCGTCGGGATATTTGGGCGATGTGGGATTTCCAGGAAAGGTTTTGGTCGATGGTGATGCCTAGGTTTTTCACCGAGGAGGTAAACGTGATAGGATTATCGTTTAGGAGTAATGTTGGGAGGGTGTGGATGGATGTAAGGAGGGAATTGGAACCTAAAACAATGGCCTGAGTTTTCAATGCGTTCAATTCCAGTTTGTTCAGCTTTGCCCAGGCACAGATCCTATCCAGGTCTTCCTGAATACTAGCGAACGCAAAAAATAGCTCGGAAGGGGGAAAGGACAGATATATTTGGAAATCGTCAGCATATAGATGATGGGAACAGTGGTGAACAGATTTAGGGAGATCATTGATATAGCAGTTGAAAAGAAGAGGAGAGATACTTGAGCCCTGTGCCACGCCTGAGGAAAGAGTGAGGAAAGAGGAAAGGGGATGATTAGGTATAGAAACTGCTTGAGATCTATCAGAGAGGAAGGATTGGAACCATCGGATGGAACTGTTAGAAAAGGACATTGATTTGAGTTTGCTAAAAAGGATAGAATGGTCCAAGGAATCAAAAGCTTTAGTAAAATCAAGAAGGATAAGCACAGTTAGTTTTTTGTCGTCCATAGCGGTATGTATGTCATTGGTGATTTTGGTAAGTGCCGATTGTGTGGAGAAACCGGGACGGAAACCAGATTGAAGTGGGTCAAGGAGGTTGGACTGTTCGAGGAAATTTGACATTTGTGACTGGACTATTCTTTCTAGAGGCTTGGAAAGGTTTGAGAGGATTGAGATTGGGCGGTAGTCTTTGAGTGAGACAGGGTTAGAGGATTTATTAATAGGATGGACTATGGCTTTTTTCCAGGAGGCTGGGAATACTCCGTTTTGCAGTGAAAAATTGTATATAAAGAGTAGGACAGGTATAATATCGATAAGGCAGGATTTTAGCAGTTTGACAGGAATCCCATCGAAGCCTGTGGAGATGGAGTGGGATTTCAGAACAGAGGAAATAATGTCGTTGGGTGAAATGTCAGCGAAGTAAAAGTTGTCAGGGTTGAAAGATGGTGGTAGGGAAAATACGGGAGAGGATGATTTAGAAGTATTAACTGAGGTGGACAAAAAATATGAGTTTATTTCATTGGGAGAGGCTGGAAAGGGCCTAGAACAAGATGAATTAAGAAGAGAAAGCTTTCGAAGGAGATGCCATTTGGATTTAGAATCGGGAGCAGATGAAAGGGCTTCGTGGAAGTATTTGGTTTTTGCCTGCCTGATTGCCGACTGTGTCAGATTGCGGAGGGCCCTAAACGCTTGATAGTCGTCAGTTAACCTTGTCCGTCTAAAGCGTCTTCGGGCCGCATCACGCTTCCTTTGAAGATCTTTAATTTTTTGACACAACCAGGGAGCAGGCTGGTGACGGAAGGTTGAGGTTTTCAGTGGGGCATGGGTGTCAAGGATATATTTGAGATTGGAAGTAAGTATGTCAACCATCGAATCAATAGAGGCACAAGAATAAATCTCTCTCCAATCCAAGGCTTCAAGAGAGGGTGAGATGTTCTCTGGGGTGAGAGCATCTAAGTTGCGGAAGGTTACGGTTTTAGGTAGTATAACAGGAGTTTGGATATTGTATGAAATATGGATGAGATCATGAGAGGACAGAAATGGAACGGGTAATTGAGAGGAAGAAAGGAGGTTCTGCCGTGAATCAATGACAAACAGGTCTAACCATGTGTCGGATTGAAAGGTGTGATGGGTGGGAGAAAATGGGACAATGGAAAGGTGTAGAGAGTAAAAGAGATTTTCCAGGTATAATTGATCGTAGGATTGGACAAGGAGATTGGCATTAAAATCACCGGAGATAATGATATGGTTATAGAGAGGAATGTAGTCGTAAAGGGTAGATTCAAAAATTGAATCAAGAGGGGCCAAAGGAGGGCGATATACTACGACATAAAGGAGAGGGTTTGGGTTAAAAGAGATTTCAACCAGAAGGAATTCTGTGTGAGGATAACCAGTTGCGGGTGAGGAATCAAGGATACGTGATTTTAGGGAGTTGTGTACGTAAAGACCTACTCCTCCACCAGTCCGGTCTACCCGGTCGTGGCGAAGGAATGAATAGTCTGGTAAGGATATTCCAGAGGAGGGGATGTGGGGTTTTAGCCATGTTTCGGAAATTCCAATGGTATGATAAAAGTTTTGGGTAAAATATTGAAGGAATTCGTCATAATGGGCAGATAAGGATTGGGTGTTGACGTGACAGGATGTCAGGATACTGGACATGATGGTGAGGTAGGAGAGAAGATCCCCGTATAAGAGGAGAAGATGCTGTGTGCAAATAATTTTAGCAGGTAGATTAGGTAAAAAGCTATGAAATGTTCCAGATAGTTGAAGACATGCAAGATAAAACAAAAAGCATATAAGAATATTAATAGTATAGAAATGATAATACTGTTAAAATATGTAAAAAGAGAGAATAATGAATTAATAATGAGAGAAGCAAAGTAATAGAATATATATAGCTGCTTGAACATGAACAAACTTAAAAATATAGAACAAAAGATCCTAAGAACTAAAAATATGGACCAATAAAAAGAAATTAACTGTATAGAGAGGGCGTGGGCAAAATCCAAAATTCCGTGGTGAGCGCCATAGGTTGTCATAGAGCTAGCGGGGAAACAAAACTTTAGTAGTCACCCGAAGACGTCTAGATCTTGAGCCTGATCTATGAAGACCACCTGGTGACCATCTTCTTTTCTACAGCGCACTCTGCCCCCAGAGAACCACACATACTTTATCTTTCCCGCTGCCTTCTTCTGACGGGCTAACCAGTAGAGGTGCTTGTTACCTTTTGTCATCTCCTCGCTCAGATAGATACGGTGGCAGTCACTGTAGGTCAAAATACTTGCGCTGTAGGTATAAAACTACACTTTATTTCTCTCTCCTCGAATATTTATAGATTTAAGCTGATGTTAAATAGAACATAAACATAATAAAACAACTGTAACATTCTGAGAGAAGGGAGTCAATCATCTTCGAAATCTTCTTTTTTATAAAAAACTCAATCATTTTATATAATTTAATTTGCAATGGATGATTTATTCATATTATAATTAAGGTAATTGTGATCAAATTTAAAAACAACAAAAAATTGATTTGCTATTATATATCCATTATTAAAAACCAAGTTTTAAGGCTTTTGCTTTATTTTAAGAACATATAAAATGAAACACCAATGCAAAATAAACATTAAATAACAAAGTAGTTCGGGGTATATATATATATATATATATATATATATATATATATATATATATATATATATATATGGGGTATATATATATATATATATATATATATATATATATATATATATATACACATTAAGGGTGTATAATGCTGTAATAAAGCCGATTCTGATATAAGACTAAGACGTGGGCTCTCACCGGCACCCTAGAAAGCAGAATAGAGAAATGTGAAATCCTTCGCATGAAAACCGGAGCGGTATGGAATGGGAGTCAATACTCTTGGAGGAGAAGTACCAATAAGGAATTGCTTACGGAAACTGGTCAAGTGATATCTCAGGATATGATTGCAAGAAGGTTAAGATAGGCGAGGCATGTAGCTCAAAATAATCCGTCAGGACGCCTCTACACAACTATAAATGCCACAGTAGTTGGCAAGAGACCACGTGGGGGCTAAAGACCAGATGGATAGACAGGGTCAACAAAGATGCTGCGGAGCTGGATTTAGCAGACTGGAAATCAGTGGCCCAGGATAGACAGAGGTGGAAAAGGCGGCTATAGATCTATAAGGTCTGTAGAGCCAACCGAAAAAAAAAATAATGTATATATATACAAGAAGAATGTTTCTTGTGAAAGTGATATTTTATAATCAACCATTTTTCCAGTACTGTCACACGGTCTCTCGAACTCTTGATTTGAAAAATGTGACTAAAACTTTTTTTTTTAGTGACAGGATGCAACTAGTGTGTTTTCATCAATTTTTTTTTTCATTTTCTGTTAGTTTATAGGTAGGCCAACTAGAGGAGGAGAACCTGGATTCGATGTTGAATAAGCAATGTTTAATAAAAATCTCATGGCTGTAAGACATTCATGACTGTTGCAGGAATTAATAATGCTTTGGCAATCATAAAAAAAGTTACTTGATAAATTGAAATAACCGAGTATTTAAACTTATTTGGTGTTTATATAAAACTATGATCACAGATGGATGATAACTTGCTTTCTTTTTAATAAATCCTCCCCTTAAATATTACATATGCTCCTGAGGAAGGAGAAATAGAATATAGAACACATAGGTTATGTGATGGTAATAATTTCCTAAAAAATATTTATGTTTTTGACAAAGTATTTTCAATATGAATGCATTTTTATTTAAAAGAAAAATATATGTAGTTGAATGAATGTAACTCTGAAGTAAGAATAATATAGTTTGATTATTCAATAAATTTATATTAAATTATTTTTTGTTTGGTGCAGATTGTACTATGGTTTTTGATTTTACTCATGGTTTTTAACAATTAAATTAAACCCTAAAAAAAAAGTAAAAATCTCCATTTTCTAGAACATTTGTTTCGAAGTTGAATAATAAGGAATAAAGTTGTTTATTTTGAAGATATTCAAATTTTTTTTTTCAAAATAAGTAATAAAAAACAAAGGTTTTGTAGTAAACTATAAACAAAAATTCAACATTTTTTAAAATCATATTTGTCTCTATTCTTTATAGCTAATGCCGAATAGAATCCAGGAACAAGATAAGAGTTGACATAATTAGAACTGAAGAGGAGGTCCATTGATCTTTACAAACAACCTGGCAGAATGAATAAAAGGTTATTGTATGAGTGGTGCTCTAAGGCGTGTAATAAACCTCTTCCACATCCACAACAATATGACTATCAAGTTGATTAACAGTTTCAAAGAGATGAGATTTTCTAGAAACACTATGGAATGGAAATGTTTCTTGAACCCATTTTTTATTACCTTATGACCATCAAAGTTACTGTTTCCCCCCTCTACCTAATTTGAAGCTGCATTAAAGACTTGTGCTTCATAAAACCTCCAAATGGCTTACACTGATCTGAAACTGCTGTCTGTTTTAAACTTCTGTGCTTTTTTAAAGTTTGTCTTCATTGTACTTATGGAACTAACCAGACATTGAAAGCTCAATCATCCGGTTAGCACAGTGACAAACAATAACAAGGTAGTTTTTACAAATAATAACACTTCAACACATTTTCATTGCTAATGGCACCTTTGTTTTTACCAATTAGCTGTTAAACTAGTTACGCTTTTGTCAAAAACATGCCAGTTATTCCATTATAATGAAGACAGTTAATCAAAGAGTAAAATATCGCCTTTGTCGGAAAACTCTAAAATAAAATAAAAAAAGGACTCATATCAGTGATATATTTGACTAAAAAACAAATATATTATACAATAAGGCTTGGAAGAGGATATGATCAGTATGCTGTTAGGCCAGTTTTCATGTAATTCTTGACCATCCCATAAAAAAATAAATATATATTTCTTAAATTTATGTACAAATTAATATTCTTATGGTTTACCTGATTATAAAATGTGAATCACATCAACACTAACAAGCTCTTGTGTGCTTTTCAAGTAGGTGAAGACCTTATTTCCCAAATAGAATTAAAACTCATATTTTACTTTATTTATACTTGTTTTAATTATAAGTTTTATTTTTACATACATGAAGACGGCATCAATCAAAAGACAGAAATTAAGCTAATATATTGCAGTAAAGTAAAGAATAATTTTATTTCTTCCTAATAAATTTAAGTTTAAAAATTGGTAAATATCTGATTTTTTAAAATAATCTCATAAGAGAGAATGGGAAACAGAGGAGTACAAGTGATTTTTTTTTCAAAGAGTAAATAAATATATTTTTTTCTAAGTGTAATTATTGATAGAAAATGCACAAATATGTTTTTCAAAAGCCAAATTATTCACTATTTAAAGGATATAAAATATAACCATTTTATGAGTATAATACCAACTTAAACATTTCTTTATAAATATTATCAACAAAATATCTCGGAATTTATTTAGATCGTCGTCCTACCTGGAACCAGCATATCACGTTTAGTTAGCCTACGCACGGTTAGCTCTACTTTATCCGATAATTAATAGAAAATCTAGATTAAAACCAGAAACAGCCTTATTAATTTATAAAACCATTCTTAGACCTCTACTAATGTACGGTTATGAAGTGTGGGGTGCAGTGTCAACAACTAAGCGAAAAAAATAAAATCCTACGAATCGCAGTAAGCGCGGCTTGGTTTGTACGAAACAGTCAAATCCACCAAGAGCTAAAACTAGAGACAATTGAAGAATTCATTAAAAAGCGTTACACCGGATTACCAGCAGTCAAAGGAGCTGTAGCATTCAACATAGGCGAACCTATTTCATCCCCAAGACTAAAACCGAGACTCTTGAAAGATATTCTGATGTGAACTCTATTACCTTTCTCACCAATCGTTTTAAAAACTTGTAATATATTCCTGTTTCCTTATAGTTTTCCTTTTTATAGTGCTATAGTTCTGTTTGTTATTATAATTATTTTATATGAAAAAAAGAACCATTTTTATAACTTCTCTTGCAAATAGTGTACAGTTAGGGGGGTCTCTTGCATGAGACGAAACCCACACTTTTACCTTTGTTAAAGTTTAAAATTCATTATTTAAAAAAAACATGTGAGGCTAGGAATAGCTGATCTAGAAAATATAGGATATAAAAAAATATAAATATTAAAAATTATTAAATTTGCAATCCTTGGCTTCTCACTTCCTTATATACAGAATGAAGTCTATTTTCAATAGCTTGTTTTTCATGAGCTTACTGCTTGAAAATATTTTTCTCCAATACTTCATTTTACCTCTATATAAAATTGTGACGGCTGCTCCATGTTCTGCGCTTTGCGTTCATGCAATTTGATTTCTAATTGACATTTTTTTTCTTTCTTTAAATGACACCTTAACTAATTACCTTTCCACTTACCCGCACTTTTGAAACTTTATAAATTTAATAATTTTTTTTTTACTTAAAAACAACCTTAAAAATACAATCAAATCTTTAAAAATAAATAATAAAAATACAATTAAAAACATTGTTTCTGAACACATGTAAAGTCATATTTTAACACATACAACAATCCTAATTTCGATAAATTAATTTTTTTTCTTCAAGTTAATCCATAAATCAGGGCATTGTCAGACATTGTCAGCATATTTAGCCTTTTCTCTATGTCTGTCTAGGTAAGAAGCCATTATTTTAATTGCAATTTGTGAAAGGATTGATATGACTTTTTCATTCTGTTATTTACTTTCAACCAAAAGTATAGTATGAAAGAGAATAAATTGTATGAATTTTTGACCATATTGAAAATCAAGGATTAGATGGCTTGATGAAACAGTCAAAATTAGTAAAAACTACTTATTGAAAAATGACTTTTCGACCCTAAAAGCTGACTTCTTCAGAGCTATAATGATGAAAAGATTAAAATTTACAAAATACTAAGAAAGTTGAACAATTAAAAAAGTGATAACTGATACAGTAATAAATTATAAGCTGATAAATAATGAAAGTAATATCAATATAGTAATACGAGATTAATAAACGCATAATGGTGAAATAAATACTGTTGAGATACAAATGAATGAATGACGACGTGACATGGAACAAAAATATGCATGACAGGAAAAGAAAAGTACAGGAGAATACAGCAAAACTAACTAATAAAGAATATATAAAGAAGTTTGTCATAAAGAATGAAAAAATAAATAAAATAAAATTAATTTAAAAAAAGAAATGAGGAAAAATAAAATATAATAAACAAAATAGAAAACAGTTTCAATGTATAATAAAAATAACCGTATAAGAAGAAATTAATATAATAATAAGAATACAAAGCAGATGAAATAAAAGATAAAATAAAATAATAGGTTAGAGAGTCTAGTCATGAGTTTAGAATATAAATAACCTGGGGTTATACTACAAGGCACAACTTTTGTTTAGAAGCTAGAGTTTGCAGTAGTTTCACAAAACAAACTGTACTGGTTTCACATCGTGGTAAATTGTTTTCTGAAGTGGTTGGGACTAATCAATACCAATGCCACCCTATTAATAGTGTATATGTGATTACAAAAATGTTTTTAAATAACATAATACTTTTTTCCAAAGCGGGATATAAGATGTCATTGTCTTCAGTGATTAGTGTCATGTAATCAAAAAATCTACTCTATGAGGGTAGAATGATCCTTTTTCTTTTAAGAAAATGTATTTATTTTTTCGGTGTTCAAGTTCTCAAAAATTAAATGCACATAATTTGCATTATTTGCCTATTATTCGTCCTCCTCTGTGCACCATCTGCATCGAGGTTCTTGTTCAATGCCCAAGCGATGCATGTGTTTCCTGAGTTTACAGTACCCAGTGATGGTTTCAATCATACTTTTGAGGTCGGTCCTCTACACGTGAGCGGCTTCTTTCTTGATTTTCTCAGAAAGATTGTCATTGGGATCCTTTATAAAAAGTTTAGTATGCCTTGGCTTATCTTGGCTCTATCCCAACGCGATTTTCTCTTCCTCTTGGATAGTTTGTTAATTGTATCCTTAGCCAGGGGAAGGGGAACCCCGCACCATGGTTCTGGTCCTATTGGAGCAATAACTGCTCCTTTCTTTGCCAATCTGTCGGCCCTTTCATTTCCTGGTATATTACTGTGCCCAGGGATCCAAAATATGTTAACTGTGTTATGTACAGCTAGTTCATCAAGTCTTAGACAGCATTTCTCCACTAGTCTAGATTTTGTTACTATATTTTGTAATGCATTGCATGCTGCCTGACTGTCAGTGAGAGAATTGATTACCTCATTCTTGTGGTCCTTCATAACGAAGGCACCTGCAAGTATTGCCTATATTTCCGCTTGGAATATAGTGGGTGTCGTGCCCAGAGCTAAGTAATGACCCGTGCCCCGGCAACCCCTGAACCGGAATCCCGAGCCGGCACCATACTCCCCTTTGGATCCATCCGTGTACACATTTAGACCATTGGGTGGATTAAAGCAATCATTCTTGCTTTTAAAAATCACCTGTGTATTAACGTGGAATCTTTTGTCAAAGATATGTTTGTTTAGCATTAAGTCTGAATGCTTTTTTAAATCTGCATTTCGCTCGATTATATCAAAGACACTTCTGTGTCCAAAGTCGTTGGTGGGTTTCTTAATCCCTCCTATTTTCACTAGCCTGTAGGCTATCTTCAATGCCCCTGCTTCAATTAGAATGTCGAGAGGTGATAAATCAAGTATAGTCTCCAGTGAAGCGGTAGGAGTGGTTCTCATGGCCCCAGTGATCATGATGCACCCGAGCCGCTGCACCTTCTCTGACCTTGATCTATTTTGTGCTCTGTGCCACCAGGCTATTGAGCCATATGTTAGCACAGGTCTGACTATTGCTGTGTAGATCCAACGAGCCATCTTGGGGCTAATTCCCCACTTGTTGCCACAAAGGCTCTTACAAGTCCACATAATTCTAGTGGCTTTCTTGATAACATAATCGATATGTTCATTCCAGTTTAATTTACTGTTTATGATAACACCGAGGTATTTAACCTTCTTGCTAAATTGAATACTGATCCCTTTCATCCTAGGGGGTTGAGCTCCCTCAGTATTCTTTTGTTGGTAAAAGGTACAAATACCGTTTTATTAGGATTGATGTTCAATCCTACTTTCGTGCACCATCTCACCACCATTCTTAGTGCCATTGTCATCAACTCTGAGATAGTTTGCTGATCAAAGCCCTTGATGATAATTGCTATGTCATCTGCATAGCCTATCGCTTGGAAACCCGCCTCATTTAGGAGGTGTAGTAGTTCATCCACTACCAGATTCCATAGGAGTGGGGAAAGAACACCTCCTTGGGGGCAGCCTGCGGCTGCCTTAACCTTTAGGTGATAATTGTCCATATTGGCTTGAATGACCCTGTTCTTTAGCATGGCAATAACCCAATTAGCAATGTTTGGTTTAGTGCCATGCTTTAGTAGGGCATTAGTTAATATATGAATAGGGGTATCATCAAATGCCCCTTCTATATCTAAAAATGCTCCGAGCGCAATTTGTTTCCACTGTAGAGCATCTTCTATTTGGTCCACCAGTGTATGCAGCGCAGTGTCGCAAGATTTGTCCTCTCCGTATGCATGTTGATGCAACATTACTGATCCATCATTGAGATGTTTATCCCTGATATATCTATCAAGAATTTTCTCCATTGTCTTTAGCAAGAATGAGGAAAGACAAATGGGGCGATATGATTTGGGTTCATCATATGTTTCCTTCCCTGGTGGGCATTGGCATCTGCCCCAATAATTCCCATCGTTTCCTGTCTATTGAGATAGTCAACTATACTCTCAAGGCAGGTCGTTGGGACTTGTTTCTCAAACGGTAGATACAGTGAATCCAGGATAACCTCCTGGCCCCCTAAATTGATTGTTACTGCTACATAATCTCTGGAACATAAGGACCACATTGGAAAACAATTTATTTCTAATTTAGCAAGGATGCAGGCTCTGGGCCTTGGGCAGTTTGCTTGGGTAAGTCTGTATCCCTTCAGGCCCAGTCCCGCAATCCTGATATTTTTATTAATCCACGGCTCTTGTATAAGTATAATATTAATGGTATGACTTACCACATATTGCTGCAGAGTTCCACTGGCTGCCCTGCAGTGATGGAGATTTATCTGCAGCAGCTAGATCATCATAGTGATGAGGGGGGATCACCCCCAGGATGTGGTGGAGTTTCCTCCTTCCCACTCCCCGGGGACGGTTTGCGGGCCCGGCCGCGCCCACGGCCTGACGTCCCACCCCGCGATCCCTCCTGCCTCCGTGCTCCGTTTGTTGCCGCCTGGTACTAAGTTTAACAGTGACAGATGCACTTTGGCCTGAAGTGGACCCGGGCGCGGTGTCTCCAGCCGCCGACACAGCTGCACCTTCACCGCCCGTTTTTTCCCCCACCTCTTCACCAGTTGTCTCCTCATCCACAGCTATTTCCTGTGTAGGTGCGTCCTTCCCTGGAAAAAATTTTACCTGTAGGTTGTGGAACCCTTGGTAGATTCTTCCATTCTTTTCTTCAATGGCTTTGGCCACAGATTCAGTTATGGATGCTACAATGTACATCCCATGTTTACGGGCCTTGTTGTCAAGGATCTTCCATCTCTGTCAAGGCCCGTATTCTGTACCTGCAGATTCTGTAGGCATTCCTTAATACCTTCCACTGGGTTTGGTATAAAAATGCCCATCTTCCTGAAACTCTCAAGTTCTCTGGCGTCGCAGGTTTTCAGTACCGCTCCCTCCCACGGGGAGAGCTCCGCGATGTTGCTAACGAACCACTCCCTGGCGGTTTCGGCGGGAGTCGCCTTCTTCTTTGGCGTAGAAAATTCTTCCTTTGGCTATGCGTCATATTCTTCCAGACTCTATGTATTCGGAAGAAAGTTCACGGTCCATACGGACCACAGATCTCTGCATTGGGTGGGCAAATTGTAAGAATCATTCAATTCAATTCAACAGAAGACAGACCGAGAGAGATGACGGAGCTAGAGGAGATAATTAATGACAAAACGTGTCAACTCATATGGAAGACCAGGACCTCAGGGCTACTTAAAATATAATTTATCAAAATATGGTAAGTGTAACATCATCACCATCTGGCCACAACCCGAAATCAGCGACGAACACATTTGTCGGGAACTAAAAGAGGCTTCCAGGCCGGGAAGAAAATCCTACTCATCATTGGAAACGCCACCGTGTGGGAAAAAGTGCAGCGGTTATGGAGGTTGGAAAGATTGAGAGTGGACCGCAACTTCGTTCGATGCTCCATGATGGTAGAGACGATCCGAGAGAGTGACCGTCAGAAAGAGATCACGGTAGCATATCACCAGGGCAAAACGAATCATAGGGGAGTCACCGAAACGATTCAAGCGCTTAAGCGGCGGTACTTCTTGTGGAATATGAAGGAGACTTTTTTTTCCCCCCCTTCCTGCCATTGCTGGCATACGGGGTTTCGGCAGTAGTGGGTTGATACGTTGGGCTTCCGCATGCCCACCACTGCCAAAAATCAACACTTTATTCAGAACAAAATTCTTATTATACACAACTTTTGGGGGGTTTAGTATAATTATGGGGAACAATAAATATAAAAAATAAAAAGATCTGTGGTGCTGCCCGATGCACGGATGTGCACTTTACTGATGGGGCAGCACCTTTTAGGCCTCCTGGCCGGTTTGCATCCGTCCGGGTGCCGTCCAGCCTCCCTGGTCCACCGCATCCGGCCAGTCTGCATCAGTCCTGTCCTCCTCCTCCTGGTGGGGCTCATCTTCTGGTGGCCGGATCCTGCTAATGGTGAAGTGTGCAGGACCGACCACCTCCTTCCACCCGTACACAAATTCCCTGAAATGGGGGTAATTGTCTTCCTCCATGAGACGGGGGAAGTCTTCTTCGGCGAGGATGAAGATCCCGGTTTTCCTCGACAACCTGGCACGGTGTCCTTCCATCGCGGTGTAGGAGAGCACCACGTGCTCTGCCGTCTCAGGGACCCCACAGGCGAGGCACCGGGGGTCCATGTCTCTCCTATGCTCACTCAACTTTCCCCGGAACCCGCCGTGTCCTGTCAGGATCTGCGAGACCCAGTAGTCCGGGAGGACCCATGTCGCCGCCAATCTCGAACGGACGGTGGGGAAGAACTTCCCTTCGCGCTTCTGGCTAGTCACCCACCGTCCGTTCCACTCGTCAATGGAGTCCTCCCTCACTATCTTCTTTCACATGTTCGGGGTCTCGCCGATCCTCTGTCGGAGTCCCACCGGGAGCGCCGCTAGCCCCTGCCTCTTCATCTCATATTTTAGAGTGTCCTCTTTCAGGACGAGGTCTAGGGGCATAGCTCCGGCAAGCACCTGGACCGCCTCGTGCGACACCGTTCCGTAAGTCTTCGTGACTCGCAGCAGAGCCAGTCTCTGGATGGTCGCCAGTCTCCTCTTCTGCAGCTGCGTGAGGTTGCGGCTCCACGCAGGGGATGCGTACCTCAGGACACCCAGGACCACGCCTTTATAAATGGTCATAACTGCTGGGTACCTGAGGCCCCAGAAAGCACCCCCTATTCTTCCTAGTCCGTTCAGTGACAGGGTCACCCTATCCTTCAAGTATCCCAGGTGAGTGGTGGCGTCGAAGTTTCTACTTAACTTCACGCCAAGGTATGTCACCTCCTCACCCAGTCTTACTCCTTATCCTTCTATATCAATTATGATAGGGTGAGCCCTGTCAGTGGAGCCTCTGAGGAGTATGGCCTGGGTCTTGGCTGCGGCGGTACTCAGCTTCCTCCTCACGGACCATTCTGCTACGAGACTGAGACCATTCCGCTTGCGTCTTCAGTCTGGCTCTGCTCTTCTCGGCCACGATGACTGCCGGGTCGTCGACGTAGGCCGTGGCAAGGAAATTGTTGATGCAATATATGTAAATAGTTCAGCTGTTCAATTATCTAAAAATACATTCATTATTGATTTTGCCTAGCTTAAACAAGTCTAATTAATTATTTAAGTTAATAAAATAATAGACATGGTGTCTAAAAGAGATAGCATCACCCAGGACGATACACCAACTGATGTTCAATGAAAATTTTGTGGTCTGAAACATAAGTGGGATAGGGCGGCATGTCCAGCTTTTGGCAAAGTGTGTAGCAAATGTAAAAAGAAGAACGACTTTGCCAAAATGTGTAAGGTAAAAGCAGTTAGGCAAGTAGCTGACAACGAGGAAACTACATCTTCAGGTGAATCTGAAACAGTCTACTGGGTGAATGCTCTTGTCAAAAAAGTTAATAGGCAGTTTATATCTAACTTGTACCTAAGATGTTCTTCTAAGAACCATTTTCATGAATGTCGGGTGCAATTAGACACTGGTGCCACTTGCAATGTCATCGGGCTCTCACATGTTTGCAAGATTACTAAATCTAGCAATCCCCGGCTCCAACCCTCTAATGCTAAGCTAAAGTTTTACAATGGGGAGTCAATTCAATCCTTAGGTAAAATTGAGTTTATTTGCCAAACAGACTCAGGAAAAACCACCCTTCGGTTTGAAGTAATTAAAAGTGATGAAATGCCACTTGTTGGAGCAGAAGATTGTGTACGTCTAGGCGTAGTCCATGTTAAGGTTGCATCAGTGAAGTCCGTCTCAGTCTTTGATAGTAAGGAAATAATTTTAAAAGAATTTGAAGATGTATTTTCTGGCCTAGGCTGCCTCCCAGGTAAATTTGATTTATGGGTGGATAAATACATAAAACCACCTGTAGTTCAACCCCGAAGGTATCCCGTCTCATTAGTGGAACAAATTAAAGACGAAGTTAAGCTTTTAGAGAAACAAGGAATCATCACTCGGGTTAAAGAACCTACTGACTGGGTTAATTCTATGTTGGTTGTTCAGAAACCGAATAAGACGTTACGCTTGTGCCTCAATCCCAAATTCTTAAATTTAGCACTTAAAAGAGCTTATTATCGGGCACCCACTATAGAGGAGCTACTGCCAGACCTTAAGAATGCGCGTGTTTTCTCTGTTCTTGATGCAAAAAATGGTTTCTGGCAAGTCCAGCTTTCAGAAGGAGCATCTAAATTGACTACGTTTTGGACTTCACTCGGTCGGTATAAATGGTTGAGAATGCCCTTCGGTATAAAGAACGCGCCAGAAGAGTTCCTGAGAAGAATAAATGAAGTCACAGAGGGTTTAAGGGGAGTCAAGGTCATTGCTGATGATTTTCTAGTGTTCGGATGTGGCAGTACTGATGAAGAAGCTGATAAAGACCACGATAATAATTTAAGGAGTTTGCTAGCACAAGCCCGAAAAGTTAATTTAAAGTTCAATACGGAAAAGCTTAAATTCAAGTTACCCGAAGTTAGGTATATGGGACATGCGCTTAGTAAGGATGGGTTAAAATCAGATCCACAGAAAGTGGAAGCCATAAAATTGGTGCCCACGCCTCAGAAGAAAGAAGATGTTCAGATATTTCTCGGGATGGTCAACTATCTTTCGAAGTTCATGCCGAAAATTTCAGAGTACACTGAACCATTAAGACGACTTCTGATCAACGAAAATGAATGGGCTAGGCAGCAACCCCAGGATTCTTCCTTCCCTCACTTGAAGAGACTCATCACGTGTTCTCCAGTTTTGAAATATTACGATGCAGCGGCTCCAGTAACTCTCCAGTGTGACGCCAGCCAAGTGGGATTAGGAGCGACTCTCCTTCAAGGCGGGCAACCTGTGGCCTTCGCCTCCAGGGCATTAACAAGGGCTGAAGAGAACTATGCTCAAATAGAGAAGGCGTGCTTAGCCATCGTTTTTGGTTGTGAAAAATTTCAAACTTACCTATATGGCCGAGATATCATTCAAGTGGAGTCCGATCACAAAACTTTAGAAATTATTTTCAAGAAAAATCTAACAGCAGCTCCTAAGAGACTTCAGCGCATGCGTCTTGGATTACAGAAGTTCAATTTGACTGTCACATATAAGCCTGATAGGCTAATGTTTATTGCAGACTATTTGTCTCGAGCAATTGAACCAGAGTCCTCTGCAAAGAAGAAGGATAAGTGGACAACAGAAAATGTTTTTAATCATGACAGCGAACAATTTTTCAAAGAACTAGAGTCAATAAACGTGTTAAACTATGTTAACCTTACTATAAAAAGAATAGAAGAAATTAAGGAAGCAATGTTTCGAGATTCTGACTTGCAGGGACTAGTTGGCTTCATTCAAAAAGGTTGGCCAGGGAAGCGATCTGCACTTAAGAAAGAACTGCAAGCTTATTGGAGTTTTAAGGAAGAACTTACAATTTAAGAAGAGGTTATATTAAAGGGTGAACAAGTAGTGATTCCAAAAGCTATCCGGCCTGCTTTATTGGAGAGAATTCACTCAGGACATATTGGGGCAGAATCATGCATCAGACATGGAGCAAAGGAAATAGTATATTGGCCGGCAATGAAGAATGACATTCGTGAGAAAGTTCAAAAATGTAATGTTTGCCAGAAACTGGGACCTTCACAACCCAAGGAACCTCTTGTTTCCCATCCAACACCAACAAGACCATGGCCGAGAGTTGCTATTGACATATTTGATTTCAATAAGCAAAACTATTTACTGATAACAGATTATTTTTCTTCTTTTTTTGAAGTTGACCACCTTTCTAAAATATCAAGCTCTAGTGTCATCAACGCCCTTAAAAGGCAATTCAGCAGATATGGCGTTTCTGAGGTTGTGATCATGGGCAGTGGTATCCAGTTGGTCAGTGCTGAGCGGAAGAATTTTTCAGAAGATTGGGGATTTGAAATGGCAAGCTCTTCACCTTACCTCCATCAGAGTAATGGGAAAGCAGAGAGCAGTGTCAAGATTGCCAAAAGATTGATGAAAACTTGCAAAGAAGACCAGACGGATTTCCATTTAGCACTACTTAATTGGAGAAATACTCCAACCCAACTTATGGATAATAGTCCGGCACAAAGGTTAATGTCACGCCGATTGAAATCAACACTACCAGTAGTGGCCAAGAAATTAGAACCTTACATACCCATCGGAGTAACTGAAGAGGTACTACGACAGGACAGCCCAGCGCCTCCCTCCCCTTCGGCAAGGTCAGGCAGTATTGGTGCAGTTGAGACCTGATAGGAGAGGTGAACCATGGGTCTCAGGCCAAGTTGTTGAGGTTCACTCCCCAAGATCATATATAGTTGATGTTGGTGGAAAGAGGTATCAACGGAACAGAGTTTACATCAAGCCTTCACACAAAGGAAGAGCAGAAGAGGATGGCGAACCTAAGAAGAAAGAAGTAACCACTCCTCCGAGATTCGATCCACTCATTCACAGACGTTAACTCATCTTTCTGGAAGAAGGAAGATGTTGATGCAATATATGTAAATAGTTCAGCTGTTCAATTATCTAAAAATCATACTTTTTAAAAATACATTCATTATTGATTTTGCCTTGCTTAAACAAGTCTAATTAATTATTTAAGTTAATAAAATAATAGACCTAAACAGAACCCTTCCTCTTCTAGCTCTCCCAGCAACTGGTCGAGCACAAGCTTCCACAGGGCGGGCCCGAGGACTGACCCCTGTGGGCATCCTCTTTCGGTCTTCCTCTCAACTTCGTAATAGCTCCTTTCACACTCCTTTCACTGAGGTAGCTACTCACGAGGGAGTACAAGTTGCTGGGGGTGTCGAACTCCTGCAGCCGCTGAAGTACGCAGGGCCACCATACACTGTCAAAGGTGGAGGATATGTCAAACAGTACGAGCATGACATATTTCTCCGCCTTCTCTTCCACGTCCCTGCGCACTCTCAGCAGTGCATCTGTGGTTCCCTTGCCACGGGTCGAGCCGAACTGCCGTGGATGACTCGCAGCATCGAGGACCGGCCTCAGGCTAGCAACGATGAGGCTCTCCAGGACTTTACTAATCACCGGGAGGATGCATATCGGCCTGTACACCTTAGGCGTCTCCTTATCCTTGCCTCCTCCCTTGTAGAGGAGTCTCAAGTCCGCGATCTTCCACGCCCCCCCCCCCTGGTCCAGACACTCATTGAAGATACCAAGAAGGTCATCCTCAATGAGGGGGGCGCTGTTCTTCAAGATCGCGGTGTCTATCCCGTCGAGTCCTGGAGCTCTGCCTATCCACGGCAAGACGAAGGTCCCATATATCACACAGTTCGGTATCTGGAGGGCACACCGTGGTGTGTCTTACCATTCTATCATCTTCCGTATCCTGGGACGGATTTATCCCTGGGGTATGTATAATCTATATACATGCCAGCCGTCTCCTCCAGGGTGGTTGCCTGGGCATCTCCCACTCTGATTGCCACCATCATCGTCAGCGGCTTCACCTTGCGCAGTGCCACCCTGTACGGGATACCCCAGGGATTCTTCTCTGACTCCTTGACAATGAACTCGTCCCAGGATACCTTCTTCTGATGACGCACGCCGTTTCGGTATGCCCTATATCTAACTTCAGATTCATCTCGGAGTGCAAGTCTCCTCTCCTCATCCCTGCACTCCTGGTACCTGCGCCTAGCCCTGTAGTACTCCCTCTTGAGGAGCGTCTGGGCAGGCGTCCACCATGGGGACGCGCTCTCGCTCTGCGGCGCTGGAGGGTCATATGACGCTGAGGGCAGCGTCTGTGATGGCGCCCGTCAGCTCCGCCACTCTGCGGTCAATGGCTGACTCGCCTTCCATCGGCGCCATCCCTTCCCATTCTCTATCGACCAATATTCCCTCCAGTTCACTGGAGAAGGCTCCCCAGCTCGCCGTTCGGGTCACATAGCCTTTCTCTGACGGCAAGGCTCCGCCTTCCTTCTCTACCACACTGAAGGCTATGACCCGATGGTCGGAGCTCGTGTCAGACCGTGGGGTCCAGTCCGCAATGCGCCTCGCCGTGGTGGCCGTGGCGAGTGTCACATCGATCTAGCTCTGGCCCCTGGCTCCAACGAATGTTGGGCCAGAGGGCTCATTCATCACTAAGAGCTGACACCTCGCCACGGTTTCGTCCACCACTCTTCCTCTGGCGTCTGTGCACACCGAACCCCAGGCCGTGCTCCACGAATTGGTGTCGGAACAGACCACCACACTCCTGTAACGGTGTGCGATAGCCTCCACGGCGGACACATTCTCCTCTATCCTTTGCTTCGGCGTCACGAGGGCGAAGGATATCCTCCCCCATCTGACATAACTTGCCTCCTGATCCACCGTAGTGAATTGCTTCAGCTCCATAACATCGAGGTTTGGATTCACTATCACTATAGCCGCTCTAGGCCTCCTCTCGCCACTGCCCATAGCGACTACCCTCGACGTGACATCGAATCCGGCGACCACATTTCCCTGACACCATGGCTCCTGAATAGCCATGATGTCAGCTTCCCTAGCGAGAGCTCTCAGCTCGTCCGCGACCACTCGTCTTCGGCCCATGGTGACCTGCAGGATCTGCAGCCTACGCATACCGGGTTTTCTTCATCTGCATGGTCATCATCTCCAGGCACTGCGGGCATTCCCTGCTACCCGCGCAGTGACGGAGTTCTTTCCCCTCTCTGCCGTTATCTTACAGTGCCTGCACGGCGGTGGGAGGCTTCTCACCTTTGCCGGGCAGTCCTTTATTTTGTGACCGGTGCCAACGCACCACCTGCACGCTATCTCCTTCGTGCAGGCCTTCGCCACGTGGCGTGTTCCAGGCACTTTAGGCAAAGCAGGGGGTCGAGGTAACTTTGATGACCATGCACACGTCTTCCGGAGTAAGGTCCATTAGGGCGAGCCTCAACTTTTGGTGGACCTCAACGATCCATCTCTTCGTTAGCCCGCCTCTTGCGGGCGTGGAAAAGCAGGGTCTCAGCCACGCCCTTCTGGCACTCTCTTGCTCCAGCCTCTCCAACGCTACCTCGGCCCAGAGGTAACTCTCCAGTGCGCTCCCATCTCAATGGTTGGGACACCTCCCAGCTCTAGGCGAGGCCTTCTCACCATCGCCAGCCTCGCCTCAAGCCCCTTCTCCTTCAGGGCGTCCCATTCCATAATCTTCTTGGCTTGGTCAGCCCCTCCTGTCCTGACCAGGACAGCACCAGTCTTAGTCACTCACGCCAACACTGGCGCCGATCTCCTTCAGTTTCTCCTGGGATGGGAGCTGTTCGAGAATTTTCCCGGCCTCCCACCCTGCCGTTATTCCCTTGAGCGTAATGTAGGTGGGAGCATCTTCGGGCGTCCACGGCACCGCTGGCCAAGATTCCAGCGAAGGTTAGCTTCTTTTTTTCTTCCAGAGAGGGAGAGGGCAAAGATTCTCCATCCTAGGAGGTTGGCTGTTTCTTCTTCTTCTGAACCACCTCCCAGTTTGATTCTTCCACTTCGCTGGAGTCCTCCTCCTTGTTCCTCCCGCGGCATAACAGTGTGTCACTTCGCCTATGGGGCATTGGGGCCGGCATGAGGCTATCACCTTCCTTCTTGGGCGGGATCACTCCGGAAAGTCCGGCGATCGCCTTCTCGGGCTCCTTCGCCACCTTCTTCCTCCTCTCCTCCGCGTGCCTCAATATACCGGCCTCCTGGTAGAGAAAACCCACTCTTTGTTCTTTCTACCGTATTCGCCCCCTAAGGCATCACTGGTCGACGTTGCTACCTTGGGGGCGATAATCTCCGACACCTTACTTCCAATAATACGATGAAGGGTTTCCCCATTCAGGGGCTACTTAACAACCTCCTCCACGATCGTGGGAACCATGCTCCTTTGGGCCTGTAGCCCCACTATGATGCCCACGATATTCCTCACCTGGCCATTAATATGGCTCTGGTTCTCCTGGTAGATCTTCTTCCTGATCAGATACGCCCTTAATTGGTCAGAGATCTTCTCTGCCTTGACCGTCGGGTTTTCCACGATCTCCTCGCCCAGTGAGTTATCCTCCCTGGGTCTCTTATTTTTCCTCTCGCCATCGGTGTCCACATCGGACTCTGAAGTTAGCGGCCATTTTCCGGCCTTCTCAGCGCCCTTTACCTCTTCTGTGGCCATTGAAGGCCTACTTACCTCCTGCTCCATCGTAAAAGTCTCTTGCGTACCATGGAGGGGACCCTTCTCTTCGCCACCCTCTCTCCTATCTCTTTTATCCGCCATTTTACACTTTTCAGCGTCCATATTTGACTGTTTTGCACCTGGATGTTCTATTGTAGCAGTATGATGATGATTACTATTTTAATTACGGTGATGAATGATAATGGTCAACAACACCCGTCCTGTGGGAGTCCCGGCTCGCACGTGCGTCCCTCGGGACTCAACCTCTCTCGCTCAAACACTCCAGAGCTCTATTAAAACACGTCTTACCTTTTATACTGTTAGGAGCAACTGACTCCACTCGAGCACGGTAAAGGTGGGGATAATCCCCAGGAGTAATTTTAACATGCGTCCTCTCTCCTCAACTGCCGGAGTGCAACTCATATGAAGGAGACTGTCAGAGAGGTTGTGAGGGCATACGAGTTTGTTTATCCTCTCAAAGGGGTACATGAGGAGACGCCCACCGCAGAATCGCCCTTGTCGGACCAATCGATACATCATCCTACACCATAAGTGGATCACATTAATAGACTGCTTCAGTAAGGTGGCTGCGGCCCATCTCATTCATGAGAAAGCTACAATCGTTGAGGGCGAATTAAAGGATCAGGTGGTTACCAATCCATATCGATCGCGAAGTTACGGGAGAAAGTATAAGACAGGCTAGAACGGGAAAAGCGGAGTTGAGCAGCAAAAGAAAATCTCAGGGTCAAGGATGCCATGGTGGGGGGGGAGGATAAAAATTGGTACTACTGTTTACAGGCTGAAGAGTTCCAACTGGGGAGAAAGAACTGATAGGCTAGGAAGGGCCATTCAGAGTGGTAGTGATCAGGGAGCATAATATTGTAACTGTCGAATACATTACAGATCCCAAGAGATGTAAGAATGTTCATAATGAAATACTTGAGCTTCCACTCCGGCAGGTACATGTGTAATGGCTTGGCTTTTTTGTGTGTGTGTTATGTTTCTATCAAAGACAAATGGTGTGGTGCATCAAAAATCGGAAGTGAAAGAGAGCATTTCATTTGTATGTTTACAAGTTCATTTTTTTTTTTTGTGTTTTTCTCATTGTATTTGCATTAGCATTATGTATATGTATCTCCATTGGATGTTGTTAGCCTTCCGGCCTCTAGGATACTTCTCCTCACAAGTTTATGAAATTCTTCGAAAACTAGTGGGGGGAGGGAAGTAAAGTCCCGGAGACCAACAATATTCACCTTAATCGTAAGTGCTTATATGTATACAAACCAAAGGTATATATGTAGGATTATGAGAGCAATAAAGTCAGTTACCAATCCGAGTTCGTTGTGTTCAGTTCAAACCTTTCTTTTTTTTAACTTTTATTTTATATATATATATATATATATATATATATATATATATATATATAGAATAAAAACAAACTTTATTCTGGGACCAAATCCCTTTAGAATAACAATAATGAAAAAAAAAAAACATAATATTCATCTGGCCAGAAGGCTACATCATAATACAAATCATGAAATAATCAAAAATGACAAAACATAACAAAAAAATTTTTTTTAAAAATTATTTTATTGAATTGTACACCTGTAATACATAAATTTAGTACAACTATAAGAATAAATAATACATAACAGGACATGTAGAGACACTACCCACTGGCAGAAATCTAATAACATTTCTCCTAGGGCGTTGATGACCTAGATGTTTTACGCCCCCTAAACCCAAGAAAACAAACAAACAAACATTTCTATAATAGAAGGTCCCGATGCTATCTTCTCTTCAGACGCCTAGGAGTATTGTCCGAGATGGAATTGGATACAAGGATGGAAACTAGTGGGTTAGGATGGGCCTGGAGTTTATTATGGAATGATTGGTATCTGGAATGGGCTAAATCGGTAACATATGGAATATTAAGGTCATTATGGATGGTTTTATTTGTGACAAAATAAGGAACGTTAAGGATTTTGGATTGCAAGGATTGAATACGAGAGGAATTTGATGGTTTGTTGGAGCCCCATAGTTCAATTCCGTAAGTCCATATAGGTCTTATGACAGTCACATGAATAAGTTTTTTGTAATTGATCTGAAGCTTTGAGCGTTTGTCTAGTATGTGCTGAAGTAGTCGGAAGCTTCTAGCTGTTTCTTGTCTTTTCAGTCATGTGTGAGGGTTCCAATTAAGACGTTTGTCTAAGTTGAGTCCTAGGTAGCGAATCTGTTCAACAGGGATAAGTGGATAACAAAAATAGAAATAGATAAGAAAATAAATAAATAAAAAGTACAAAACTTGACAGGATTTTAACTAACTGTCGAAAATAAATATATCGATATAAACAAAATAATAATAAATAACATTAAAACAATAGTTAATAACGAAATTGGTAACTAAAATAAATGAATGTCATAGCATGCGATAAAGTATTTACAAAGTCTGTATCTTCTTTGTTGTTGGAAAAATAAACAAAACACGTAGGTAGCGAGATAGAGTTTACAATACTAATTTGTTCAAGCAGAAGTTTGACCAGCTTGGAGAGTGTCTTTTTGGGATGCCAAGAGATGATCGAAAAGCGAATAAAAGGAGGGATTGAGTTCCACTCAGTGGTGGAGCGGGTGAGGAAGGAACGCTCGATTGTCCTAGTTCTGTGGAGAGGAATGTAGAGATCGGAAAGGCGAGATCTTGTTTTGTGGTGCTGGACAGAGGATTAGAATGGGAGGAGACTATAGATATATGAAGGGCATTGTGAGTTAATGGATTGGTATAGAAAAAACACTAAGGAAATATTGTCTACGAATGGGAGGGAAGAGCCACTTTAATAGTGATGTGACACCCGGGACCGCCTCGGAGTACCAAGGACAAATCTTAAAGCGCAGTTCATTATTCTTTTAAATCGCTCCTCAAGCGTTTTCGAGAGACCTCCGTATACCACATTACAATATATATAACAAGCGTGAAAGGAAAATTTAAACCAATTAATAAAAGTTTATAAAATGCATGATTGTTTATTTACATAAAAATATATGTACATAGTGAAAAATGAATGAATAAAAAATTAACTTTTTTCAAAGTTTTACGAGTGGAACTGCCCACCTCACTGTAAAGATTATTTGCGTACCGTATTTTTTATTACCGTTATGGTTGATTTACCAACACCGAACTCCTGATTCACCTTTTTTTTAGCTGCTTAAATATTTCCAATATGTCTTTTAATGAAAAAACCACTCATTTTCTTGTTGTTGACATGCTGCAATTTTAAAACGAAAGTGATCACAAATGCGATGTACACCTCACCAAGAATGATTTAAAACTGAAGATGAGCAAGCTATTACCAACAAAATGAATAGGAAGGGATTCGGAGAAACAATTGAAATTACCTAAGTAGGTTTACAGCTCTTTGTAAACAAATATGTAATATAAATTAAAATTACATTTGAAAAAAAAAGAAGTAGTTCTGTTAATCAACGTTTGGGTAATCGACGCCCAACTGTAATTGAAAAACAAATTCATTTTCATATTTCTCAGCATTATATTTTTACTTTGGTTGTTGACAAATAATTAACCTTTACAAAAATGAATTATTATCATAGCAAAAAATAAAACACTTAAAAAAATATTGGCTAAAAGGTTATGAATAACTATCAACCATTAAGCAATACCAGTATATTTCGTATTTAAATTAATTAGTGATGTACAATGACAAAGAACATAATGAGGTAGAAGAAAAGATAGATTGAAAATGCTTTACCAGCATTAGAGACATAATGATTATATTTAAGTAAGTAAATAAAATAGGTCCACTGAGTAGATCAAGGTTCTACCTTCAACAGTTCCACATCAAAGATCAGCGTGGCATTAGCTGGTATAGTATATCTACAGTCAAGGAAAACTGTTTAAAAAAAATAATCAAAAAGCCTTGCTAGGTATATTTAAGGTTAAATCTTATAAAGATATAGAAAGCTTTGTACTGCTTTAGTCATGACGAAGAATGGTGCATTCTTTTTGATGAATGGTTAGTATACCATTATAGCGATACTGCTTAACAACCCATTCTATATATTTACACAAATGCTAAGTGATTGCTATTGTTTTTTTGCCCAACAATGATTCTTAATGCCATCCATATTTGAAACATGAAATAGCATATAGGTGAAATGGTCATCAACTTTTTAAAAATAAAAACTAGTTAACTTGAATAAAATTAGCACATATACACCTATAAAGGAGCTTCAGGGCATATACTACTGTGATCAAAAAGTAAGGAGAATTTGTTTATAAAATGTAAATTCTTTATTAATTCTTCCAAATCAATTTCATCCCCTTCAAAGTAACCCCCGTCCGATAAAACACTTTTTCCAGTCCTCGAAACAGTTGAAATAGTCTTTTTTCGGTATAGCCTACAAGACCTTCGATTCGGTTTTGATCTCCTCAATCGTGTCTCAAAACGGCATCCCCGCATTGGCCTTTTGAGTTTGCTAAATAACCAGAAGTCGCATGGAGCCAAATCAGGTGAATACGGTGGTTGCGGAACGATATGAATCAGGTTTTTGGCAAACAAATCACGAAGAAACACTGTGAACCAGTGCATTATCGTGATGAAGGAACCAAGAGTTGTTCGTCCATAATTACGGCCGTTTCAGACGAACAGCTTCACACAAATGACGCATAATGCTCAAATAATATTCTTTGTTGACAGTTTGGCCCGTGGAAGAAATTCATAGAGCACCACACCGCGATAATCAAAGAAAACTGTCAACATAACATTGATTTTCGACCGACTTTGCCGTGGTCTTTTCGGTCTTGCTTCACCTTTTGCACGATATTCGCTGATTTGGTAGGTGGTTTCAGGGTCGTATGCATAAATCCAAGTCTCGTCTCCAGTAATGATGCATTTCAAGTGGTCCTGATAGTCAGGCAGCAAAGTTTCACACACATCAACACGGTGCTCTTTTTCCAAAAAATTGAGCGATTTTATCACTAATAGAGACTTGACGCAAAGCATTCTTCAAAATGGTTTGGGCTGAACCAAATGGTATTCCAACACTATCAGCGAGGTCTATAATTGTCAATCGACGATTTTCAAGCACCAAATCTTTGATTTTTTGGACGTGGCCCTTGCCGGTAGACGCTGATGGTCGTCCAGAGCGCGGTTCGTCTTCAACGCGTTCTCGGCCCGCTTTGAACTTGTTGTACCACTTATAAACGTTTATGTGTTTGAAAGGTGAAAGGCCTTCCGCAATATTTTCAACGTGTCCACACAAGAATATTCTTTCCGCAAACGAAATTTGACGCAAGTTCTTTGCTCAACAAAATCAACCATACTGAAAATCAAAAAATTCACTTTGGTTGTTTATATACAAAAACACGTATAACTCGGAGATAATCAAACCTTTTGACAAACAGACGCTTGGCAAATGTTATAGACAGTCCTACCAACCTAGGAAAAAAAAATTACCTGCTTTCCTAAAGCCCGGGATTTTTAAATGACAATTTCACCTTACTTTTTGATCACAGTAGTATAGATGAAGTCATTAATGAATAATATGAAAAAAAAAGTTTGACAAAATTTGTATATCATGATCATCTAGTGTAGACTAAAGAAATACTTACATTAGTTTCTGGATATCACATTTACAATGAATGGACCCTGAATTCTCAAGTATTGCAATTGAGAAATATTATAAATCTATATTTTAATTTAGGTTACCAATGGTTATTAAATTAACAAGGCTAGCAAAATGGTGTGTGTGTGTGTGTGTGTGTGTGTATATATATATATATATATATATATATGTATATATATATATATATATATATATATATATATATATATATATATATATATATATATATATATATATATATATGTTTGAGTGTAAATGTGGTAAATTCAACTAAACAAAAAAAAAAAAGATGCAAAAAACTGAAATTATGTATTTAAGGTAGGTACTTCAAACTTATATGCTATAAATAGCATAACTTACTTCCATCCTTTTGGTCAATAGAGGTTACTACCTTGTGTATTTCTGTATTAAAGATACATCCTTAATACAGAAATACACAAAGAGACCTCAGTGTCGCCAGATGGCCTAACCAGGAATCAAATAGACCATGTTCTCATTGAATCAAGACATGCGTCTGATATCAGAAATGTCAGGGCATTTAGAGGAGCGGATTGTGATACAGAACACCATATAGCAAAAGTATGCTACAAACAAAAGCTGTAAGAAGGTGCACGCACTAAAGGAGGTAGAACAACTAAATATGACTCAGAAAAGCTAATTAAAAGTGAAGTAGCGGAAGCCTTCGCAAACAAAGTAAGGGAAGTTCTCACAGGAAAGCGGACACAACATGACACAAATGTTAATGATAAATGGGAAAAAACGAATGAGGCAGTGATAGAAAGTGCAAAGGAGGTTCTTGGAAAGAAAGAACCAAAACATAGAAATGACTGGTTCGACGAAGACTGTGTGAGGGTGATGAGAGGGAAACCAAGCAAGACAGAGCATGCTAAAAGAAGATCAGAGGAAGTCAGCAGAATTTCATAATGAAAAGGAGGGAAGCCAAAAGAGTGTGCAGGCAGAAGAAGAGAACACACGAAAGAGTAAGTTAGAGAAGTTGCAAGAATCCTCGGATAGCAAATATTCATGAAAATTTTACAAAGGTGTAAAGAAGATAAGGAAAGGATTCCGGGCTAAGATTGAATTATGCATAGGGAAAGAAGGAGAACTGATTGGAGAAAAGTTAACCATTCTTGAAAGATGGATCCATTATTTAAGTGAATATCTAACACAAGAACCACCGAAAAAATATCAGAAGAGAACAGTGATCTCAATGAAAACCTGGTGAACGCACAGGAAGGAGCAGAAGAAGTGGAAACTCCTGAGAAAGAAGAAATAATAATATATAATAATAATATATAATATATAATATAAAGTGGAAACTCCTGAGAAAGAAGAAATAATTGACATAATAATGTCAACGAAGAATCACAAGATGCCAGGTTTGGATGAGATTACACGAGATGTTAAAATATAGTGGCACTGAGCTATGGGAAGAAATGCCTGAAGAAAAATTAAAGGAAGAATGCCTGAAGAAAAATTAAAGGAAGAATGCCTGAAGATTGGACAAAAGCAGCAATATATTGGATATTGGCAGGAAGGTCAATAATATACCAGATCTTCTCTCTTAGGCAAGCAATGGAAAAGTGCCATGAATACAAAATAGACATGCATCTCCTCTTTGTCAATTTCAAACAAGCATTTGACAGTGTAGATAGAGAAAGACTTTTGAAAGTCAAGATAAATGTGGACATACCCAAGAAATTAGTCAGGCTGACAAGAATAACTCTATTTAAAACTGTCAGTCGAGTTAAACTAGGAAATGCGCTATCAGAAGAGTTTGAAGTAAACATTGGCTTGAGACAGGGTGATCCTCTAGCCCCTCTCCTTTTTAATTTAACCCTTGAAGCACCCATCAGTACAATAAAAATAAAAATCCTGGAGGAACTATTTACAACCGCATGTCCCAACATCTAGAATATGCAGATGACGTTATTACTGCTACAATCCAAGCAACATTATCAGGAACATTTCAAGAATTTGAAGAGGCAGCCATTCAATTGGGTCTTAAGGTGAATGAAGAACTGTATATATGAAAAACTCAAAATTGGAAAAGATACCAAATGGAAAAATGAGTTTTAGAGAGTCCAGTTTTAGAGTTGTAACCTAATTTAAGCACCTGGGAAGTATGGTTACTATACAAAATCCAACTATACAAAACCATAGTAAGACCAGTAGTCATGTGTGGGTGTGAGACATGGCCCCTGACCAAAAAAGGTGTATGGAGAAGAAGAAAGAATGAGGAGCTGATGGTGCTATAAGGGGAGCCATAAATGGTGGCGTTAATAAAGAAAGACAGAATGAGATGGATAGGACATGTGGAAAGAATGCCAGACGACAGGATACCAAAGAGAATGCTCAATGAGAAATTGGATGGTAAATGAAGCAGAGGACGCCCTCGGATCAGATGGCTGGATGATGTCTGCGGGTGTACAAAACTGGAGGAAGATAGCACAGGATCACAAAGATTGGTCGGCTGTGGTGGCGGAGGCATGGGTTCTTGCAGCACCGTAGAGCCAAAATAATAATAATAATTAATGATATGTGTTTTTTTTTATCGATGATCTTTTTGAACTTTTCTGGTAAAACTATGATTCTGTTACTGTAGAACTTCTGAGGTTTCTAGGTAAAAATTTGAACCAAGTAATTTTACATAGATACGAAGCCAACTTGAACCATTAAGAGTTCTACAGAGATAAAAATAAATGATACGTCGGATGGAGCAAGCAACAGGTGGATGGATCAAAACTTCCCAGCCAAGCTCTCTTAATTTTGGCCGAATCACCAAAGATACAGGGCGTTATCATAATGGAAAAATGCCTTTTTTATCGATCAATTCCAACCATTTGTTTTGAATCACCTACTGACAGTAGAGAGCCGAATTATGGCCTGGTTCGTCAGTTAATGATGAACAATTACTTTCCAATTCCACATAACACTCAGCAATACCTCTCTTGGCCCCTATATGGGCTTTACAACTGGTTGTGAAGCTTCTCTAGGTATCAACCACGATCTTTTCCTCACATGATTTTTCACTGTTAATTAATGTGGAACCTCAGTATAGAATCAAGCTTCTTTTAATATACAGTCTTATGTAAATTGTTCAAAACTGTTTTATGGCTGATGTTTAGTTCCGAGGTGGAGTAAGGAAATGAAATATGTTAATCCAACTCTATTTTTTCAACAATTAGCCATAAGAGCTTTTTGTGGAAGTAAAACAGCAAAATGTGATGATATTAAACTCAAAGCACAATAACTATTGACTGAGTAAACAAATGACACTACCTTTAAAGCAAGCATGTTCTATGGACTATTGCTTTTTAATTACATGAAAGTATGGCTTCATTGAATAAGTATTACCAGAAATCTGCGGCATTAAAGCCATATATATTGGTAAAAAAGAAAATTACTTTTTCCCCATCCTAATATATTGCCACTTCTAATTTAAAACATGAAGATAAAAAAATGTGGGGTGATAATAAGTGTACATTAACAAGAACTACAACAGCATAATTCAATCAGGATCAAAGTAATAAGCAATTCTAAATCGGTGATACTGCTACTAATAAAGTTTAAACTATATTGGACAAAATATTTTAGAACTATGGAATTAAGATTTACTGATTTGGGCTAAATATGGTTTATGGCCAGCTCTTGATGTAAAAATGTGAAATAATGATAAGTGAATAAAATAATAGATAAGTGGAATTAAACAAGGTTTCACTTATTCAGGTCATTAAGGTTGCATGTACCTTAAAAGAGGTTCTCAAACAACTTGTGATTTTTATAAATGTAAAAATTTATCCCCAGTGTAAATATTACACACTTAAAAACCATACATACATAAAATATTGAAAGCATCATTATAATTGTTAGGGGAACAACAATAGATTAGAGTGGAGTAACAATGTGCTTAATATTTACACTTTAGGTAGCAATCAAAACAAAACCAACCCATCTACCCATTCACATTTTCTTAGCTGTAAATTCCATTTATAAAGGTAAATACAAAATTTGATTCCACTTATACAGGTGAAAACATTCCAATTAAAGAGTTTATTTAAGGGGAAAATGATGAGAAAAGTTTTGTACCACTTAAAGAGGTATTCCACTTACCCAGGATTTACTTTATTTAATCTGTAAGCGGCCTGAGATGGATCCTGTGGGATATAGGACCCTCCTGGAATAAGGGGAAAAAATGGCGATTGAGTGTGATCTAGGATAAATCATCTCCCTGCACAACCATTGTCCAAGAAACAGTATTATATCTAACATATACTGAGCTCCAGACCCTTCATGGGTCGTTTCTTTCTCTTTCTTTATCCAACGCCCGTACGTGGTTCCTCAACCATTCGACATCGAGCCTCCCAGTAGTGATTTATGATGTCATCAGCTGGGCACGATAGAGCCTGGCAGTTCGGTAGGTGTTCGTTGCAAGATTGCACAATGGGCAGGTTTCATCGGCGGCAAGGCCAATGCGGTGGAGATGGGCTTGCAAGTAATCATGTCCCATGCCAGATTCTCCTCTTTCTAGCTCCCTTGGGCTCGGTCCATCGGTGGCACGATTCCCACTTTTTGCCAGTGCTCAGGGTCTTAAGAGTTGCGCTTGTGGAGATGATATCTATCAAGCTCTTGACTCTGTTAAGAGTGAGCAGAATGTTGGGTTGGGCTGACTCAGCTCCCTGTCGTAGTGGTACAGGTTTTTTTTCCAGCACTATACCTAGGTCATCATAATAAACTTAATGCTTAGCATTTTAATAAATTTTAGTAACAATCTATAAAAAGTTTTTTTAAAAAGAAAAACAGCTTAACAAACATAGATACAATATACATTTAATAAATAAAAGGATATATTCCAGGATGTCCACGTGCTCCATATGCAAAATCTGGGCTGCACACAAGCCTTGCTCTCTCACCTACACACATCTGGGAACAGTAAATCGAATTCAAACTTAATAGTAATAATATCCACAGCATATAATTTAAAATTTAATTATAAAAAGGTAATCAAATATTTGAGTACGAAAAAGAAACATGATATTAATTATTGATTGGAATTATTTTTTATTATTTGTTAAACAAACTCTTTGATTGTATACATTTTATTCAATCTTATTGCCACCGACAACTTGTGGATATTTGATTCTATCAACAATTGAAGTATTAAAAGTATTAATATTAAATTATCTCACAACAAATGTCTTGCAAAATAAATACATGTTGACATTTTAAGAGTATAATGCATAATGTGAATGTGTGTCAATCTTGTATCGTATTTTATACGTATTTTATAATTTTTTATTGTTGTACAGGGTTTTGTTGTTTCAAAGTTCGTGTTTTAATTTGTAAGGAAAGAAGCTTTTTAAAAATCATTTAAAAAAAGTAGATCGTTACAACAAAAAGAAATCTAGAAAGGAGATAGTTGGGGGGGGGGGGGTGCAGTAAAAAAAAACAACACTGAATAAGTACAAGACTTATATTTATGTGCCGACGTTTCGACCTACAGTGTAGGTCATCTTCAGGGCGATTTGGAGAGAGAAGCCGTTGGGTGCACCGGCTGACTAATCCGAACTATAATGAATCTATAACTATAACTAATCTGAACTATAACTAATCTATATGTAGAAAGGAGAAATCTAATCTATATTTGGCAAAGAATTTTTCGAAATTATTTGTGAGGAAACAAATCTGTATCATTTAAAAAATTTACAGAAATAAATTTAGATTCAAATAATTGGAAACAAATAGCCTTTTTCATCATTTTGGTTTTTTCAGACAAAGGTATTTTTATAAAATATTGGAAACTATTTTTGTTTGCACCTGGCTTTTTCACTTCACAAGCATGAATAATTACTATCTTCCTAGACCTGTAACCTGACAGTCAGGGGAATGGTTTCCCCCTCACTAATCTCAGAACTCCTTTGAACTGTTCAAACAAATTTAGGGTCTGGGCTCGAACTGAAAAACCAAACAAGTGCAGATGTTTCTTTCTTCAATCCAAATTGAATAAGGAAGGAAATAAACATTTTGGTCCAGCTTTGTGTCTTCTTCAGTTAAAAATTCATTTGTTTTGTTATTAATTATGATAATAACAATAATGAGTGTCTATTATTATTATTATTTCAATTTTCACAGCAATTTTAATAGAAATATTTAGATGATTTATAAAAATTGGTTTTAAAAAACAACAACAAAACAAAAAAATAGTATTATTAATATAAAGTTGCAATTATTGCAATAATATAATAATGAGTGCCTATGACCCTAGGGGAAGTACTTGTGGGTCCGTAGAATTGGGAGTGAAATGTGTTATTATCATCTGCAAAAATAACATAATGGATTTAGCAAGAGAATCCAACTAGCCTTTTCTGCTCCAACTCCAGCACGTAACCTAAAAGAGGTGCCCAGTTAATCTGAGCAACCTAGTAAAAGGTTGGGATTACCAATCCCAGTGGGAAACAAGATTAGGGACCTGATCAGTGCTAGGAGCTCGGGCTCCAAGGTTCACTAACTTGGTAGTAACCTAATCAGTGTGAAACATCGCTTAACCAAATACAGAAAAAAAAAAAAAAAAAACGAGTGCCCATGTGCCTTGTCCATGTTTTACAGTTAACTTTTACTTTTTATGTTACTAATATACATTTTTTTCTTTTCATTTTGTGCATCGTTCAGTAGTTAAGATTAATTTAAATAAATTGTGTGCTGTAATCAAATACTATGAAAAGGAGGGGATGTTGGAGATGTTTTAATAATCTATTTTTTAATTTTTTGTTTATTTCTCTAAGTTTTTAAATTTTTTAATAATGATTATTTAATTGTTTTGTTTTTGTATTGATCACTTAGGATGACACAAGAACATGCATGATTTTCTCTCCAACTTTGTTTAACCTTTTCTGGTATTTGGAAACCCTTCCAAATTGTTCACTTTGCTCTGAAATTCACTTCTCTTTAACATGCAAGACTCAAGGATGTTCAACTTTTCTATTGCGCGTTGTAATGATCTTCTTCCAGAAATAGTCAAGTATTTGTTTGGTGAAACTACGCTTGTTTATTCTGTATAGACGTCTAAGGAATGTCAGCCTTTGGACATTTTGCATTGTATTACAAAATTGTTTCCACTTATTGCTAGATTTCTCTGTATTATAATTATAATACAATATTATAATTATTTATTTATTAAAGTTTAAACTATGACTTTTGAGCCATCATCAGAGCTAGTTGCATTAGAGAAACTTCAAATTACATTAACTAATTAAGCTTCATATGATTGTAATTCTCTGCAAGATTGGAATTAGTAATAATAAGAATAATAGAAATAAATGATAGTATAATATAATAGATTGACAAACTTTTTTAATCCATAAATTTTGTGATACAATGGAATATGTCAAATTTCAATCTAAATAATTTTCATTACAAAAATGGAATACAAAATATCCAATTACCTAAGATTTTTTGATTTATTTATTCACGAAACAATAAGATAAAAATAAAAAATATATTTTTTCCACTACGCATACTTGTCAAGATATCGAACACGATGAAATACAGCAAAAAAATATTTTGGTTAAAATATGAATAAATGCATTATGGTTACATTCAAAATAGACCAGTTATAAAATAGTTCTGTTAACTTCTCCCTATCGCAATACTGTTGTTTTAATTTTATTTTATTTGCAATGAGTTAGCTCACAAGGTGTGTATGGCTCTCTCACCTCAATATCCCTACGGTAGCTGTACAATTAAATTTATAATTACATACGTATCATTAATAATATTCATACTATTATTAATAGGAATTTTATACTTTTGTAACACAGCCAGGAAGGCCTGAAGTTCACTCTGAATCATTGGCCAAAATAAAAACATTTTCTCACACAAATAAGCTTTTATTTGCAACTCATTGACCAAATACTGACCATTTTCACCATTATGTTTGTATTTATAATTGGTGTACAATAAAAAAAACAAAACAATAACATTCTTTAAAATGCATTTAAAAAATATTTTTCCCTTAAAAATTTCAAAAATATTTAATATACAACAACTAATACATCTTAATTATAACATTATCTTCATTAAGTAACCTGGTAGCGTACACTAACTTCAGACTAGTAGGGTAGGGGTGCACACCGCTCAGTAACATTTAAAAATTAATTACTCAAGTTGAATGTGTTTCACAATCATCGAACATAGATTAAAATTAAATTTGAACCGCCCTTTTTATTATTGTCAAGAAAAACTAAATTGGCTATTTAGTACAAAGCTTCCTCACCAGCTAATAATTTCAATTTGAAAAAAAAAATTGGAAAGGAATAATATTAAAATAAATTTGCTTTCTTGTCAGGAATACAGGTAGTGCCTACTATGGATCCTTTGGGATGTGGAACCCTCCTACAGCTCAGCCTCTACAAAATGATTAACAAAAATAGGGAGAAAAAATCTGGCTGTCGAGCATGATCTAGGACAAATCACCTCCCTGCAGAAAACAGTACAGTCTCTACCACTTTCTTTGTATGGTACTTCTTTGGATTGTAATGATACAGAAAAAACAACAACAATTAGTATGGTTACTTACATAAACGAATAAATTAGCCCAGCTAAGATGTATCAAAACAAGCTGGTATGATGGAACGTAATTGGTAACATAGATAAACTGACAACCATACCACTTTCACATAAAAAGGTTCAATTTTTTTTTTTTTTTTTGTAATAACAACTTTTCCAATAATTATTTCTACTTTTATTACCTGTGCTACTCCTTGGTCCCAACCTTTGATTACTTCACCTTTGCCAAGCCTGAACTTAAATGGGACACCACGATCTCTCGATGAGTCGAACTTAACACCATTTTGTAATGTCCCTGAAACATGCCATAAAACTTTTTTTAAAAAATTGAAAGTAAATATAAAACATCATAAACAAAGTGCAAACACTATTTCTAATTGTTTTAATCCACGATACAAAAGCCATCATATCATGAAATACACTGAGTTATTATTTAATTGTAAAATTCAACTACTGCGTGAATGAAATTATGAATACTGTTGTAATAAAAAATGTGTCAATATTAATCTAGTTTTTATATATAATAATTGAATTTCAATAACAAGAAAGGCTTGTTAATAAATAATTAGTAATAAAAAAAAACAGCTTTTAGGGATAATTTATGAAATAAAAATTTGAATGCTAACTTTCAAGGAATTCAGACACATCAAAATTTAGGAACATAATTAATATCTATCAAATAAAGATATCCCACCAACTTTTGAGCTGTCCTTTAATTGGGTAACTAACTATCGGTTTCTTATCAAGAATTTTGAATGCATTGATATGTTTCAAAAATGAGAACTCAATGAACCCCAAACCTTTTTTTCTTTCTCCTTTGTGCTTCTCAGTGTATTTCTTAATTTACTACAACTACAAAATAACTGAAGGTTCAAGTTTAAACATAAAAATAGTATACAAAAACCAAATAAGTACTTAGCCATTATTAACCTATTTCGTTGTTATTATTATTATTCAAAATTGAGGGCCGTTATATTTCATCGGAGGCTTGGTTTTTGAAAATACTTAAGACTTTACGATCAAGCGTCCAAATCAAGATTTATTAATTCATAATTGAAATACATGATTATGTTTTCAGAGATATGGTTTTTGGGAATAGTTAATCAACCCAATGTAACCTTTAATACTATTTTTGCTGTAAATCTGGGTGTTTGACTGACAAATTAGTAAATAATGAAAAACAAAATACAGTATTATTATATAATTTCAAGAGCGGATAAAGCCAATAAGGTACTCTCTGTATTTCTGCCTCTCAGAAAAAAGCTTCTGTCTTAATACTTGTTGACTTATCCAAATAATAAATAAAAGATATAACCCCATAACCAAAAACATTTATAGATTAACAAATGAAAAGTGATCTTGTAAATTTATCACTTTTCCCAAAATATTGAAACACAGATAATATATTTCAATCTAAAGTTTGTAACATTTACAAATGAAATAAAAATATCTGTGATATGTTTACAATAACCTTTGAAAGTATTAATTCATTTCATATTATAACCCAGAGAATTTATATCTCAGGAAAACTACAGTACTGGTTCTGATTAAATCACATTTGAACAGGAAGAGCTCAAAAAATTGATGTTTCTGCCTGTTCTTTGAATATGAATATTAATGTCCCACTAAAATATCAAAACTCAATGATTTCAGCATTTGAAAGATTCCTTATAAAGGAGAAATATTGAATATGGAATAAACAAGATATTAAAAAATAAATTATTAGTTTTGAACCGAAGTTCAGGTATCTGTTCCACAGGTTGTCCGCTCGAGTTAAGTTACAAATTTCAACTGTTTATTTGTTAAATTTTTAATACTTTCAAAAAATGCAAGTTATCATGAGCTTTAGTAGGGAAAAGAGAAAGAGAAAGATTGGTAATGAGTAGATTTCAGAGTAATTATTCCACAAGTTGTCGCTTCTAGTTGAGTCACAAGTTTTAACTTTTCATTGGTTTTCCTTTTAATTTAATAGAAAATATAAGTTATCATGAGCTTTGATATGGAAAAGATAATATAGTTAAGAGAAATGGGCATATTTCTATAAATATTTCATCTAGAAATGAATGTTTCAACAAACATAAATTATCTCTTCTTCGAAATGTTGGTTGAAACTTTTATTTCTCAATAAAATGATTACCAAAATCTTCTTATTACCCATAATTATATTCACTTTTCCATACTAAAGCTCAAGATAACTTGTATTTTTGGAAAATATTAAAAATGAAATGAACAAACAGTTAAAACTTGTTGTAACTCAAGTCGAAGTGACGACCTGCGGAACAGATACTGATTTTGGTAATCATTTAATCAAGAAATAAAAGTTTCAACTAACATTTCGAAGTATAGATGATACATAATTGTTGAAACGTTCATTTCTAGATGAAATGATTACCGAAGTATACGCATTTCCTAGGATTACATTCTCTTTTACATACTGAAGCTCATGATGACTTGTATTTTTGGAAAATACTAAAAGGGAAACAAATAAAAAGTTGAAACTTGTGCTGTGACTCCACTTGAAGCGACAACCTTTAGAATAATTACCAATTTTATCAACATATTGAATGGAAAATTATATTCTTACCTGTGTAGTGGACAACGACGGTCTGGCCTACTTTTGGGAATGTTGACCCTGGGTAATAAATTATTATTTGAGAAAAAAAATTGAAACATTCTAATAATATTTATAAAACAGCTAAGAGAAAACTTCTTTACCATCTCCAGGGATAAGTTGTTCAACTTCTACACCCATGACAGATTTATATTCAGATTTTTAAATGCGAATAGAAAGAAACAATCAGGCCCAAGGAATGACACTAGAAGGACTCGACAAATAACTAAAACCAAGCAATATGGCGGAGCCACGCTAAAGCTCAAGTATTAAACCTAATACTAGGTGAAGCTGTAACAAGTAGAATAGATTGTAACAACTACAACTATACACCTCAGTCACATTCTGATACACCTCAGTTGCATACAGGATTATTAAAAGGAACATTTACCTATCCCTAGTAATTGATATTATAGGCTTATATGTTCACGAATGAAATAAATGTCGGCATATATACGTGTAATACATGAATAAAACACTTCGAAAGTAACGGTTACGAAAAGTAACAACACCGCCATGTCAGCTGTTACTTTGTGAATTAAATCGGTCATAATTTAAAATCAAATGTTTAGGGCTTTATATCTTATTTTAAATTAAATGCGTACTGATCTATTACTGATTAAAAACATGTAGTTTTGTTTCGAGCTGAATTACATATCAAAGATTCAAGCGCTACTGGCGGATTCTCAATTGTTAGGGCTTGTGATCAATAAAACAATTGTTTTATAGAACAATCATACACCTTCGGTGTTAATTTATTTCCCTTTTTACTGCTTAAATGGATTATAAAAAATATTTATTCGGAATAGATGATATGCCGTATCTTTCCTCTGCCTTATACAGGTTTATAAGTTAGCGATTATCTTTTCTAAAATCTTTGACTCTCCAGCGGTATATATAACATTCATATTACTGTTTTTACTTCACGAAACTTGTCTTCTTTTCGATAAATTTGTTACGCTGATTTTGAGAAAAATTATGTAAAATAAATGAACAAATGGCACTTCTGGTTTGTAAATTTTGGTTGAAATTACCGGAACATCACAAGATCATACTTACCTTCAGTATAATATTTCATTTTCGTACTACTTGTCGTTTTGGATCTAAAATAACCACATATACACACAGAGAACATTTTGAGAGACTGTCATAAGGACCTGAAACCTTATAAAATATAACGTATTCCGTTGACTCAGATTCGAAATTTTCTATGATCACAATTCTTTTCTCAAATTATATTTCATATATAAATAAGTGAAAGCAAACAAAAATCAACAGGATATTGAATATTACAAAAATGTGTCAGCATATTATTTCCTTACGTAAACTATTTTGTATTTAGTTATTGAGCTTATTATTTTAATAATTGTCTAGTACTTTTGAATTCTGTAATAGAATAGGCAAATTTTGAAACATTTACTTAATTACTTAAATGATGTTTTTAATTTCTTGTCTATTTTTTTCTAGTAATATTAATTAACAGTGATTTTTACAATAGACAAAAATTAAATTGTGCTCTAGCATTTTAATCAATATAACAATCCTTGATTGTTATGGGTAGAGCCATAGGGTTGGTTTCAGTTGCTATGAACAGTTTACCACAGTAAATAAACAGGAAAGTAACCTAACAGTATTCAATAATAATTTAAATATTTCAATTATTTTTTTTAGCTTTATAATTGTACTTTAATAGAATCAATAGTTGAGATCTGATGAACAAAGAGGTGGTTTCTGTAATAGTTCACTCTGATGATAAAGAAAAACAAGTAGGTTTTTTATATATGATAGTTCAGTATAAATCATATCTTCATAAGTTTCTCTTTTCTCTCTCTCTCTCAAACACACACACACACACACACACATTATATATATATATATATATATATATATATATATATATATATATATATATATTTATATATATATATATATATATATATATTTATATATATATATATATATATATATATATATATATGTATGTATGTATGTATGTATGTATGTATATATTTTATATATTTATGGCATTGGATACTTTCATTCATACAGCCAGTTATAGTTATATTGATTAATTCTGAAGTTTGATGCCAACAGCACGTGTCTCAAACATATAATTAATAAAATTGAATTTATTATTAAAAAACACTATTTTTAGCCATTTAGTTCCCACAATCTTTCTATAGGGTAATGCTTTTTGCCATTATGCAATCTGCTTGTAATTTATCAATGGTATTCTTACTATAAACTCTAAATATTGTTCATTAATAGATTAACTTATCTTTTTGGAGAAAAATAAAGATAAGTTTTTAAGTTTCCTATTTGCAGTAGAATAAAAATCTTTTTCTATGGCATTTTGAAATCCGTTTTATTATTACAAGAGAAACTTATCTTATACTTAATGATAATGTTACTTTCATGTTGGAAGCATTTATAAATAAAATTCCAACTGTTCTGTGTTTTGAAAAGTTTTCCTCCTTTCTCTTATGCAGTTAGGTGTTTCCCATATTATCAAAATTAAATTTAATAAGGCAAAATACAGTCTGTTTTTTGGATAATATGGGTAATGTAATAAATATCAGTAATAGCTATAATATACTTTATATATATATATATATATATATATATATATATATATATATATATATATATATATATATATATATATATACACTTAATAATATTTCTTATTACCTTATAAAATCAAAGTTGTAGTCTTGCATAGGATCTTTTCTCAACAAAGGAATATATTTTTGTTTGAAAACACTTCTTTTCTTCTTTGACTTTTCAGTGCCGAGTTGTTGAAGTTTCTATTAGATTCCCTCCCAGCATTTTTTAACATATTTCCGTTTTAAATATAACTGGACCAGTTTTTTTGGGCCATAATTGGTTATATAGTCCTTCTATGCTTATATTTTTCTGTTCTTGCAAACAGTTTACCGTATGAGGTCGGGATTGTCATGTAAAAACAAAATTTTGGGTGACAATTTTCCTTGGCGCTTGTTTTGGACAACTCTCCTAAGGTTATGCAATGTATGGCAGTACCGTTCAGAGTTTATTGTTGCACCACAATCAGTCTCAATGCTCGGACGTTCACTCTTCTCTTCATCATAAACGTTTGTTCGGCCATTTTTAAACTGACTGCACCACTTCTTGACTGAACTGTCACTCATTATGTTGTTCCCACACACTTCACACAGTTCCTGATGAATTTCTATTGGTTTTAAGTTTTTTACCAACAAAAAACGAATCACAGACCGCACCTCACAACTGGCAGGATTTTGGATTCCAGCACACATTTCAAATTTGAATATAAAAAAAGGGTTAGTGTGGAGATGTTCCCATTGTCACAGCTGGACGCTGACTGAGGTGCCAAGCACGAGTACACCAATGTATAGGCTAGTGGCGCGCTTGGTGGCATCACGTGGAAACGTTCCTTACTTTCTGAATAGCCCTTGTATATTTTTGGTTTTATCTAGATAAATTTAATTTTCTTATAACTTGTATCTAAAATGAGAAGTAAGTGGAGCTTAGTTCTGCACCTCTGATTAGTTTTAGGTTGATAAAATATCTTCTTATTCTCTTGCTGCAGATGAAATTGAAAAAAGAAAGAATTGCTTGTTAATAATCTAATCTACACAAAACCTTATTAGTATTTGTCCATTTCTACTTTTTATTATTCTCCTCAGAAAACAGATGCTGGAAGTGGAGAGGCTTGAGATCTTCACTTGTAGAAGATTTTGTATTGGGCTTAAAAAAAAGACAAATTGTTCCATGTAAACCTCTGTCCTCTTCCAGTTTTAGCATTATTATTTCCTATTAAAATTTCTCTTCCTATGTTTTGGCTTCTACTTATTATTCTTTCCAATTTGACATAAAATTGTACTATGTCAAAAATATCTGCTGTTATAATTGTTGGGCTCAGGGCCAGTAGGCCAACAAGATATAATAGTTAGAGCATGATAAAATTATGTGATAATATTTATTATAGATTGAATTAATTTTTGTATTTGTCATATTAGTTCAACTTATATGACTTAAAATATTTTTATACAAATCTTACTATATCCTAGTGATTTTGCCTCCCTCCCTCATGGCGGGCCTGATTAAATAGTCTATATCATTTAATTATTTTTCTATAAATTGTTTTTCTTGGCTCAATGTTTTCACTAAATATAAATAATTTATTCTTCATTTAAAAAAATATATAAAATTTTTATTTTATGTTATGCAATAGCAACATTTATCATCTACCCCATCTACTAATCAACATTCACAAAAGAAAAATAATCGACCTAGTCGTCGATGGCTTGTTTCTGAACTGGAAAGAATAACTGAGAAAAATGCAGGACTCAGTGGACAGTTGGAGTTTCAGAAAGGTATTGTTATATCTTCAACTATTTTTAGAATTTATTACCCATTAAATTTTTTCATGTGTTTTAGACTTGACTAGAAGCATGTTAGAAAAAAAAAATCATCTTGAAAGAGAAGTTGCTGCATTGCGTTCTCGTAGAGTTGTTGGAGTTCATGAAACTGATGCAGTGCGAGAGAGGAACAGGCAATTATCTCAAGATGTTTTTTTAATGAAAAATATTCTTGTTAAGTGAGTTTTTTCTCTAATATTTAGAATAAAATAGAACATAATAGGAAATAATTTTTTTCTGGATCCAGGTTCCTTGACTGATACACCAGATGTGTAGAGTATCTGGTATCTGGCCAAGAGGCTACTCTTATGTAATTATTATTATTAGTTAATAATATTAATATTATAATAAGTTATAATGTTTAGATTGCGAGTATAGCATAAATTACTTAGTATGGTTAATCATATTAGCACAAACTGAATTTATATTAGTGACTTACTTGAAAAAATATTAAGAAATAGGTTGTTCATTGCTTTCCCGCCAAACATAATTTTCTTTGTGAAACCCATTTTCTAGATATGAAGCAAATCATTTGAAGAATATCAAGTAATAATAGACTTTAAAAAAAGAAGAAATTTCTAGGAAGTAAAAATATCTTAATTCTAGAAATAGAAATAGTGAAAAGATTTCTTTAGTAGCTTATATTTCTAAAATTCTTGAGGACAGATTAAAGAGAATAATGAACTGCTCTCTGAGATTTGTCCTTGGTACCCCGAGGGGGTCCCGCATGTCCCACCTTTATGATGAGTTAAAGTGGCTCTTCCCCCTCCTTCCGAAGACAATTCTTATACGAGTCCATTAACTCTCAACACCTTTCATATATCTACAGTATCCTCCAATTCAAATTCTCACTCCAACTCCGTAAAATAAGATCTCGCCTTTCTGATCTCTGTATTTGTTTCCACAGAACCAAAACATTTGACCATTCCTTTCTCACCCGCTCCACCACAGTGTGGAACTCAATCCCTCCTATAATCCATGATACTATCGTCATTTAATTCCTTGCTTTTCCAACACCTCATGGCTTTCCAAAAAGATGCTCTCTAAGTGGTTAGTCATTTGTTTAGAATGAGATGTATTGAATAATTTATTGTGTTGATTAGTTGTTTTAATTTTGTTTTTAAGATGTACATCATGTAAAGAAATTATTGCATGCCAGCATTTTGCATTTAACAGTTGTCTTTAATTGCTTCATATCTTGTCAGGATTCATACTTTTTATTTACTTATTATTATTATTATTATTTATTTTTTTTTTTTATTGTTTTCTGTCACTTTTTATACGCTTTATGTATTAAGTAGCCTTCTGGCCAGGTATACATTATGTTTCTTTTTTTTTTCATGTTTGTTATTTTAAAGAGACAGTCCCTGAATAAAGTAACTTTTCTATTCTATTCTGTAATTTTTAAATTCCATTTTTAACTTTAAAGGCCAGTTGCACCAGTCTCAGTTTAACTAAGATAAGTTCACTTAGTATTTACTCCTGTAAACTATTGAACTCAATTTCTTACAAAGACTTAGATTTATACCTTATCCAACTTTGATTACTTTATTTGTGACCAGATTTCTCTCAGGTTTATTTTCTTTTAAATTTTATTGACAATTTTTCTTTAAGTATATTATATACTTATATTTTTATGGTTGTTAAATGTTTCTATCAATTTTCTGGTACTATGTACTACAATTAATTAAATAAATAACCGTTTCCATAAATCGTTTTCAACTTGAAATTCATAGAAGAGATCAGTTTCAATAAATAATATGAAAAATTATTTATAAAAAAATATAAATTTGGGTAATATACTTTATATTCATCTTCTCTTGTCTCTTCTCTTCTCTTGGTCTTCCTCTTGGTCTTCTTCCGTCTACTCTCATCTCATATGTTATCCTGGCCGTTCTCTCCGTGCTCATCCTCAGGAGATGACCAAACCATCTTAGTCTATTTTCTTCAAGAATGGTTTCTACCGGCTGTACCTTGAGGTTCGATCTTATTGTAGTGTTGCGGATCCTATCTCTTCTGGTCCTTCCTTCAACCTTTCTCATCTCCATTGTCTCTATCTGCCCTTTGTGTTTTGAGGTAAGGGCCCATAATTCAGAGGAGTAAGATAGGATGGGCAGGAACGTAGACTTGTAGACGGAAATCTTTGTCTTCTTCGTCACCCCTGTTTTGTTGAGGAAATCCTTCCGGACTGTGTTGAACAATCTACCAGCTGCTCCCAGCCTTTGCGTCACCTCTCCATCGATATAACCGCTTTCGTTGATCCTGGCACCTAGATATTTGAAATCCTGCACCTGTTAGGACAGATCTCTTCAATCTCAATATTCTCATAACACGGTGCCTCAAAGTGAAAATCAGGTCTTGTGTACTCCTCAAGTTTCTGAATCCATACTTCTCCTCTCCGATCCGGCAGTCGGCAACTCTTCTTACCCTTGCTTCTAGGATTCTTGAATAGAGCTTGCTTGGCACACTGAGCAGAGATATGCCTCGATGGTTATTGCATATTCTATTGTGTCCCTTCTTGTAGATAGGCACCACCACAGCGATCTCCCAGTCCTTCGGTATCCTTTTCTTTTTCTATACCAAAATTAAGAGATAGAGAAACATTTCTTCATCTTTGCTGCCCATATCCCTCATCATTTCGGGAGTTATTTCGTCCAGCCCTGCAGACTTGCCCAGCTTCATCTTCAAGACAGCTTCCTGCAGTTCTTCCTCACTGATGAAATCGTCTTCTTCTGCCTACTCCACCCCACGCATTATGGGTTTCATCTGGACTAACGTCTCTCCCCTCCAGCAGCTCCTTGAAATGCTCTCTCCATCTTCAGGCCGCGTACATTCCAGGTTGCCAATCGAATAAACCGTTCTCCACGCCGTGACGAATTCCGCAAAATCAGTCCAGCTCTATTTCTTCCATTGTCCGTAATTTATATTAATTTATGGAGAGTTGGGTATCAGCTAACTACCCCTTGAGTCAGGTGGAGGGATTGCCTCATCATAGATCCCTGACAAGCTTCCCCGTCCGGGGTGGCTACCTAGTGGAGATGACCCTAGGGTGTGTACTAAAGTTGACCTTTGTCTGTGATGTGGGGTGTGCTGTACATTGTGTACTGTATGCGTGTCAGAGTTTTTGTTCCCCCAACCTGGAGGACCAGCAGCTGATTGCAGTCTGAAGACTGGGCGATGGGGTCGCTTCAGGTCGTCAGGTGTAGCATGACCGGTAAATTCTAGATGTGCAGAGGCTACGTACTGGAATCGAGTGGTGGGGGGCTTAGCCACCCAGTGTGACGTCAATTCCTGTACAGTGTGTTTCGGTGAGTACGCTACGTCCTGAAAACATCAACCCACCCATTTACGCTAGTGTAATTCCTGCTATCTCTAGCTTCTCAGTTTAGAATATTTTAGTTTATTATTATTGTTAATTATTTTAGATTTTAGTTTATTATTAGATTATTAGTTTTATTAGTTTATTAGTTAGTTAGTTTTGATATTTTCCGAAATGGTAATGGCGTCAAGACTGTTCCCCTACTCCGCTCAATGTCCCCCACTCATGACTTGCAAGCCACCCCCCTCTGCACGTTTCACTATCCCCACCGGCCATGGTAAACCTTTCTTACTATACTTCCTTACGCCGGATTCGTTGAATATAAAGGATAATATAGACTTAATGAACAATGTCAAAAAGGATATTACGTTTTACATTATGTTTTTGAATGGTATGGGGGAGAGAGATATTAAGAAACATGTTTGATAGCATTACCCTGTTCATTTTTGAATAATTGATAATGCTTGAGGTTGGTTCTTAGGCTTCCAAATGGCCATATTCTTATTTCAGCTGTGACTATATTTTTGTTTCTATTTCAGACTTAATTTGGAATTGGAAAGGTACCAAGACAAATTAAGGAACTATGAAAATTGCCAATTGAAAACTGATAATTCTGAAAGTGTAAGTTATATCACCATGTTTCTAATTAAATAAATATATTTATATTTTTCATCTTGGTTGGTATTAATAGGCAAGTAGACAGTCTGTTGGCAAAAATACTGAGTGGGTAAAAGGAGAGATGACAATTATGGCACCACTGCTGTTAGCTTATGAAGAATCTTTGAGAGAAAAGGAGGATTTAATTAGTGATTTAAAAGTCAACATAGAAAGGTTATCAGGAAAAATAAAAGAAATTGTGAAGGAAAATTCAGAACTAAGAGAAAAAATAGCTGAATCCGAGTTGCAGGTAATTATTTCATGGGTTACATTAATAGAGTGTTCTTTTAATAGTGATATTCTGCTTAAATTATCTTAAAACATAAACCTAATATACATGTGCATTAGGGTGTCCCAGGCTACATGGGGTGAAATTTTTTTTCGAATTTCGAAACGCATACCCTCTCAATATTTTCATTTCAATTAAATATTAACTATTATTGCGATCGGATAACGTAACCTGTGCCGACTTGACGTCAAAGTTTAAATATATAAGTTTGTGTGGAAGCTGTAGGGAGATTGTATAGTTTATTGTTTAAATTCAGTAAATAAAACACATAATATAATTATAATATTATTTAATATTTATTTATTGTAAAAGACAAATTAATCATGAATTTTTTTTTTCAAAATTAGTTTTTTACAGTCAGGATTTACGTTTCTGTGTTCTTGTACGCACCGTAATAAAAATTGCTTTTGCTCCTCTTCAACAGTGATTAAACCATGAAAGTCTTGCATTAATTTAACCGCTCTTTCTGCCGTATCATTAAATGCTTTCAGTGTCAGAAGCTTCTTTTTAGCTTGTTGGAACGAATCATCATTTGACCATGAAGAAGGGCTCTTGTTCAGGAAACTGTCATCAATTTTGAGTCGATTAAATAAGAACTTGCTTTTGACAGAGATGAAGTCATCTATGTTTTTCTCTGAAAATAAAATAGATAGATGGATAGGTTAACAATCGTATAGTAAACTATAAAAGAAAATCAAAGCAAAATTCACATGTAATACATACCAAAAAGTGGGCCACACAGCTCTTCTTTGGATGCGATGTAACGTTTATCATGGGCTAATGGGTTTTCTTTAGCTAAGTTAGCAACCATTTTTACTTTAGTTTCTTGATCGACATCGTCGTCAAATAAAGACAAAACAGACACTTCATCTACCAAATACTGTAAATGATGGCCAAAATTCTGTAAAGCTGCTTTGGAAATGCTTTTTTCTATCGTCTCGTAAGCTTTCATGGACTTTAAAAGGCACAAATCCTGATAAGATGCTTTTACTGCTAAAATGCATTGGAGCCAGGGTTTGGCGTAGGATGTCACGATAAAGAGACAGAAATCCAGCAGTGCTGCCTTATCCTTGTTTGAAATTCTGAATTGGGAGCTTAGTAATGATATTTTTAATGAATAAATGGCTCTCGCCATCCACCGAGCTTGGTGCATAGCACCTAGAGGCCGAATTTAAATTTCTTCTCTGTATCACCGCAAAGAAATATTATTGACAGCTCAATTAATTCGCGATAGTCAACTCTAGATATTTCTTGAGTCAATTCACATCTGTAGAATTCTAGCAGTTTATCAATTTCTGAAACATTCAAACAAGATAACTTCTCCCTACAGATTTGTATTTTCTTGGCATCAACATTTTTCCAGTTTTCTAGGAACTTTTTGAACAACGGAATGTCTAGGCTTGTACTTGGCTGATTTTGGCTTCAAACACACTTTTTAATACCCATTCGTAGACGTGATGACGGCAAGCAAAAATAAGCATTTCTTTACCCAGTTTTTGTTTGGAATAGATATAGTGTGGAAACAATTATTTCTCAATAACTTAATAATCCAATTACAGGGAGAGATTAACTATTCAGATTGGATGAATCTTCGGAGGGAATTAACAATATCAGTAGAGCAAAACCACCTATTGAGCCGTCAAGCAAAGCTTGCTCAAACTAAGATAGCAGATCTGAAAACAGCCTTTCAGGCAAAATGTAAGTAAAATTAATAATTCAATTTTCCTTTTAAATTTTGACCAATAGGAAAAATAATTTATCTGCTATTATTTTAAGAACGTGTTTTCATGTAATCTCTCGTTCTCGGTTAGGAAAGTTACTGCAATCTATACAGGCACTGTAAACTCAATAGCCTCATATGCAAACTCTGGCTGGCAAATGGTACATCACATCATCTGCTTGTGTACTAGGTTTTCGAGCCTAAGTTCCTTTTTGTTTAGATAGGACCATATCAAGGACCCCAAGCAGAGTGTTCTTTCTTGTCAATGCTACTTACATTCTTTGGTTTATATCTTCTTCTAAGGTCAAGTTTTAAAATAACATCTTCAATTAAGGAACACAATAGTTCAATAAGTGGCGGTGCATATGCCTCCAAAAAAAAAAAAGAAAGAAAGAAATAAAATAAAAATCTCTCGTGATTCCCTCTATAAATATATGTGACCATTTGCTGGAACACGATTTACTACTGAACCATAATAAGTAATGTTTGACAAAACCATAGTTTTTCTTGACTCGGAACTTTAGTGCATCTTCTTCCTTAGGTGGACTTAAAGACTAGAAATAATTTAAACATATCAAACCACATAAGTAAAGACTTATTTATTTACTTATGATAAGCATGTTGGTCAATATTGATTTTGTAACATTTTTGTTTAATAAACTGCGAACAATAAACTGGAAAAAAAATGGTTATATAGTCAAAATTAAGATATCGCAAGATAATCTTAAATAACCAAAATTAAGATACCACTAAAGAATTTAATACAGATATGCCCTAACAGATAGGTTGAGGGAAACAGGCGAAATGTTTTATTACCCCAATTTTCGGACATAGAACTTTGATTCATTAAACCTAAAAATGGGTATGGCTGCTCAATCATATAACAGTTTTTGGACTTTGATCCGACCATAAACTTCAACCATGGCTTTTTAAGCCTATTATAACTTTTAGACTTTTAACTGGTAGTCCAAAAAGCATAAATATAGAATTGGGCTTCTTAATCATATTACAACCTTTGGATTGTTAATCCCTTAATCAGGCCTTCTTAATCGTTTCCTATTATCAGGTCGGAACATAAACAAGAAATAGTTTATGCTATTTCGATATTATGAGACTAAAATTTGTCTTTAACTCTTTGTTTCGTTTTTAATTAAAAAAATATTATCTTTGATCATTAACTTCTTTTCGATGGTTACCTTTTGACGTGAATACGCCTTTAAATTACTCCAATTCAAACAACAAATGATAACAAAAACGGGGGCAGGGGATACAGTTTGGTGTTGGAGCTATATATCTATCATCTCCATCCAAAATTCAATTAGACCACAGGTTAGCTAAAGAATCAAATAATTCATTGCGATAAGTGAGGGAAATGTCACCATTTTAAGGTAATTTTGCTGCGTATCAAGATTTCCATTTAGTATAACTTTTGACTCATAGAAGCTATGACGTTCGTTTAAGTTTCAATCATCAGCTGTAGTCAAACTCTATCGAATTTATATAAAACATGTAAATTAGTGACAGTGAATATAATAAGGTGTTAGAATAAAAAAAAATACTATCAAAAATATGTAATATGGTTGAAATTATGCAAGTGGATGATGAAGTTCGCCTATGTAGGCATCGATTGTATACGATCGTCGATTATGAAGACAAATTAAGCCCTAGCTATTGCACGTTTCACAATGTTTTCTGGTTACACATCACCCGGCAACAGGACATAGATTGGTGACCAGTTGAATGGTATTAGAAATGCCTTCAGACGCAAGCTCGCAATTATCACAATAGAGTCATAGAAGAATGTGCGCATGCGGACTACCACACTAATAAAATTCAATTCGTTGAAAGAAGTCCACAGTATTTATCAAAACGATCCATTTTACCCTTGGCTTGCAGCAATTACTATACACTATAGCAAGTAATGCGGCAAAGTGATGCTAGATTCATGGACTATACTTACTAAAGTTGGCAACGGAGAGTGACTCGAAATTAAGCTCATTGAGATTGCGATTCAGAACTCAACAGTGGTGCGTTACGAACTTCATCGGAGTTGTGCATTTGTGTCATCAAAATCACACCGTGGAATCATAAAACAGCAATGCTATCTTGACAGAGATATACACCTTTGCTGACGACACTATGATTGGCTACAGGAATCACACGGAAGCTGCAACAGCCCGGTAAAAGCTTCACAAAATGAGTTTTGCCGAGTTGGGTGGACTACCTTATAAGATCCCACCTGCAGAGTGAATGGCACGAATGGTGTCTTAAAGAATATATACCTGCTCAGTGAAGACGAGCATTACCAGGAGAGGCAGAGGATGAACCGTCAATGTCTGTGGCCACACACAAAAGGCGACTCAGACTATGGATTGAATTTCCGTTCGAGGTGATAGGCCAGCGATGTCGACTCAAAGCTAAGCCACATTAAATGTGCAAACATGACGTTCTCGACTTCAAATGGACAAAATAACACCGCGCAGTGCCAACATACCACTCGACCCTAATATCAAATGCCACCAATTAACGTTTCCAATCGTGCCAGCGTGTGCGATCACGATTCACAAATCAAAAGTAGACACGTTCGATCAAATCCTGTACCAATATGATAAATTTCAGCGAAACCGACTAGTTTATGTGGCTTTGAGTCGCGTAACATCGTTAGATAGCCATTATATGATCAATACTTGAAACCGTTTAAAGTTTTATAAAGGATTTGGTCAGGCATCTCCCACAATTAGGGAGATACGAGATGAGTACCAGAGATTGGCCTAACATCTGTTGCCGACACAAGTCGCGAAAGTAAAAATGTTTTGTTTTATACTTACCACGGCCATTTATGCACAAAGTTTGGTCGCGCACTCAGAAAACATCTCGATTCTATCATCAATAAATATGATTATGTGGCAATCAGCGAGACTTGGATGGAAGATTCCATGCCAGTAAATGTGCCTGGCTTTGATCTGAGATCGTATTGTTATACCGTAAAGCGCAGACAATTTGCAACTACATTGTTGGTAGCGGTATCATCATCATCAAGTCGCAAAGCTGGTGGAGTCACCATATATTGCAACATCGATAGGCTTTTATTTGGAAATGAAAGACGCAAAAGCTGATGATATCTGTTTAGTAAACGTAAAGGTCAATGCCATATTTAAATTCCTGCTCGGGTGTGTGTATATTCATCCAGCCACAGCGTTAGCAGAAATTAAACTCTTTATGTTACGATCGTTATTAAAATATTCCCAAAACGTCGCAAAAATTATACCCGATTACGAGTCTGATCTTACTACACTAACTATGATAGTCGGAGACTTTAATGATAACGTCTCATAAGACCGCTCATTGCCCGACTTCATGCTCAGTGACTTAAATTTGTCTTACAACGAATCTTCTCCAACAACTTTATGTAATTAATACCTGCATTGATTTAAGAAGATAAAACTCGATGTATCTTGAATGCCATTTGTATCGTACTTTTCGTAATACAAACATATAATGAATAAATTATGAATATTATTATTTGATCTTGTTGGTCCGGTATAAAATGGTCTGGGTAAAGGTCAAGAAAATTCTCTTATACAGGGAGAACTTTTTATTGGTAAGCCAACGTTTCGACCCACATTGCAGGTCTTCTTCAGGGCTAAATATACATTATACAAATAAATTAAAAATAATACATGGCACACAATAACACTATGTAGTATATTGATAGAATAATGTTATATGTAGTAAGTAGTAGAAATCAAAGCCAGAGGGGATTGAATTATATAATGACAAAGAGGTACTATATGTTTACAATGGGGTACTGTTTAAATCCAACAAAGTAACAAATGCAAAATTAAAAATAAGATCAAAGTATTTTTTTTAATTCAATTTATTGACATTTACAACTATAATACAATTACAATAAGTAAATCTGCTATATGTCTAATACGACTTGAAAAGCACTTGTGGAGAAACTACCCATCGGTAGCACTCTAAAAAGTTCTATAGTAGATGGTCTCGAGGCCATCTTCTTTTCAGACGCCTCGGAGGGTTATCAGGAATAGTATGGGAAGCAAGTTGAGAGACTAGCGGATTCAAGTGTGTATGGAGCTTGTCATGGAAGGATAGGTATCTAGTTTGGGCCAAATCAGTAACATATGGGATATTAAGATCATGATGGATGAGTTTGTTTGTGACATAATAAGGAGCATTGAGGATTTTACGAAGGATTTTGGATTGCAAGGATTGGATACGAGATGAATTGGATGGTTTAGTAGAGCCCCAAAGCTCAACTCCGTATGTCCAAATAGGCCTGATAACTGTCATGTAAATGAGTCTTTTGTAATTTATTGGGAGCTTAGAGCATTTGTCCAGTAAATGTTGAAGTAGGCGAAAACGACGAGCAGTTTCTTGTCTTTTCAGTCTTGTATGAGGATTCCAAGTGAGACGTTTGTCCAGATGGAGGCCTAGGTAACGTACCTGTTCGACAGAGTTCAGAGGAATATTATTAAAGGATACAGTAGGGCAGGAATTTGTAGGCTTACGACGAAGGGTGAAGGTAATTTGATGGGATTTGTTAGGATTAATTTTAATTCTCCAATTTTGACACCATTCTTGAAGGTTTGAGATATGGGATTGAAGAGTTTGGGATGCAACAAATGGATCATTATTTACTGATAACACACATGTGTCATCAGCGTACGTAGTGAGGACAGTGCTTGGATGGGTTGGGATGTCAGCTGTATATATCGTGTATAGGATGGGACCCATGATACTACCTTGAGGAACTCCGGCAGACTGGGTAAAGAGGGAAGAGTAGGTAAAATTATGGTTTACTTTAAAGGCTCTATTACTGAGGTAGGAACTGATAATAAGGAAGTAAGTAGAAGGTAAGAATTTACGGAGTTTGTACAACAGTCCCGGATGCCAGACTCGATCAAAAGCCTGCTCTACATCGAGAAAAGCTCCCGCGCAGTACATTCCGCGCTCTAATGCGGATGAGACAACGTCCACCACACGATGGCATTGCTGGATAGTGGAGTGTGATGTTCGGAAACCAAATTGGTGATCTGGGATTATTTGATTGGATTTTATGATAGGATGAAGACGTTTCAGAATGAGTTTTTCAAGTATTTTGCCCATTATGGGCAGGAGAGATATAGGACGGTAAGAAGATGGAAGTTCTGGTGGTTTTTTAGGTTTTGGTATCATCTTAACTATCGATAATTTCCAGGAATCAGGAAAGTACGTGGTGCGGAGTACAGCGTTGTATATATATGTAAGGAGTAGGATCGCTTTCCGAGGAAGGCGTTTTAGAATATGGGATGTAATTAGGTCGTGGCCAGGGGCTTTGTTGACGGGTAATCTGTGAATAATGTTTGATATTTCGGAAGGATGGAATGCTTTAGGAGGAGGGGACATCTGAAGAGGAATACTTAATTCTGCTTCAATGCATTCAGAGTGGGTTGGATTAAGGATATCTGGATGAGGGTTAAATGTGTTGAATAGGTGCTGGCCGAAAATTTGTGATTTTTCTTCATCAGATCTTGACCAGGTTTGGGACTCGGTTAAAAGTGGATGGTTGAAATGTTTATATTTTAGGAGTTTTTTTGTGGTATTCCATAAGGATTTGTCAGTAGTACTCAGATTTTCTGTACGGTAATACAAATTTTGAATTTTGAATGTTCTGATCTCTGATTTTAATTTGTTGGTTAGTTTGGTATAATGACTCCTGTCCGATGGATATCTGGTGCGGTGCCACTTCGCTCTTGCCCGTCGTTTTTCTTTTAATAACTCGCGAATATGAAGTGGCCAGTTATTCTGTTGATAATGATTTTTCCTTGGTAAGGTGCTATCTCTTATATTGGTTTGTATTGCATTTGTTAGTTTGTCTATTGCAGAATTGATGTCAACTTTTGTTTTAAGCGGAATTTTGAGGTCTAAATTATTTTCCAGATTCGATCGAAATTTATCCCAGTCTACACGTCCAGTAATCAGTCTGAGATGAGAGGGCTTAGGAATAGGAATTGAATGTACTTGAAGTAGTACTGGACTGTGATCAGAGGAAAGGTCATCCAGGGATTTTATAGTTGTTTGATTGCAGGAAATCTGTGAGGAAACAAATATGTCAAGAATATCTGGACGTTTTTTGAGCGATGTAGGCCAATAAGTAGGGTTTATGGGTGCGAGGATAGAGAAACTATTAGAGGTTGAAATTCGGGATAAGATGCTACCACGGGAATTGGATGTTCGACAACCCCATCGTTGATGTTTGGCGTTGTAGTCTCCTCCGGCAATAAAACGCGGTCCGAGGGATCGGAATAAGGATTCGAGGAGGTTATAAGAAAGGGAGTTACCAGGAGGACAGTATACAGCTGAGAATGTCATATGGAAAGGACTAGTTGAAATGGTTACTGAAGTTGATTGAATGGCGTCAGTTGAAGTAGAAGGAATAAATGAATGAGGAATGGATTTGTGGATAAGGATACAAGAACCGGCATGTGCTGTATTGTCAGGATGATCTGATCTATAAGTAATGTAGTCACGTATGTAAAAATATGATCGCTTTGTGAAGTGTGTTTCAGTCAATAGGGCAATGTCTATATGATTGTCATGAAGAAATAAGTCAAGTTCGTCCCGATGGTTATGTAGGCCATTTGCATTCCACAGTATGATTGATAGGGGCTTAGTGTTCATCGTGGGGTAGTAAATGGCATTTCGGAAAGGAGTCGGGTTAGAAGGGAAATGAGTGGTTTGATGGTATTATTAAGTTCAAATAAGAAGGTCGAAAGGATTGTGTTGATGTCTACTGGATTTTGACTGGGACTAGGATATTGGACAGAAGGTTGAGATGGAGGATTAGTGTTTATTGGAAAGTTGTTTGGGAGTTGGACCCTTCTTGGGACACTGTGAGCTGCTTCGACTTTCAATGGTGTTTGGGTTTGGAGGTTTATAATGGAAGAAGTTTGGAATGGAATTGTGGGTTCACTCTGAGGTGGAAGCTTCACCCGTAGAGGAAGATGGTGAGAAGGGATGTCTTGGCGTGGAGGTAGTGGAGGTGGATGAGATTTGGGAACCATTGGCTGGGATTGGGAGGTTTGAGGCGCCTGTTGCCGGATCTGTTGATGTCGGGGCTGCTGATTTCGACTGATGAATGAATATTTTTTTTGTCCCTGTTGAGGAGGATTAATATTTGTTGAGGTCAACGGCTGCTGTTGATTACTATGAAATGAAATGTCTTGTAATTTTTCTATTTCTTCTTTGGCATTTACTTCTTTACTATTTGATGGTGCATGGTGGGATCTTAGCCTCTGTAGGTTTTTATGCACCATGCATCCTTTATAATTTGCTGGGTGGTCCTCACCGCATAGCACGCACTTTGCAGGTGTTTCCCTCGTTTTCTTGCATATTTCTGTTGCATGTGCTCCAGCACATTTGACACATCTGGCCGGATAGTGACAGTACGCTTTTGTATGTCCGAGTGCTTGGCATTTTGTGCATTGGACAATTGAAGGTCTTTGCCTTGGCTCTTCAAAGCGAACGACTGAATAGACAAGCCTATTGATATCGAATATTTCAATATTATTTCTGGCTGGTTCCAGATCTACGAAAAATAACGGTAGGGGGAACTTTTCAACGGGATGTAGGACGACCGATATATTTCTGACGTTGTGGCCGATCTCTCCCAAGTCCCGTTTGATGGCATCAGTAGGTGTGGTACTGTGAAGACCTCTCAGAACAACTCTGTAGGCCTTATCTTCTTTTAACTGGTAGCAGTGGAAGTGATATTTTTTTTCGGTGAGATGATAAACCAATTTTTTGTAATTCTCTTTGGTGTTCGTATTAATTTTTATGTCTTTCACACGAGAATAACATTTAAAATTGGTTGTTCCGATCAGTTTGGCTATTTCTTGACAGAAGGTCAAGAAGTTTTGAACATTTGAGACAAAAATGGGAGGTGGAACCGGTTCGGAAATCTGAGATGTTTCTTGATGTTGAGGTGTCTCTGTGGGTACATTTTCGAGGGCTGCAAATTGATTGCTGGTTGTTATATTAATTATTGATTTTTTTATGGGTGCAGATGTTTTACTACGGGTATTTGGTGGTGAGGTTGGCTTTAACGCTGATTTGTTTTTATTTTTCTTTTTTTTTGGAGAGGTACCAGCAGACCCGGGAGCAGCATTTCGCTGCCGTTTTTCAAGTTGACGATACTTTAGATATTGTGAATCAGTTTCACTAATTTCGGACATTGTTACATTGTCCTCCGATTCAGTACCTAATGACCGCTCTGAATCCATTTAAAAAAAATAAAGATAAATGAAAATAACTGAAATTAATAGAAAAATTATTTATAACAGTAGAAATAACAAAAAAGAAACATTTCTAAATCAATACTTAAAAATAAACTACACTAATATATATGTACAATTATATTTAAAACAACAACAAAAATCAATTAAGGTCCCAACAAAAAAAAAAAATTAAAATAATAATAATAATAATTATAATTGTCTGGTATATGTAGGCTACGTAAATTTATAAGTTGCACCGAGCCCTAGACCTTGAGAAGGGGATCAAGATAACGCCCCACTCTGCTAACAGGTAAACTATTGCACTTATTACGCTTAACAATGTTAATAGTTAATTGCTCACTCACCTCACTCACTGTAATTGTCAGAGTGTACTGTTATTTATAATAGTACTGTCTACGAAATTTAACAGCAGAGCACTAACTAAAACTTGTTGAATAATGTCAGTAAGCACAGAGCGTTGTCAAACGTGAACCGTATCGGCGGCCATCAAGATCAAAGTAAAAAATGAAAAATTATCCAATAAAGTGTCAAAAAAGTAGCAAATGAAAAATTAAGAATTAGGACAGAATTGTAGTAGAAAAACATAAAAGATTGAGAACAAAAAATATAGAACAGAATTACAGTAGCTATAATAAAAAATGAAAATTGATACAAATAAAAGTACAAAATAGAAATTAATAAAAAATATAGTTAAAAATTACAGAACAAAAGGAATTAGATTGTATTTGTATATAGAAATTTGATGGAGTTAATAGGAATTTTATACATAATAACTAATATGAATTCTATAAAAATAAAAAAAATTAAAAAGATGGTAAATAATAACAAGACATAGAGATATAATGGATTATCCAATAAAAGGTATGGAATAACAAAAATAATAAGGATGAAGTAGACATGTGTTAGTGCAAAAATATAGTAAATAAGAAATAAGAAAAAGATGAAGAATGATGAATAATAACATGACATAAAGTGATAATTTAAGATATTAACCTCTTAACTTGCTCGCTCGAGTTAATTCGAGCGCGCTAAACAGGCCAAACTGTGCACACTCGAGATAATTCGAGCGGCGTTGTATTTGGTGCTGCTATAATTTTTCACACTCGAATATATTCGAGAATTGAAAATAACAATGTGAAAGCTAAGAAAAAGAATCGTGTTATTGATATTTATCATTTACATAGGATTGTAAGCTATAATACCTTCATAATACCTTGCATTCTTGCATTTCTGTACTCGTGACGACTGACTGCGATCCGTCGTAGTATTTTCGTGAATTTATATAAAGGCCATTGTATCTTTTATTTTACTATTTAGACGTGAAATATCAAACACTTGTTTCTGTTGTTTTATAGTTTAGTTCAATAGTTACCTAAGTGTTGTAAACTTGCAAAGATAAGTGTATCTTTATAGACAGTCAGTTATTTTGTGATTACAGAAAATAAAATTGGGTATATTGGATATTTATACAATTGGTATGTTTTTTTCATTTTCAAATTATTATTATTATTATTATATTTTATTTTATATTATATTTTAGTAAAATATATATTGAAAAATGAGCGATTCAGAATCTGAATATGAATACGCAAATTTGTCGGAAAGCGGCTCAGAAGAAAGTGATAAAAATTTTGATTAATTTTGAATTCTTTTTTATTTTTTTGCCAAAACAATGTTCTAAAGTTTGTTTTTTTACATTAAAAAAGATTGATTTTTTGTGGCCGGTTTTTTTCAAAAAAACTGTGCGTTGAGGGGTTAATTTAGGATGGATCATAGAGAACAACCGCCAAAGAGGTATGAATAGGACAGAGGTATAATTTGGGAAGTTGTAAAACTATTGTAGTATATAATGATAAAATATTTTATGGAGTTATGAAAAATAAAATTAATATTAGATAGAAAATTAAATTAAATAATATAATGAATGTATTATAATGCAATTGGGAAAAACCACAATGCAAAGTCTTATGTTTCAAATCCAGTAATACACCCACTTACCGGTCGACGTTTCGCCTATTCAGGCATTATCAAGACACAAAAACAAACAAAGGGTTATGTGAATCATATCTCAAAGAAAAGAAAGAAAAGAGTTGTATGTTGAACGTTTTGGTGGTGGGGTGCTGTCTCATCTTTGGAGCCTGTTTGGGCTGTTGATCGTTGGGATGTATTGCACCTTTTTCTTAGAGATGTGATTCACATAACCCTTTGTTTGTTTTTGTGTCTTGATAATGCCTGAATAGGCGAAACGTCGACTGGTAAGTGGGTGTATTACTGGATTTGAAACACAAGGCTTTGCATTGTGGTTTTTCCCAATTGCATTATAATAAATAGTAGTGTTTCTTGTTGAGTTTTTGGCTCTATTTTATTGATTATAATGAATGTATATAATATCATCACATATTACATATAAATATAATAAATACTGGTAATTCATACCTAGTTGATGGGCAGGAGGTTAACACTTGACTATTTTTAAATCTCAGGTAAAAGGTTGGATAAGAAAAAAACAGGTATAAAGTAAGTAGAAAGGGGAATGGTGTTCTCTACTGGGGAAAAAAGGAACTAACAAGTATAGTATATTATCTTATTGGCACCAATAGAATATATTGAAGTTTACATAAAAACAGATATGGAGAATAGGATATACACAATAAATAAAAATTTAAAAAATAATAATAAATTAAAACATGGCCCGCCACGACAAATGAGAGTGGGGTTGGATGGATATTCTAACGAGATCTTTTTGATCTTATATTTAGCATCTCATCCCCTAAAGCCTCCCATCTTTTAATCCCTAGAAGACATATTTTTGGTATTTGCACTTATCTGTATAGCCATACGACTATCATTAATTTAATTATTATAATTTTTCTACTGATATTTACTGTTTATTATTATTATTTTTACTGCACATTTTATTTCAGTGAATGAAGTTTGCAGTGAACGAGATGAATCTCTTTCCAAGTTGAGTGCTATCCGTGCTGACTACCTTGTTCTGAAGGGGAGAAACTCTGCTCTTGAAGATGAACTTGAAAGGCTAAAGGAAGATTATTCTGAAAGAATACCAAAATCAGTACACTCAGCCTACATTGCTGAGTGCAAAAGGTGAAATCATCTTAGTTTAATATAAACTATTTATGATTACTCTATTTAATTAATATAAATCAATTAAATAATTATAATTAGTTGATTTAAAAATAAACATGCATTTTCTTCTGTAAGAAGTAGGAATAACGAACCAACACATAATTATTTTTATTTAACAATAGTGCTTTATATAAATTCAATATTTTCAAGAGCATTAACTTTATACTTCTCGATCGCTTCTTGCTCTACTCATCGCCTCCACTTTCGATGATTTTATTACATATTCCGTAGTTGGTTTTAATAGCTAAAATTTTATTTTATTTTAAATAAAATTTCTGATTAAATTAATAAATAAATAAATAAAGGAATCCTGTTTGTGAATATTTAGTTTTATAACTTAGGGAATTTATTTTAAGTAGAAACAACTATTTTTTTTTTTTAGATCAATTTATTGATATTTACAACTATAATAATATTATAACAAGTAAATCTGCTAATTAGAACTAATGACATGAAAAAAAACACTTGTGGAGAAACTACCCATCGGTAGCACTTCAATAAAGTTCTATAGTAGAAGGTCTCGAGGCCATCTTCTTTTCAGACGCCTCGGAGGAATAGTATGGGAAGCAAGTTGAGAGACTAGCGGATTCAAGTGTGTATGGAGGTGGTCATGGAATGATAGGTATCTAGTTTGGGCCAAATCAGCAACATATGGGATATTAAGATCATGATGGATGAGTTTGTTTGTGACATAATAAGGAGCATTGAGGATTTTACGAAGGATTTTATGAAGGATTTTGGATTGTAAGGATTCGATACGAGATGAATTTGATGGTTTAGAAGAGCCCCAAAGCTCAACTCTGTATGTTCAAATAGGTCTGATAACTGTTAAATAATGTTGAGTCTTTTGTAATTAATTGGGAGCTTGGAGCGTTTGTCCAGTAAAGTTTGAAGTAGGCGAAAACGTCGAGCAGTTTCTTTTCTTTTCAGTCTTGTATGAGGATTCCAAGTGAGACGTTTGTCCATATGGAGTCCTAGGTAACGTATCTGTTCGACAGGGATCAGTGGAATATTATTAAAGGATAGAGTAGGGCAAGAATTTGTAGGTTTACGACGAAGGTTGAAGGTAATTTGATGGGATTTGTTAGGATTTATTTTAATTCTCCAATTTTGACACCATTCTTGAAGGTTTGAGATATGGGAAGAGATTATTCAGGATTGAAGAGATTGGGATGCAACAAATGGATCCTTATTTACTGATAACATACATGTGTCATCAGCGTACGTAGTAGGAACAGTGCTTGAACGGGTTGGGATGTCAGCTATATAGTATATCGTGTATAGAATGGGACCCAGGATACTATCTTGAGGAACATCGGCAGACTGGGTAAAGAGGGAAGAATAGGAAAAATTATGGTTTACTTTAAAGGTTCTATTACTGAGGTAGGAACTGATAATAAGGAAGTAAGTAGAAGGTAAGAATTTACAGAGTTTGTACAGCAGACCCGGATGCCAGACTCAATCAAAAGCCTCCGTGCATTACATTGCTCTAATGCGGATGAGACAACGTCCACCACATGATGGCATTGCTGGATAGTGGAGTGTGATGTTCGGAAACCAAATTGGTGACCTGAGATTATTTAGTTGGATTCTATGGTAGGATGAAGACGTTTCAGAATGAGTTTTTCAAGTATTTTGCCCATTATGGGCAGGAGAGATATAGGACGGTAAGAAGATGGGAGTTCTGGTGTTTTTTTTTAGGTTTTGGTATCATCTTAACTATGGATAATTTCCAGGAATCAGGAAAGCATGTGGTGCGGAGTACGGCATTGTATATATATATATATATATGTAAGGAGTATGATCGCTTTCCGAGGAAGGCGTTTTAGAATGTGGGATGTGATTAGGTCGTGCCCAGGGGCTTTGTTGGCGGGTAATCTGTGAATAATGTTTGATATTTCGGAAGGATGGAATGCTTTAGGAGGAGGGGACTACTGAAGAGGAATACTTATTTCTGCTTCAATGCATTCAGAGTGGGTTGGATTAAGGATATCTGGATGAGGGTTAAATGTTTTGAATAGGTGCTGGCCGAAAATTTGTGATTTTTCTTCATCAGATCTTGACCAGTTTTGGGATTCGGTTAAAAGTGGGTGGTTTCAATTTTTATATTTTAGGAGTTTTTTTAGTGGATTCTACAAGGATTTGTCAGTAGTACTGAGATTTTCTGAACGGTAATACAAAATTTGAATTTTGAATATTCTGATCTCTGTTTTTAATTTGTTTGTCAGTTTGGTATAAAGACTCATGTCTGATGGATATCTGGTGCTCTTGCCCGTCGTTTTTCTTTTAATAACTCGCGAATATGAAGTGGCCAGTTATTCTGTTGATAATGATTTTTACTTGGTAAGGTGTTATCTTTTATATTGGTTTGTATTACTTCTGTAAGTTTGTCTAATAATTGATGTCTCCTTTTGTTTTAAGTGGCATTTTGAGGTCTAAATTATTTTCCAGATTCGATCGAAATTTATCCCCGTCTACATGTCCTGTAATCAATCTGGGATGAGAGGGGTTAGGAATGAGAATTGAATGTACTTGAAGCAGAACTGGACTGTGATCAGAGGATAAGTCATCCAGGTATTTTATAGTTGTTTGATTGCAGGAAATCTGTGAGGAAACAAATATATCAAGAATATCTGGAAGTTTTTTAAGCGATGTAGGCCAGTAAGTAGGGTTTATGGGTGCGAGGATTGAGAAACTATTAGAGGTTGAAATTCGGGATAAGATACTACCACGGGAATTGGATGTTCAACAACCCCATTGTTGATGTTTGGCGTTGTAGTCTCCTCCGGCAATAAAACGCGGTCGGAATAATGATTCGAATAGGTTATGAGAATAGAAGTTACCAGGAGGACAGTATGCAGCTGAGAATGTTATATGGAGAGGACTAGTTGAAATGGATACTGATTGAATGGTGTCAGTTGGAGTAGAAGGAATAAGAGAATGAGGTATGGATTTATGGATAAGGATACAAGAACCGTGTGCTTTAGGAATATCTGATCTATAAGTGATGTAGTAAAAATATGATCGTTTTGTGTAGTGTGTTTCAGTCAAAAGGGCGATGTCTATGTGATTGTCATGAAGAAATAAGTCAAGTTCGTCTCAATGGTTATGCAGTCCATTAGCATTCCATAGGACGATAGCTAGGGGCTTTATGCTCATCGTGGGTAATTTGACCTGCTCGTGAGCAGGTTGATGAGTGGCTTGATAGTCTCTTGGAATTTTTTCAGGAAGGATGACACGATTGAATTTATGTCGACGGGGTTTTGGATTTGGACTGGATATGGGTCTGGAATTTGATATTGATAATTAACGGGTAAAGGAAGGTTGGTTGGGGGTTGTACCGAGGTGCTGGATTTACATTCATTGTTTGATAAACTGAAGGAATTATTTGATTGTTGTGATTGGAAGGGATATGATTTGGTTGCTGTGACGGTAGATTGACTATTGAGGTTTCAGGATAGAGAGGTATATGCTGACGTGGAGATTGGACTTTATTTATTCTGGGACAAGTCCCTATAGAATAACTATACAGGTGTTGGAAGCTATTAAGGCTTAGAGTGTGAAATAATTACATTTAATTAATTATAACAAGTAATTTGGTTACTGAGAAAGAATAAAAAAAAAAATGAATAAATAAAAAAAAAATGCGAATTACCTACAATAACAATATTTAACAATAGAAGCACAACTGATCATATCTTCTCCATACGGCAGATGCTAGAGAAAGCATATGAAATGCACAATATATTGACCTCCATCACCTCTTCATAGATTTCTGCCAGGCCTACGATAGTCTTGATAGGAATGAACTGCTCAAATTAATGAAAACTCTAGGGGTCCCAGAAAAGCTAGTCGGATTAAGCGCGATGACCTTGGAAAACACCAGATGTAGGGTAAAAATCCAAAATATGCTGTCAGGAGAGTTTGAGGTGGAGAATGGTCTGCACCAAGGAGATTCCCTCTCACCTGTATTGTTTAACATAGCACTAGAAAAAGCTGCGAGATCAATCAGGACCAACCCTGGAGGAACGATATGCAACAGGATGACCCAACACCTGGCGTATGCTGATGACATAGTGATATCAGCAAGGTCAAAAGCGACGCTCTCGGGAGCTTTGCAGGAATTTGAAGAAGCGGGGAAAAAATTGGGTCTTGTAATAAATAAGGAAAAAACCCAATACATGATTTCCACAAAAAATGATGGGCAGAAAGAGCAGAGTCATGTGCAACTGCTCCACCACACATTTAAGAAAGTGGACAGCTTCAAGTACCTGGGGGCTTTAGTGACACGAAGAAATTACATCACTGCAGAAATTAAAGCAAGAATTTCAGCAGGCAACAGATGTCTCTTTGCATTGCAAAAAGTATTAAGATTTCAGAACATGTCACGGAGAGCAAAATTGTTGATCTATAAAACAATCTTAAGACCGATTGTCACGTACGCTGGTGAAACGTGGGTCCTGACCCAGGAATGCAAGAAGATGCTGCATTGCACACAATGAAACTTGGAGTTTTTCCGTGGCTAGTGATAGATCGGAAGGGAAAAAGGATAGGTACACTTGAAAGTCATAAGCAAAGACGTGATACTGGGAATGTTGGATAAGATGTGGAAGGTCGTTTATGTAAATGGCAAATAGGGTGGGGGATAGTGATGAATCCTGTGGGACACCACAGGACAGCGGAAGGATTATGGATGGAGGTTGACCGGGGACCAGAACATATTGGGAGCTATCTGAGAGGAAAGACTTGAATCATCCTATAGCACTGTTGGGTAGAGGTAAGTTTCATAGCTTGGCGAGGAGAATATTGTGGTCTACTGTGTCAAAGGCTTTGGAAAAATCTAGGATCAGAATTTTTAATTTTTGTTGTTGAATTGCAGTATGGAGATCTTGGGTGATTTTGAGGAGAGCGGATTGAGTTGAATAACCTGGTCGAAAGCCAGATTGGCGAAGGTTAGTGAGGGAACGTTCTTCTAGAAAATTTGAAATTTGGTTTTGAGCTAGGCGTTCTAATGGTTTTGAGAGGTTAGAGAGAAGAGAGATAGGGCGGAAGTCATTTGGAGAGGAGGGATTTTCAATTTTATTTAGCGGGCGCACTAACGCGGTTTTCCAAGGAGTGGGAAATACGTAGTTTTGTAACGAGAAATTATAAATATGATGTAATACAGGCATTATGACAGGAAGGCAGGATTTTAGTAGCTTTAAAGGAATATTTTCGGGACCATAGTCATTGGTGCGTGATTTCAGAATGGTGTGTAATAGTTCATCATATGATACATGGGAGAAAAAGAAGTGATCAGGATTAAAGTTTACATGATCAATGTCGGTAGCGGATGAGGATTTAGGAGATGTATTGGGTATGAAGTGGTTATTGAGATTGTCTGGCGTGATTTGAAGGGAACAGAGTTTACCAGATACTATTAGCGATAATTGTCGGAGTATTTTCCATTTGGATTTGGAATCGGTTGCATTGGAGAGAAAGAAATGGATGTGATTTGATTTTGCACGACGTATTGCAGATTGTGTTTCATTGCAAAGTAGTTTGAAATCTGCATAGTCTACCTACTGATAGACGTGTGTGACGAGATTTTCTCCTTGCTGTTTCTCTTTTTTCATCTTTTATTTCATGAGTTAGCCAGGGTGCAGTTGGACGGCGTAAGGTTAGGATTTTTAAAGGAGCATGGATGTCTAATAAGAATTGCAAATTGGAAGTCAAGGTCATCGATGGAACTATAAGAGTAAATGATGTCCCAGTTGATGGAACTTAAGTCTGATTGAAGTGATTCGAAGGAACGGAGGTCTAAATTGCGATAGGACACCGTTTTGGGAGTAAAGGATTTGACTGGTAGGTCACACGAAATTTGAATGAGATCGTTTGATGAAAGAAACGGAACAGGATGTTGGGACGAGGAGAGGATTTTAAGAGGTGAATTAGAGATAAAAAGGTCCAACCAGGTATCCGAAAATTGGGTGTGATGGGCAGGAGAGTAGGGAACAAGGTAAAGATTGTGAGAGAATATTAGATTTCCGAAAAAGGATTTATTGCTGGAATTCGAAATCATATTAATATTAAAGTCACCACATATAATTGTATTGGTGTAGGTAGAGACTAGTTGAAGAAGAGAGGATTCGAAGTGGTTGTCGAATAGAACATGAGGAGGTAGAAGAGGAGAGGAAAAAGTTGAGATTTCAACAAATATGTATTCTAGGTGAGGAAAGCTAGAAGCGGGAGATTGAAGAAGGATTTTAGCTCTAAGGCTTTCATGGATATATATACCAACTCCACCGCCCCTGCGGTCAGATCTGTCATGACGTATGAGAGAATAGTTAGGAAGGGACAATTGAGAGGAAAGAGTGGTAGGTAGGTTTGAGCTAAGTTTCGGAGACAGCTATGACATGGTAAAAGTTATCTTGGAAGTATTTCTGAAACTCCTCAAAATGTGCAATAAGGGATTGTGCGTTAATGTGACAATAGTTTAGTAAATTAGTCATTACTAAGGATGAGAGAATGAAATGACAGGGAAATGGAATACGGATCGAGGGATAGAAAATGGAAACTTTTCGGGTAAAGAATAAATTAAATAATTATCATAATGAGTGAATGATGTGAAGATAGTTTTGAGTAATATGAAAATTGAATCTTTGGATAAAAATGAAATTAAAGAAATTTGTAAAAATAAATAACTGTTGTAAAAAAAAAGGAAACTGCATAGATAAAAAATAAGTTCCAAATATAGTAGCACTTCTTCTCTACCTGAATGAAAAATAACTATAAATGAATACAAATCTATATAAAAAAATAAAAGTGAAAAGTTAAGGTGACTATTGGATGATAGTCATGATAGACTCTGCCTTCACTGAACCAAACATACTTAATTTTTGCAAATAGCTGCTTCTGCCTGGCTAGCCAGTAAAGATGCTTGTTAGTAGGAGTACTTCTGTGCACCTCGTTATCACCCCAGCCTAGGTTTCGAGTCGAAAAGTCCCTTTTTATTTTCCTCTGTCGAACCAATTCGTCTCGTAGGGCTTGTCGCACGAATCTGGCGATGATGGGGCCAGGAGTTCCTTCTTGTCTTGCCCTGAGCCGTACGGCGTGGTCCAGATCTTCGGAGCACAGTTTAACGCCCAGGCCTGCCCTGACGCTTAGTATTATACCTTCAGTGGTCTCTCCCTGCTTTTCTGGGATGCCCCTAATTTCAATAGTATATTTTAATTGGTACTGCTCGGCGTGGTTAAGGCGAACCCCTAGAACTGGCACTTTTTCCTTTAAAAATTTATTCTCTAGCGTTATTCTTTCCAGCTGTTTATTTTGCTCCTTTAGGAGGTTTTCAATTTTAAGTAATCTGTCATTATTTTCGAAAAATAGCTCTGACTGCTTTTGAATTGTCTCTTTTATTTCTTTTAACTCTTCTAAGGATTTCATTTTGGCCTTCATCTCTTTGAACTCCTCTGTGAGTGTTCTTAGCATATTCAATTTTAAATTAGGTTTAGATACCGGCAATGTATTAGACGCAAATAAACACTCTGGACACTTCCATATTTTAGAGGTTTCGGAGTCCACAGAATCAATTTTTGCACACTTGATATAATAAGACTGATGGCAAGTAACGCAGGCGATTCTTGCCTTCTCATCGCGGCCTGCTGATTTGTTACAAATTTTGTAACCATCTCAAAAAATGTGAGAGATGATAAAATATAAGCAAGGAAATTTAAAAGGAAATGGTGAGAAGTAGATAGGAATAATTAAAATCTGATTGTTTACTTACTGGGAGACTATTAGGATTAGCAGCAGTAACAGCTCTCACTACTTCAATACTGATAAATTTCTTAATTGTTTATCAAATTTAACGTCACAAATAATTCTTTAACACTTTACCTCTTATTAACAAATTAATAATGAATTGATACTTTTTCACTTTTCACTTTTCAAGACTTTAGTATTGAGTTTCTGAGGCTTGGACCTAGGATCTTGGGGTTTGGGGCTTGTTATAGGAAGTCTGGGGTTTGTGTTGGGAGGTTAGAGGCGCCTGACGTTGAGGCTGCTGCTGGTTCGTTGAGGTCGTGATTATGTTTTCCGGAGGTTGAACTATGGTTATATGTTGATCTGTAATGCTAGTTATTTTTATATATAGTTGAGTTGTTGACTTCAGGTGGCTGAGAAACATTCTCTATGCTTTTCCTTTGTATTTTATGTGTTCTCTGTTGCTGGAAGCTTTTATATACCGAGCAACCTTTATGATTCGCAACCTTTTATATTTTTTAATTATTAATTATAAACTACTGCTAATTTAATTGTATTAACTAAAATAAACATATTTAACTAAACTAATGAAAAATATATAAGTATATAATAAATATATAAGTTACTGTGTGAAGCCCGGAGAAGGTAAGCAGCCAAGCCTTGACCTTGATCTTGCTAACTGTAGAGTATTAGTCCCCACCACAAAGAGCACATTTTGCAGGCTCGTTTCTGGACTTCTGTCATACTTCAGTTAGATGTGAGCCAGCACACTTGACGCATCTGGGTTGATGGTGACAATAAGTCAATTCGTATGACCTAAGTTTTGACACCTAGTACACTGCACTATAGTGTTTTTGTGCCTTGGCTCCTCGAATTTAAGAGTTGAATAAACAAGTTTAGTAACTTGAAATATTTCAACATTATTTTTGGCTGGTTCTAGTTCGACAAAAACAGAGGAAGGGGATATTTTTCAGTTGGGTGCAACACTGACGATATGTTCCTGATGTTATGGCCTATCCCTTTTAGATCTCTCTTGTTGGCTGCCATAGGCGTGGTCGAGTGAAGCCCTCTAGCACTACCCTATATGATTCTCTTATTTGAGTTGGTAGCAGTGAAAATCGTAGTTTTTGCTAGTAAAATAATTTATGAGTTTTTTATATGAATCTTTATTGATTTTTATATCATTTACTCGAGAGTAGCATCTAAAATTTGGGTGCCCGATCAAATCTGCTATTTCTTTTCCGAAATTATAAAAACCACTTATTTTCTTGATAAATATTGGCGGAGGTGGAGGTTCCAAGTCATCGAATTTTTGTCGCTCTTGATTGTCTTTACGAGTATTGTCGTTGGTGCCACGTTGCTGCCTTTAGCAGCGGGTCACTAATTTATTTCAGTTCTATTGTTTTTATTAATCACTCACCTTACTAATCGTAAAAGTAAACTGTAGTACAGTCTATTCACTTTGTTCTGGTAGAGTTTGACGAGATGATTTGAACGAAATTGTATGAAAATAATGTCTCAAGTACAGAGCAATGTGAAAATGTAACTTCACTTACGGTCATGAAACTTACTAATTACGCTTCATGACAACACCATTTGATGAATGGATGTTGCCGAAAACGGCAGTCATATGATGGTGGGTTTTAAAACTGTCAAAAAGTGAGCTAAGAAAAAGTTCAGTTATAAGAAAAAGTCGTAAAATAAAAGTTGAACAACATCAAATTCTACATTCTTGGGTACAAATTATTGGTTTTAATTCGATCAAGGATACTTTTCGAAATTGGCATATTTAAAGAAAATCTCCCAATCTAAGTCAATGGAATATTAGCCCTGTTAGATAACATTTTGGTTTGCAGCCAGTCTTTGCTCATCAATCTTGTAAACAGATATAGCCCCCTCAGCCGCCAAGTTCTAAACTTTTGGGTCGAACTTTAATCATTGGCTTGTGCAGGTACCGCGAGATAGTGCTGCAGTGCGTCCGTTGCACTGGTTCATTTACCGTCCGCTCAAGCTCAGTGCTGGTGTTAGGTCAGGAGTTAATACCATGATTGTGAATACCTGGATGAAATAAAAATGGATATCGCTCAGTAAACTCCACAACCTGAGTAGACAAGAACGAAATTGAACATATTTGATTCATAGAAAGGTTGAAATGGATTGGGCACGAGATGATATATTGCGGCATCAAAGAAAAGGTGAAACTTTAAAGAAAATTTAAATTATAAGGAACTCGACTTTTTTAAGATCGGACAGTGGAGAACCATAGACTTTTAGGGTATTATGAATATAGATAGCCATGCCGCCGGTTCGAACTCGGTCGTATTTGGTTTAGAAACTAAGCTGGAAGGAATGTAGGGCTGGAGTCAGGTTTCGGAAATATACAAAAATCTGTATCACTGGGGTTTTGTATATGGTAGATCCTGTACTGTTTCATGGACAACGGTTGTGCAGGAATGTGATTTGTCCAAGATCACGTTCAACCGCCAGATTGTTTTCCCTTATATAGAGGCTTATATTGGGTACCCACTTAATAGAGACTGGGTGAGCCCCAGGAGGGTCCTAGATCCAATATGCTATTATTTGGATGGACTTAGAATCATACCATACTTGTAACCTTGAGACTCTAATGACCTTTTCGAGTGTGAAATTGAATATCAGAGTCCTTCCCCTTGTCTCAGACCCCTAGTTGTAAAAAAATAAAATAAGAAGAAGTGTAAATAATTATAAAATAGTTTAGTGCAAATGAAAACATTAAACATTTTATTTGAAAAGAAAAGATGTGACCAGGACCGGGACTCCAACCCGGGTCTCCCACCTCTCCGTGGTGGCGCCTTAACCATCTCGGCCATCCTGGCTCGCTTCTCGGTCAGTCATATCTCTTCTTTCACTGATCCTATATCTCCGTGTTCTCGCAACAGTTTAACCAGAAAAAGTAAAATTTGATTTCAAACAGGTTACCGTTGGCTTTTAATTATTCTATTGTATTGTGATGTTGGAGATATGACATTAGAGCAAGTGAATGTGAAGGTTTCATTTTATTGTATTAGTATTTTTAATTTAATATTTGGTATATCACAATAAAATGTTGGTGGAAATATTTTAAAGATTGCTGGATGAACTAAAATCTCGGCATACTGATGAGAGAAATGCCTTACTAAATAGAATAGCAGATTTAGAAGAATTGGGACCACCTCATATTAAGAATTCCGTTGCTGCCATCATGGTTACACTCAAGTGAGTAGTTTTAAAACATTCTACAGCGTAGATAATCATGATATTCACTTATAAAAGAGTTAAATTTATAGTTTGTTGAAGAGCTGTGTTTTTTTTTTTGTGATCCAATGGAGGGAGAAAGAAAGATAATGTAGCAGATAACAAAAGAAAAAGAAAGATAACAGAAGGGAAAAGAAAAGGAATCTTAATTTTAACTTTTAGAATTATTTTGTAAATGTGCAATTATTTGTAAATCGGAGATGTAGTTTCATCTATGTCTGGATTTTAAAATCAGTAGAAGTTCCATTTTCCAGAACCCAATAATAATATAAATAATGAAAATTTAATGTAAGATAAATTTTGGATTATTATTATATGAATCGCTGATTGTAATCCGATTCCTGACAAGGATGTCCCTCGAGTGAGGCCAGCACTCCGTGAATCCACTTCAGCTGAGGCCTATCTCTTTTCCTGGTTCCATGAAGTGACTTCATAAGCATTTCATTTTCTTCCATTCTTCCACGGACCCTCCAACAAACATTCTTCGGAGGATCTTTCTTTCCAAGATAAGGAGACCTTGTTCATTGGCTTTTATCAGGATCAAAGTGCCCGAGGGTTATTTGCAGATGTAGTTTAATCTGTCTAATGTGGCCAATAAACTTTTAGCAGCCCAAAGTAACAACAGTTATTTATTTCGACAGAGAACTTGACTTTTTAAAAAGATTTATTTCAAAGAATACAACATTACTTAGAACAATACTTAAACGGGCATAGTGACAGACTACGGCTTAAGTGGCAGACTTGACTGACTATTGTATTTTTGGAGGCTCTATATATACTAGCCTAAAGATAAACAATTAAATAATAATAAGTTCAGAGTACAATATGATAAGGCTATAATTCTAAGCTTCTAATCCTATATGTCTTATCATAACTCCTCCCTACTTGAGTTCTAAGGTCCTTCGCCGGAACATCATTTTAATATTTTGAAAAATTGTATATAAACTAAAATGGTAATATAAGACATATTTACATGGATATTCATTCTTCAAGATATGATACAATTAATGTTTTTCTTCAAAGTAATATTTATAGTACATATTTGCATCAATAATAAAAAATTGTTGTATCTTAAAAGTAAAATATAAATGATATTTAGAATGACTAGAATATAGAAAATGCTTTTTCTTATGTACTAGTTATACTTATTTTAATAATTGATTCAACAAAAATTTAATTTTAAATTAAAACATAATTCTTCTTTCAATTTAAATTATTTTAAAAAACAATTATTATATTTTAAATTGGTAGTTTTTTCAATAGATGAAACAAAATGATTCTTCTATATTTTTAAATCGTTAGTGGTAATTTTATAATAAATAAATTTCCTCTCATCAATCGTACAATATTTTTTTACCTCATAATATAAAGTTTTATTTTGCCATTTACTCATTTCGTCGAAGTTATTTATATATTAATTAATTTTTATTCTTATAATTCTTTTGTTATCAATTAATAACTTATATTTTATTTACTATTTTAACTACTTTGAGACTCAAAAATTGAAATATTATCGCTATTTTCGCTAAACTCATCGTCTTCAATAATTTCAGATTCTTTTAGTGAAGATTTTCTTTTTTTCTTCATGTTATTTGGTCTTTTTATTCTATCAAAATGTGTTTTCTTTATTACTTGTTTATATAATAATACTGGCCGAAACTGATCTGTATGCTTTCTGTGTTGAACAGATTTTAAATAAACAGGTTCTTCTTCATTTAGTTCTGGTGGGTCTTCCCTATTTTTATTAAGTTTTTTTTTTTGTATTTCTTTTTCTTTAGAAATTTGTTTATTGATAACATCATGTATCATTTCCTTTTCTTCGTGATATTTTTGAACATATTGTTCAGTAATAGATATTTGTTGATCATTATTTTCTGGTAATATTCCAAACTTAATTAAGTGTATGGTTATAGGCAATAACGACTAATCTTAAACGTTAATCTAATTTTTCTTTACTCTGGTGCTGAATACTTAAAAGGATTTCAATTATTGTACTGTGTTGACGATTTATTAAACCTAGAGAGTTAGTGATTTGTTGATCCGAAATGTTTTTCTATCCCATCACTATCTAAGAAGTTTTTGACAAGGTTATTGTCCATTTCTTTTCCATTGTCCATCCTTATTAAATTTGGCTTGGGATAGTGTTTTATAGACGAGGAAAAGAGTGAACGCAAGTACTAGCGAGAAGACTTGGTTCCGGAGCAAGACGCCAGAGAAAGGTATTATATTCTCTATTTACTGTAGTCTGACTAGACTTGGGGTGAGGCCAGTGGGTGGTCAGTTGAAGATAGAGCCAGTAATTATTTCGTTGACAATCGTCGCGTTTGGCCACAAGACAGATAGGATTCTTTCTTTAAGTATTAGTGCACATAGAGTTGTGGTTGGAAAAGAGGGAACTGGTTTTTAAAGGGAGTTATTATGTTATTATCGGTTATGAGATAAGGATTAATGATGGTGGATAATTGAGTTGTAACTGCCATGTGATATGTAATTCTGGAAAATGTTTTATAATAGAATCAGGGTGTTTATTAGCGGTTATTAGGTAATAAGTACGTTGTAAATATTATTAGTGCATAGAATTATTGTTATAAAGGATACTATTATGGAGGATGGATGGAGGTTTAATTGTAAATTATTAATGTTATTAATGGTTATAAGATAATGAGTGCTGATGGGGAATGTTGACGTTGTAACTATTAGTGCATAGAATTATTGTTATAGATAAAGGGTTTGATGATTGTTATATAGGATGAAACTTGTTTTATTATTATTTTAGTGGATTTTGGGACTATGAGTATTGATGGAGAATCAGGTGTATGAGTCTCGTTCATATGTTATTATTAAGTACTATTATTGAGGGTGATTCTTATGTTAAATTAGAGTTTTATTTTCATTATGCTGAATGTAACTTTTATTTCAATATACTAGCGTTTGTTTGTTGATAGATAAATGTGTGGGGTTTATTTCTTCACCCAGTTTCCCCATGTACATGTAAATTTCCCCCACCCTCACCTCTCCCAGCTCTTTCTAGGTTGCCATAGGGTCTCAGAGAATAGCCGCAGGTAACATGATTATTGCATATTTATTTTCTTATGACTTTTAATATACTTTATTATTGCCGATTAGTTCAGTCTTTGTAACATTTTTTATATCTTTAATATCATTAGTTATACTTATTATATATATTTTTTCCTTATTGTCGTCGATTTTTTTTTGTATCTTTTATTTCTTTATTGTCGTCGATTATATTACTATTTATCATAGTTTTGTTTCCTTATTTTCGTAGATTATATTATTACTTATTATTGTTTTTATTTCCTTATTATTTTCGATTTCATTTGTACTGTCGATAGAATACATTTCATCAATTATTTTATATTTTATATTCTTTATTTTCATTATCATATTTCATATATCTATACTTGCTCCTAAATTGTTTATGGTTTCATATCCTAATAAAATATTGAACCTGGAACTGAAGGGAAAAACGAGGGATTTAACTTTTTTATCGATTCCAATTAGGGTTTTTATGTTGAGCATTGCACTTCGGTTACCTTCAACTATTCCTGCCGGGGTTTTCATAATAAAATTCTCCTGGTTTAATATACAGTCCGTGGGTAAAATATTAGGGTTAATGTACTTTTTACTCGAGCCGGTGTCCATAGAAGGATCCAGAGGAGGGGCACGGGGGCACGTGCCTCCCCAGACGGTTTTTTGTGTACTGTGGAGAATCCATTACAGTACATATTTATAGGCAAATCATGTGATAATAGTTGTTAAAATAACAGAAATAACATGAGTGAAACTATTGCTTAGACATTTTATTAAACCTTGCTGTAAATACTGCATGTGTATTTGTAAGTTATTGTTGAATTTTCTGCCCGTCTGCCCGTTGTGCCCCCCCCCCAGAAAAAAATCCTGGATCCGCCCTTGCCTGTGTCTATCAACCCTTTGTTTCCTTGATTGTCTACCATTTGTGGCAGAGAATCACAATCATTTATAAAATGCTCATTCAAGATGTTTTTTTGTTTTTTTGAGCCCATCTCTAAAAAATGATAGTGTTCTAAATTTCCTATTTCTTCTTTTAGTTGTTTAGTTTCCGTATCTTTTCCTATTTTTTCTTTTAATTGTTTAATTTCAATGTCTTTATCGTTTTCCGTATAATGAACTCTGTTACTAACGGTTCTCATGGGTATGGTTTGATTTTTTTCTATCTGTATTTTGGATCGGATTGTTTTGTTGCCGACCTAGAAAAAATCGTTGTTGATCATGAGGATGCCATTATTGATTATGCGTATCATTTTCATCCCGACGGTATTGTGGTTTTTTATTATAATTGTAATCTTGATTGTAATACGGTTTTTTATGATAACTGTAATTTTGATTGTAATACGGTTTTTGATTGTAACTATAATCTTGATTGTAATACGGTTTATGGTTATAACTATAATCTTGATTATAGTATGATTTATGATAATTTCTAGATTGTTGAAGTTGAAATTGATTATTTTGAGGGATTTTTTTATTTTTATGCTCTGTATCAAAATATTTTCCTTTATATGTGGAAGAAAGTGGTCCGGGTCACAATGAATTTCTCGTAGAATTTTACATATGATACCATACATATGGTGAAAAACTTTATTGATTAGCCAACTTTTCGACCTACTTGTTAAGAAGACCTACAAAGTTGGGAAACGTTGGCTAATCAATAAAGTTTTTCTCCAATTCTACGAGAAATTCATTGTGACCTCTACCCGGACCACTTTCTTCTACATGTATTATCAAGGTCAACAATTATCATTCAATATTTTCTTTTATAATTTGGATTTTCGTCAGTTATAAGACATATAGGATTAGATGCTTAGAATTATAGCCTTATCACATTGTACTCTGAACTTATTATTATTTAATTGTTTATCTTTAGGCTAGTATATATAGAGCCTCCAAAAATAAACTAGTCAGACATGCCCTGGCATGAAATCTCCTCTTTAATATCTCTCTGCAAAAGGCTGTGAGGGACTACGGTATTCAGGTCGGAAACAACAGTTTTAACCGGGTTTATTTTCTATTTTATTGTTGTAGTTATTATTGTTATTAATTCCAGTATGATTATTATTATTAGTTAGAGAAGAAATTAGTTGACTGGAACTTCTAATGTAAGGATAGAGATAGTTGGGGGTGCAGTCAATTAAAACACCATAATAAGTGCATACTTATTTATTGTGTGCCGACGTTTCGACCTACATTGTAGGTCATCTTCAGGGGTGTGACAGAAAACAGAGAAAACAAAATAACTATTAAATTACATTACAGTACCAAGAAAATGATATTATCATAATGTAACAGAAAAATTGAACTAAATAGTGAAGGAATAATATGAATAAAAATTATCTTAGAATAAATGTACAGAAAGGTGATAATGCAAATAAAATACAAAGAGAAAAAAAAATTGGTAAACAGAATGAAATACAAAATGAAAAAATATAGACATAACAAGGTGAGATATAAGAGAGAGCATACAAGTATGTAAAACCTAGTTTAATACAGATAAAATATAACATGTATAAAAATAGACTCCTAGAGAGTTAACATAAGAAAACTGAAAGAAATTTGTAACAAAATGTGATGGCAAATAATAAATAATGGAAGAATGCAAGGCAAATGATAAGAAATATGGTGAATGAAAAGTAGAAAAGTAAAATATAGATAGAAAATTGTAAATATCAGTAAGGGGAGTTAATTATATAACTTTATACAATTAAAATGAAGTTGTATTAATATAAAATATGATGTGAATATAACAGAAACATATAGAAAATAGGTATAAAATAGGTAGGTAGTAGTGGAGAATGGAGATTAAATGTAAACAAATATATGAGGCTAAATAATAATGAACTCTATGATAATAACATATGAGAGAGAGAAGAAAACACTTTATTGAAGCATTACAATCTGCCTCTTGTGGGCAATAAGTAATGGTGCTATGTAGCTTACAATCATTCCATAAAAAATCAATGATATAAACGAAATAAATGTTTAAATAAATAGATACAAGCGAAAAATTATATACAAAAATAAAGTAAAAAAAAAAAATGTATATATATATAATAAAAAAATATAATAATAATAAATAAAACATAAAAGAAATATACTGTACACATTCATACTCTATTTACAATTTGCCTAGGGTCCCCGAACTGAGCTTCTTCCTCATGAATGAGGGCAAAGCAGGAGTCCGGGAGGCCCCAGCCCCCTTTCTCAGCCGCGTCACTGGCATTAAACGCCAATGGAAGCTGGTTAAGGGCGCTTCACACACACACAGGTCGTGAGTGGATAATCTGGCCAGTGCCAGTACTCCAAATAACATTATTATATCAGGTCTCGAGGCCATTGCCGGTTTAGGCGGCGGGGTGGGTTATATGGATGTGTGGAACTGGATAATGACTGAGCCAGGGGGTTGGGATGACAGGCAAAGTTTTGGTGAAAGTTTGAAAATTTAGTAGGGATGAGATCGAGGACGAAAGAAATGTTGAGATCATTATGGAGGGTTTTGTTGGAGACATAATAAGGAGCATTGACAATAGTTCTCAGGACTTTGGATTGAAAGGATTTAATGCGTCTAATATTCGATTTTTTCGCGGTCCCCCACAGTTCCAGTCCATAGGTCCAAATAGGTTTGATGATGGTCTTGTATATTAGTAGTTTATTGTCTATTGAAAGATGGGAGGTCCTACATAGTAATCTGTATAGTTGGTTGAATCGTCTGTTAAGTTCTTGTCTTTTGAGTCTGGTATGAGGATTCCATGTAAGTCTTTTGTCTAGGAGAAAGCCAAGGTATCGTACTGTGTCGGAAATAGGTAGGACGGTTTCATTGAATTGGACAGAAGGACATGCTCCCCGGCGAAGTGTAAAAGTTACGTGTTTGCCAGCCCAAGAGCCGTCTTCACGTCGGAGGGGGTGGGAAATAGAGTGATATTTGAGGATTTTTTTGGTGGCATTCCAAAGGGAATTATCTGAAGCAGATAGTGTGGAAAGGTAGCATTTGTAGGATTCGGATCTATAGGTTGTCAGGTTCTTTTTGACTAATTTGGTGAAGTAGTTATACCGTCTCCGATCGTGAGGATGCCTGGTTCTTTGCCAAAGGGATCGGTAACGGCGTTTGATAAGGATAAGATCTTGCGGTAATGGATTTTTCTTACGGATTTTGAAGGAAGGAAGGGGTGAAGATGCAGTCCAAACTGCTTACTGGATCAAACTGGTAAAGGAATTGACGGCATCATCCAACTTCTAAGGTGTTTTTAGGGAAACTCTAAGGTCAATGGTGTCGGATACAAGCTGGTGAAATAGGTTCCTGTCAACTGGTCCCCTAATAAATGATGGCGGAGGGAGTTTGGATATTGGGACTATAGAAAGGGTAAGGATCAAAGGACTGTGATCTGAGGACAGGTCATCAAGGCGTTCTATGGAGTATTTTAGGGGACCTAAGCCAGCATGGATGAAAAAGTCAAGGAGATCAGGATTTCGGTTTGTGTCAGTGGGCCAATATGTAGGGGTGCATGGAGAAATAAATCTGGAATTATGGGAGTTAAGTGCAGAGATGAGGATGCGACCTCGGGTATTAGTAGTTCTTGAGCCCCATTGTTGATGTTTCGCATTAAAGTCTGCACCTAAAAGGAAATGAATCCCTAAGGAGTTTAGGAGAGAGCTGAATTGGGATTAAGAAATGGATTTATTAGGAGGGCAGTACACTGATGCTAAGGTGAGAGGAAAGGAAAAGGTTTTGATTGTAACAGCTGTAGCCTGAAGGATATCGTTTGATTGGAGTTGAAATGAGTGTTGGGAGAGGGATTGATGGACAATGACAGCCGTACCACCGTGAGCTTTTCCATCAGGATGGTCGGTCCGGTAGGTTTGGTACTGTGTTATATTGAGCTTCCGTTTACTGGTTAGTCGAGTTACTGTAATTAAGGCTACATCAATTTTTTTTTCATACAGTAAGGATGTTAGTTCGTCAGTGTGGTTTCGAATACCATTCGCATTCCAAAGGAGAATGGATAAGGTGGATGTCATTTAAGGATTTTGTTGGACAGGAAAGAGATGGGAAACAAGATTTGTTAGGAGAGATATTAGTGGTGTGACCATGGATTTGAACTCGGAGAGGAATGATGTGAGTAGTGTTGTGAGATCAGTAGCATTTGAAGGAGGGGGATATGAGGGATTTGGATTTTGATTCACGGGATATACTAGTTGTTGGTGCTGGATTATTGGTTGTAGAGAATTGATTTGTGGTTTAGAGAGGGGTTTGGGGGGTTCGGGTTGTAGCGTGGCCCCGAGACTGTTTGTTTGTTGACCACCTGACATTTCGGCGTAGGAAACAGCTCCATCTACAATTTTAGAAGGCTGTCTTCTTGAGGTCCTCACTTCGTCGCTGGGCCGACGTGCTGCCAGAACTTGAGATTTTATATTCTTGTAGGTTTGGCAACCTTTATAATTGGCTGGATGCCCTTGAAGACATAGTGCGCAGACAGCTGGTGTGTCTCTCGGCTTGACGCATTCTTCAGTTTTATGCGGTTCTCCGCATTTGACGCATCTTGGAGTATGATGGCAGTAGTGCCTAGTGTGCCCGTATGCCTGGCAGTTATGGCATTGCACGATGTCTTTCTTTGGGTATGGTTTTTCGATTTGAACGTGGGTATAGTATAGTCTACTTACATCTTAGATTTTTTCTACTCCGGGTGCTGGTTCTAAATCTATGAAGAAGAGAGGCAATGGAATTTTGTTGCCTGTCTCGGAGTGTACAGGATTCTTCTTGTAGACATTTGTAATTTGTCTAACTTTGAAGCCCATGGCGGTGAGCTCCTCCTCTATGACGTCAGCAGGGATGGTTGGGTGCAATTTTCTGACTACCACTCTGATGGATCTCTCCTCCTTTAGTTGGTACGTATGGTAATCTGCCTTGATCTCCGTTGGGTACTTGACTATATTTCATTATGTCTCGGGCGTGTCTGACTGGATCTTTGTATCGTTGGTCCTGCTAGTGCAATGGTATTTTCCGGTGCCTACTGCCTTATTCAATTGTGTGCAAAGAAGCCTAAAGTTTTTTATGCTCCGTACGAAAATTGGTGGAGGCCTGTGCACTTTAAGGGGCGATGTGGTCTCCATTGCTTCACTAGGTAGATTTGTTAGGGGCTGAAATCTGTTGGGTGAGTAGAAGGGAGAATATTCAGTGAACTCAGTAGATGACCCTGGTTGGGTATTTTCATTCGGCGGTCCTGCCTTGGGTTCCTTATTATCATTCGGAGTAGTAGGAGGTTTGTCGACTTTACGCCTTCTATTAGGTTTTGGTTTACTTGGGATATTTCTCGTAGTTGATTCTAGGGATCGACTTCTCTTTGTATTTCCTTTTTTATCTGATTTGCTGGATAATACTTGATGGTAAAACTTCATTTTGGAATATTATGTCACTGGAGCAGATAGTAGTAAAGGAAAAAAAAGGTAGGACAGAGAGGAAAGGGAACTAAATAAAAATAAAGAGTTCGTATGAGATCTGATCTGAATACGGCACAGATCAGCCTCATTCGGTGCCAGAGGCAGCACTGATAGCTGATAGGGTCAGTCTTACCTTATACTGGTTGGGGATGAACCTGCCGCGACCAGCACAAAGACAAGTAACTCCTATCTCTTAAATCACTTAATTTTATAATTAATATAGTCACGTTATAAGTCCGTAATTAGCTACGAAACTTCACATTTTACTTCACTGGTACACAGACTATGACTATGTAAAAAGCCGTGAATGTACGATAAAAGTTAATGGGTATAAAAAAAAGTATCACAGAGACGGTGTTGCTCACTCCAGCGCGTGCTGTGAACTGATATTAACATATGATGGATGCCAAAAGATGATCTGAGAAACAGGTGCGAGAAAGGTGAAGGTGGGTAGGATGGAGATAAGATAAAGATTAAGATGTGTACTAACCAAATATACCGAGTGGCTGCGAGGAAGGGCAACTGCCACCCGGCAGGATTTTTATATAGGATTTTTTAAGGGAGTAAAAAATCCTTAGTTACGCTGTCCTTCGGAAGGGACGTTACACGGGGGTCCCTTGCCTTTACGATGTCAGGTACTCGTTAAAAATCCCTATCCTAATTAAACCTGGATAGGCAAAATTTAGAGCTCCCACTGTAGCATCGTCCGATTAGCCATAGCAGCATAAAGTGACGTTAAATGAACTAACAACAACAACAGGGCAACTGCCAACTGAAATACGTTACAAATGAATCGGAAGCGCTAACCGCGATTTCTGACGGCCAAAAAAAAAAAAAAAAAAAAACTAAGAGAGATTGGGAAAATGCATAATACAGTGAATATTAGTGACACGTAAATAATGTAAAAGACGTAAAAAAATTAAAGACAAGGGAAAGAAAGAAAACCAAGAGAAATAATGACTAAATTCATGAGAAACGGTAGAGAGATAAAAATAAAATATAAGTCAAATGGTCAAAATCTGTATATATAGGGGAGGAGGGGATGTATAAATAGGAGAACAATATGATAATAGATAATAGAAAATAAAATATGATATGTAGATAATATAATAACGGAAAATAGGTGATCAGTGTGTATATAGGAGATGATATATAGACATGTAAGCATTCTAGAATAATTTAAGAATTTAAGGTTATTTAAGTAAATTAAAAATTTGGGAGTAGGTTAAGGATAGGTGATGGTAGTCAGACTTGAGATTAACATTAGAGGAATCTAAATTGATGTGGATGGTTTCCGAGAGGATGCGTTTATTATAATTGGGAACAGAAGCTAGGATAGACGTATTTTCAAAGTCGAAAATGTGGTTAAAAGATAGGGCATGTTCGGAGAGTTTTGAAGCGGTTAGGTTATGGGAGGAAATGGAGTATTTGTGTTGGGTAATGCGGTCTTTAAGGAGGTTTTTAGTTTCGCCGATGTAGGAAGAGTTGCACTTAGGAGTAGAGCAAGGGATACGATAGACAACCTGAGAGCGTAGTTTTAGGGGAATGGTATCTTTTACTCGGGTATAATTATTGGAGAGTTTGTTATGGGATTTGAATGCGATACATAAATTGGGGATCGAGGAACGTAAGGATTTTTGAACGCTATTTGAGAGGGAGGGTATATATGGCAAGGATCTATATATACGGACAGATGGCGGATGTGGAGACCGGGTGTGGGTGGGTGTATTTCTTATCGTTTGCCTTGCATTCTTCCATTATTTATTATTTGGCATCACATTTTGTTACAAATTTCTTTCAATTTTCTTATGTTAACTCTCTAGGAGTCTATTTTTACACATGTTATATTTTATCTGTATTAAACTAGGTTTTACATACTTGTATATCTCTCTCTTATATTTCACCTTGTTATGTCTATATTTTTTCATTTTGTATTTCATTCTATTTACCAATTTTTTTTCTCTTTGTATTTTATTTGCATTATCACCTTTCTGTACATTTATTCGTAGATAATTTTTATTCATATTATTCCTTCACTATTTTGTTCAATTTTTCTGTTACATTATTATATTATCATTTTCTTGGTACTGTAATGTAATTTTATAGTTATTTTGTTTTGTCTGTTTTCTCTCACAGCCCTGAAGATGACCTACAATGTAGGTCGAAACGTCGGCACATAAAAAATAAGTATGCACTTATTATGGTGTTTTAATTGACTGAACCCTCAACTATCTCTATCCTTACATTATTATTAGTTGTTTGATGTATTGTTTATTTCTTAACCTACTTTTCCACACGTGTCCTTGACTATACTTTGTTTCCCAGCCAGCCCTTTTCAGGTGTCCACGAAGTCCAAAATAGGATCTGCAGGTAACAATAGCATTAGTGTATGGACCGGTTATGAGTATACCAGGCGAAAATTTAAGGAAATACTATGAAAAAAACAAGCACAGAGCAATACAATGAAAAAAATGAAGTTGCGGCCATGACGAGCTTCAGGGTAAAAATTAAAAGTAGAGATGTGGGAATTATGGTGATACCATGAAAAGGATTGGTCTAAGAAGATACATAAGTTTTTAACAGTATCTTCTTGAATTATTGTAAACAATACATATAACTCAGAAGGAGATAAATAAAAATATATTCGGGAGTGACCTGCATAAAGGTGATGGGAACCATGGAGATTGTACTAATCTTTCAAGTTGTGTTGAGAGATTGGTTCAATTGAATGATTGACATTGGTCAGAAATCCGCGGTGGGAGAAGTGGTGAGAGAAACTTTTTATTCAATGGATGGATGATGCCTTTTTTCAGGTGTGAGTTCAAATGTATCAAATAGCTATAGAGGTTTGTTTATTAGTTCCTGAGATATTGTAATTATCAAATTATATTATTTATTTTTTTAGGGTTCAATAAATTTTTCCAGTTTCTTATCCTGATGAGGTAAAAAAGTTTTTAAGTGTTTATTTCCTTCATTGTTGAAATTAGTACGGCTTTTAAGGGAAATTTGGTGGCCTTTGGGCTTTCTTTCAGAAAAATATTAGTTAGACACAAGTGCTTATAACCAATAAATTATCAGTTAATAATAACTAGTTCTAGTGTGATGCATAATGATTTATCTGGTACAATGTATTATGACAATTATCAGGTTATTTTTCTTTAATGTATATATACCTCAGGGAAACTGAAGCTAAACTAGCTGAATCAGAAGAGAAAAGGCTGCAATTTCAACGAAAACATGAATCTATGAAGAAGAGAATAGATGGGCTTGTAGAGTTTTCTAAGGAGTTAATCTTAGAGCATGAGAGTTTGTTGAAAGGAGTCCATGGAGAACTGTGTCTCAATGAAAATCTATCATGTAGGATAAATAAAATCAAACAACAATTGAAGGTAATGAACTGTTTTATTTATGATTTTTCATAATTATTGGTCAACTGTTTTGAATTTTAAATATTTTTATTTTAAAGAGAAAAGATACGCCCCCTCCGGGATTCGAACCCGGATTCTCTGTCTTTCCGTGACAGCGCTCTATCCATTTGAGCCACCAGGGTCGCCTGCCGGCAGAGGACAAATCTTTGCGACAAATCAGAGCTCAAATGGATAGAGCGCTGTCACGGAGAGACAGAGGATCAGGGTTCGAATCCCGGGCATTTCTTTTCTGTTTAAAATAAAAATATTTAAAATTCAAAACAGTTGACCAATAATTATAAAAAATTATAAATAGTAATATGACGTAAGTCAATAAGATCCTAAAATTAAAATTAATGTTCAAAGAACATTCGTTCTCGTGTATACATCGCAAAAATTGCGAGAACACGAGGACATGGGATCGATTTGTCCTCTGCCGGCAGGCGACCCTGGTGGCTCAAATGGATAGAGCCCTGTCACGGAGAGACAGAGTATCCGGGTTCGAATTCCGGCCGGGGGCACATCCTTTCTCTTTAAAATAAAAATGTTTTATTTATGATATGCTAAGCTTTATTTACACGAGCAGATTTTATGGCCAAGTCTTGACCACATTCTTTTCTATCAGAATGAAATATCCTGAGTTTAGCGGAGATGTGGAATCGCCTTTCAGTAAGGATATTGCCCTATATCACGGTCTTTACAGGTTGCGAGGATTGGTTTGAATGGTTTCCTGCTTTGATCGACCGTTGCATAGAACTTTCTTACCTCACTGCTAGCTTTAAACATTTCGGCAGCCTCTAGCTCTTTTCCCTTCCGCATCTGCTTTATTTTTATGAAGTCGTTTCTCTAGACTTTTCAGCCTTCTATATTCCTCAGCTGTTCGTCTAGTCCTTCTCGCCAGCACAGCTCTGTACGCTGTATTTTTCGTCTCTGTTGCGTGTGAGCATTCCTAAACAAACCACGGTGACTTGGTTATTCTTTCTTTTGCTGCTAAGATGTTTTCGGCTACTTCGAACACTGTTGAGTGGATCTTTCTCTATTGATTATCTACTTCGCTCTCTTTATAGTTAGACGTGGCAAATTTTTGGTCCATTGTGTTCACATACCGTATCCTTTCCGCAGAGTGAACTGGCGCTGTGGGTTGAACTTAACCGACAGTTAAGGCGGCTGATTCGACGATACGTGATACCATGAAAAGTGATGATTGCTTAAGACAGCAGGGTGGAGATCATGGAAGTCGGAATCCGCTTAAGAGTGTGAAACAACTCACCTGCCGAAAACGCTGGCCCCGAAAATGGATGGCGCTATAGCGTCGTTCCTCTACTCTGCAATCAACGGCAAATCATAGCGGGGAGAATCCATCAAGACGTAATACTATCGCTTTCATTATTCAATAATATATTTTCATGAGAATAGTAATAATAAACAGCAAACTACTTTGTTTGTAAAAAAAACAATGACTTGTATAGTTGATCTTGATCTATTCAACGTCAATGGAATTTTTTTATTCTCTTTATATTTTCATCCACACCTGTCAAATACAAGTAATTGACAATCAGCAGATTGGCTGACTGGAAAATAATATAGAATGACGTGAAAGGCGGTACGAAGAACAGTACCCAACCGTACCTCTCCATTGGCTTGCTTTAATTTCCTACTGTAATAGATCCCTCACCCACATTCTTTTTAGTCTCCTCCTAGTGTATTGTTTTAGTCTCTGTACAGTTTTTCTTGAAAGCATTTGTAGTACGTTCGTATGAGTTCGTCAGCCGTTTGTATTTTAAGTCCGTATGCACAGTTTTGTTATTGATGTACCATGGTGCTTTGGTGATAAGTCTAAGTACATTTGACTGAAAAGTTTGCAGTCGTTTTCTGTGAGTCTGTTTAGCGATGCCGTAAATTTGTAATGCATATGTCCAAACTGGTTTTAGTAAGTAAGTGTACGTATTCAATTTCTGTCTTAAATCTAATTTGGAGTTTTTCCTGAATAGCGAGTACATTAATTGCGTTTGTGATTTGCGTTTCATCTTAACATGTGGACCCCATGTCATCTTCCTATCAAATGTTAGTCCAAGGTATTGTACTTTGTCTCTCTGTGGGATGGGTGAGTTATTAAGGTAAATGGGAGGGCATGTGCCACGTCTAAGAGTAAAAGTGATGTGTTGTGATTTTTCGTGGTTCAGTCTGATTTTCCATAGTTGGTACCACTCTTTCATCTTTTGTAAGTTGTGTTGTATGTTTTGTGAGGCCTGTGTCACGTCTTGATGTTTGGTGACCATGCCAGTGTCGTCAGCGTAGGCTGCGATTAGTGTGTTAGGACTTTGTGGAATTTCGTTTGTATATGTTATGTACAATAGCGATGCAAGCTGAGGCACACCGGCTAAGATCGGTCTTATTGAAGATAGCTCTGAGCCCTGTCGGACTGAGAAAAATCTGTCTGCAAGGAATGAGATAAGAATCAGATAATAAGTGTGTGACATTACGTTCTTGAGCTTAAAGGAACGTCGAACAGCACCATTTGTTTATAGATTACAGACAGGCATACGACAAAAAAAGGAATTTAATATTAAGAGAGGTGTTAAACTGGGAGATCCTCTTTCCCCAGTTTTATTTAATATGGGGTTCAACATCTAATAAGAAGTGGTCATGAGGTCGATCCGGACAAGGCCTGGAGGATGTATCTACCACAGACTGACACAGCATCTAGCGTTTGCAGATGACATTGTGATCATAGGAAGAACAGTCAGTGCATTACTTGGAGCATTCGAGGAATGCGAAGTAGCAGCTAGTAGAACAGGTCTGGAAATTAATATGGAAAAAACTAAATATATGAGGACCAGAAAGGAAGAAGAAGGGAGCAGGCATGTCGAGGGGGCTGGGTATCGTTTCGAAAGATTACAGCAGTTTAAGTATTTGGGCACGGTTATCACAGAAGATAATAAGATTAGACAAGAAATTAAACCGCTGGCAATCGAAGCTACTGGTCTCTAATGAAAATATTTCGAAACCGAAATATATCCAAAGCTCTCAAAATAAGAGTGTATCGGGCTGTCCTTCGACCGGTGGTCATGTATGGAAGTGAGTCTTGGACACTGACATGCAACGATGAAATGCTTTTAAACATGTGAGAAAGAAAAATCCTCAGAAAGATCTTTGGCCCTACAAAAGAAGGAAATCGCTGGCGGATGAAGACAAGCGAGGAACTATGAAATCTATATGGTACACCAGATATTGCTGCCACGATTAAGAGTGCCAGGATAAGATGGCTGGGGCACTTAGAAAGATTGGAAAGAAGTAGATTTTAAAAAATTATGATGGACGGACACCCTGGTGGAAGTAGGAGCAGAGGGAGACCTAGACTTCGTTGGCTGCAGGATGTGGAGGACCTTTGGACGTTGGGCGTCGGCAGATGGAGAAGGGCAGTCGAAGACAGGTCGGAGTGGAGGAGGATCACGGAGGAGGCCATGGTCCTGCAAGGCGTATTGAATTATAGATTTTCGTTAGGAACACTAGAGCTTTCCTAGGCATTTTAGGCTGGAGTATCTTAGTATTTTTTAAGTCATAGCCCGGGGCTTTTTTTTTTTGGTAAATGCCTAATTAGTTCTGCTACTTCTGTTTGAGTGAATGAAGGCGGTGGTAATGTTAGTTGTAATGGAACTTCAAGTGTAATATTTAAAGATATTTAGTGTTCTGTGTTTGTGAAGCCAGTATGTGGTGTCATCACGGAAGAAAGATGATTTACAGTCTTGTGTACTGCTCTTAGTCCTTTTGCAATAAAAAATTCCAGTAAGTCCGGGGTTTTGCGTCTAGAAGTAGGCCAGTAAATAGGAGAATTTTGAGTTGATGTGTCTAATGAATGTTCATGAAGAGCATATCACAAGTTCCTACTTCTTTGTGTACACAATGTTGAACCCCAGCATTGGTGTTTCACGTTGAAATCACCCCCTGCGATAAAACATCTACCTAACCTTTTAAAAAACTCGGAAAACATCGAGGATGTAAGCTTGTACCTAGGGGGACAATAAACTGCAGCGAACGTGATATTTTTCTGTTTTGAATGTAATGTGATTCCAGTTGTCTGTATATGTGGTGTGATGGGTAAATGAATGGGACTTTGCTTTAATGACGATTTGATGATAATGGCGGTGCCACCGTGTGCCGTTTTGTCAGAGTGATCAGTAAATAATCTTTAAAATCTGTAAATAATATAGTCTGAAATATAGATTTTTGATCGTGAAGTAATATATGTTTCAGTGATAAGTGCTATACCTTGTCCTTTTTTCATGTAAATGTAAATCAAGTTCAGTCCTGTGTTTCATCAATCCATTAGCATTCCATAGGAGAAGTGACAAGGCTTTTAAACATGTGGAAAGAAAAATCCCAGCTGTTGAAAAATTAGGGGGCATGGTTGTGGCTCCAGGCTTTTGTAACCTGAGCTAACTGTTGGAGAAGATTAAAAAGAGGGTGGGTGAGGTTGTTAAGACCCATTAGTATTTTAAATAGTTGCGGGGCAGTATCATAAGGGGGTACCGGCTGAGTACTGTTATTCATCATACCTGTTCTAACATCATAGTGTTGTGGTGTCGACTTTGTTACTGGTGGACTTCTTGGCTTCTGCTGAGATTCCACGCTGTTCTCCGGGTGTCCTGGAAGATGGTGCTGTACAGGTCTGAGGTTGAGCTGGTGTAGGCCGCTGGTTGTAATGTCTTGCAGGAAGGGGGGAAAAAAAGAAAAAGGTTGTAATGTCTTGAGCTACGCTGAATTCTTAAGTTCCTCAGTGTTTAGCAGCCTTTGTAGTTGGCAGGATGTTAGCCACCATAATTGACTCAAGTAGCACGAGTTTCTCTTGTTAAGATTTGCTTTCATGGTGCCGGACACACCTTACACACCTTGGTGGGTGGTTACAGTAGCCTCTAGTGTGACCATATTGTTGGCACCTTAAACACTGAGGAATGTCTATTTTCTTCCGCGGTTCTTGGATGGGTATTTTTGTGTAATAGATAGATTTCAAATCGTAGATGTCTTCTTTGAAAGTTTCTTTTGTAATGTTTACAAAGAACATTGGAAGGGGCTTCTTAAATCTTGAAATAACGTTGGTTACATTAGAAGCTTCGTAACCTTTTTCTTTCAATTCCTCTTTTATAATAATGATTGGTGTAGTGTGATGGAGGCCCTTAATCACTAACCTGGGGCATCTGTCCTGTGGGAGCTGAAAGCTGTGAAAATATGCGCCTTCACTTCAACGTCAATTGTAATGGAAAAACTTGTAGTTGTTGAGAATTTTGATAAATTGAGGTTAAATTTATAAAGGGGATTTTAGGATTCGCTATAAGAGATTCACACTACAATAATTTCATATTCACAGTAAATTAAGTTATTAAATTATTAAGTAAAGTTATTAAAATACAAAATGCTTTTACATTAATAATATATTTAAAGAAAAAACAAATATTTATTAATTATTATAATAATAATAATAACTATGGGTAATGAGAAGGGTTTACGGTATTTTTTCTGAGCAGTTATTTAAAAGAAGAAAATCGGGTATAATTGTGAAACTTTTGTTCATTGTCTTGCTTTATTCAGGGTGTTGAATTGGAGACACTGGAACAAATTAAAGTGCTTGATGAAAATATATGCTCACAAGTGGAAAGGGTGAATCGAGTTCAAACTGAAAAGAATAAGGAGTTTTTAAAACTTAAAGAAGAGTTGCAATTAAAAGAATCTAAAATTAAAGAACTGAAGAACGCGGCTAAGTAATTATTTTGTGCCATTAGATGAAGTAATTTTTATTATATTATTTAACCAGTGATTTTTGTTGTTTCAATACCCCATGTTTTAGAAACCGAGAGAAGGAAATGAAGTTAGCATGGGACGCTGCTATTCAGGATAAGAAGATATAAAGTTTTCTAGTTATTGCCTAAAAATGCTATGATGATTAAGTTCCTTTCATGAATTCATCAAAAGAAACGTATCCATACTATTATTTTTTCGATACTTCGAAAAGTCTTGTTTTTTTTTAAAGAATAAATGAGGTATAATTACTTTTTTATTTCCAGTTTCCCTATCATTATGTTTCGCTATAAACAATATGGTATGAATAAAAAGAAATGCAGTAAAGAAGTTAAGAGAACCCCTATAAAAACGAGACTGCCTTTGGAGCAAGGAAAAATATAAAAATTTCAAAATATTAAAAGATAAAGACCACCAACATTTTTATTTTTTTAAGATTTTGAAGCATCATTGACATTTTTTCACAATTTTTCATAAGACGCCGATATTTCAATTTTCCCTAAATGCTATTCGAGGTTAATTTCTAACTTTTTATTTTCAGCAAGAGACTAGTTCCAAAATTCGGTAGTTTTAAAAATTTATAGTAACTTATGTATATATAACTATTATATATACATATATATATATATATATATATATATATATATATATATATATATATATATATATATATATATAAAGTTAAGACAAGACGATGATCGCATAGTCGCTAATATAGCTGCCATTGTAAACAGCTGTTAGAATCAGTGTTAATTATAATCGAGTATGCGCGCCGATTTCCAAATAGAAGAGTGCCTAATCAACGAGTCTTTTCGTTAACTTTTAATAGACTACGAGAGACTGGGTCATTCTTAATACGTAATGAAGGCGACCAATTCCAGGCAGCAGTAAGAGCAAATTATCGGAGAAGAAATGTTGTCCAACGCTACTTCGATAACAATCCTGAGACTAGCATCCGAAGAGCATCTGCTGCATAAGCAATATCGCGGCAAGCAATATGGCGAACTTTGACAGGTGATAATCGCTACCCATACCATGTTCAAAAAGTTCAGAATTTATTACCTCAAGATTATGTCAAGAGATTGAATTTTAGTAACTGGTTTCTTGAAAAAATTCGCGATGATAATTTATTTCCATTAAAAATTATATGGACCGATGAAGCTACCTTTACAAGAGGAGAAATTGTTAATCAAAGAAATTATCATGTATGGGCTGTTGAAAATTCCAGAGCTATTGGAGAGAATAGGTTTCAGCATGAATTTGCTATTCATGTTTGGCTTGGAATTTGGAACGGATTACTGGTGGGACCATATTTTTTACCTGGAAGATTGAATGGTATCACATTTACACATTTTTTGGAGAACGACTTTTCTAATTATTTAGATGACATACCCTTACAACAGCGGATTGAAATGTGGTTCCAACTCGATGGATGTCCAGCTCATTATAGCAGAGTTGCTTGAGTTTGGCTGGATATAAATTATCCACAACGATGGATTGGACGTGGAGGAGTAGTACCTTGGCCACCCAGATCACCTAATATGACACCCATGGATTTCTTCGTACGAGGAACCTTGAAGCAGAAAGTTTATTGGGTGTCAATCAACTCAAGAGAGCAATTAAGAGACCGAATCATAGATGCAGTGCACCAAATATCATCAGAACAATGTTTAGCTGCAATTTATGAAGTGAGTGCTAGATGTAATGCTTGCATTGGTGCATGTGGACAACATTTTGAGCAATATTTACATTAAAAAGAACATAAAATTAATATAAATTTAAATAAATAAGTATAAAAATGAAAACTTGTTTTGTTTCTTTTTTTGCGATTTTCTCTAAAACTAAGCAAAAACGAGCAAATCTCTAAAGGACTTTTTGTCTTAGTTTTTCGGTCCCCTATAAGTTCCTGAAGTTTTGCCATTTAAATTCGGTATACCCTGTATATGTATATATACATTTTAAATATTTGAAAAGATTTAACATTATAAGAACAGACGCATGTGATGAAGATGGACAGACCCACACTTTCAGACACATACTATATGACTGTTCACGATACGACCGACAAAGAATTAAATTGATAAAAAACATAATACTCAAACGAGGAACTTGGCCTGAGACAAAACATTTAATTTTTTCTAAATTTAAAACTGACTTATTATCATTTATAAAAGACATAAATTTTGATCAGCTCTAGGACATAAGAAGTGCAATTCACCAGATACCTGGTTTTTCATTTTTAATTGTAACTGTTATGAGTATAAATATATGTGTATACATTTTTATTAAGTACTATCGCTAATCGTAATGTATAACTCATGAATTGATTTTTTTTTTTTTTAGTTACATCATTTATATCATAAAACCTTTCATTTTTGTTTATTTGTATATTTGTTAAATTTATTTATTTTTCATTACATAATTTAGGATTACAAGTTTAATTTTAATTTTATTCTCAGAAATTATCAATTTAGTCAAACTATAAATTTTGAATTTCTTGTATTGTTAAATTTTACTAAAATGTATTCTGTAATTATGATACCAAATTGATCTGTAATTATTAACATCACATCTAATGACATGTAATATGCTTACTTAAGTATGGAGCATGTCCTAATATTAATAAACGGTCCCTCCATGGGGTTACCATGGGGGGAACAAATTAAAAAAAAAAAAAAAAATATATATATATATATTTTTATCGAGTTTCAGTCCTTCTTTAAACTTCTTGGACGACGATTCGAGACTAGATTAGTCTCATACTCATGCCCTGACAGTGAAAAAATGAGCTTTTAGTAAAAACATTAAATAGCACCCTAAAATAAATATAAAATGACATGTGTAAGTTGTAATAGATAGGATGTACTTACAAGTTTCAAAGAATGGATCAGTTTATAATTAATCAGTTACTTCTCAATATATCATAAAATGTTTATATTGTAATAGCTTTGATCAATGACTAAGTAATCTATTTTCAGGGACAGCAGTTTATTGAATTGTTGATCATATTAGATTATTTTTATTTCATTAGGAATTAATTAAATTTGCATAACGCAAGCTTAGACCTTGAACATCCGATTTTTTGTTTACATCGCCATTTTTATATTTCTCTATAGATATCATTTCTTTTATATTCCGTTTGAAACTATTTTTCTCTTGGTGTATTATTTTTGGTTTATCAAATTTAAATGTATGTTGTGTATTTCTAAAATGTGTAGTGAGAGCTGTTTGATCTGGTGTATTGGGTTTTTTTATTATTGAATCACAACCATATTTGTGTTGGTACACTCTACGTTTTAAGTATTGTTCCGATGTCTCGAAATAGAACACAGTATTTTCTATCTATTCACTCTGGTCGATACATACACATGGCCTTGAAGACATAGTGCGCAGACAGCTGGTGTTTCTCTCGGCTTGAGACACTCTTCAGTTTTACGCGGTTCTCGGCATTTGACGCATCTTGAAGTATGATGGCAGCAGTACCTAGTGTGCCCGTATACTTGGCCGTTATGACATTGCACAATGTCTTTCTTTGGTTATGGTTTCAGATTTGAACCTGGGTACAGTAAAGTCTACTTACATCATAGATTTTTTTCTACTCATGGTGCTGGATCTAAATCTATGAAGAAGAGAAGCAATGGAATTTTGTTGCCTGTCCCGGGGTGTACAGTATCCTTCTTGTAGACATTTGTAATTTGTCTAAGTTTGAAGCCCATGGCGGTGAACTCTTCTTCTATGACGTCAGCAGGGGTGGTTGGGCGCAATTTTCTGACTACCACTTTGATGGATCTCTCTTCCTTTAATTGGTACGTGTGGTAATCTGCCTTGGTCTCCGTTAGGTACTTGACTATGCGTCGGTATGTCTCGGGCGTGTCCAACTGGATCTTTGTATCATTGGTCCTACTGGTGAAATAGTAGTTTACGGTGCCTACTGCCTTAATGAATTGTGTGCAAAGAAGCCTAAAGTTTTTTATGCTCCGTACGAAAATTGGTGGAGGCCTGTGCACTTTAGGGGCCGATGTGGACTCCATTGCTTCACCAGGTAGATTTTTCAGGGTCTGAAATCTGTTCAGGGATGAGTAGAAGGGAGAATCTTCAGTGAACTCAGTAGATGACCCTGGTTGGGTATTTTCATCCGACGGTCCTGCCTTGGGTTCCTTACTATCATTTAGAGTAGTAGGAGGTGTATCGACTTTACGCCTTATATTAGGTTTAGGTTTACTTGGGCTACGCATGAAAATTACCTCAATATTGCTCCGCTTATCCCGCGATGCTTCACAGTCCTCACTTATCGTAATGAATTTGTTGATCCTTTAGCTGTCCAATGGTCTAATTAAATTTCGGATCGTGATGACATAATGCATGATATAATGCAACACCAAACTTTATCCCCCGATTTTGTTATCATACGTTTTTTTAATTGTCTCCCACTATAGAAGCAATTTTAAAGACGTATTCACATCAAAATTTAATATATTTTGATTATCATTAGATTTTTTTAATCGGAAAAAAATATCAACTATGAGTACATATATTATCGATATTTAACAATTGATTCATATAAAATTAGTAACACTTTAATTTAGTGCGGTTGAAATGATGCTTTGAATACAACTTATATAGTCTATTGCAATGGATTCCTTACTTTGGAGTCTATTACTGACGCGATGGAGTGTGCCAGGCATAAACAAATGCTAGATTACTATGTTTTAAAGAATTGCTTACAATATTCCAATAAAATATTTTAGAATTCTAAACATGACTTTTATCCACCTAGCTTGTACTAATCGAACAACTGTGCGCTCCCTAAAAAAGTATATGAGGGAAAGACGATATATAAAGAATGGGAATATAACATTTTTAACCTATTCACAAAAAGGGAAAGCACAAGCGAATGAAGTAATTATTGGTCAATATTTTCTAAGTATAAAAGCAACTTTTTACTTAGTACCATGATCAAATTTGGAGGGCACTAAGAGCAAAGAATGTGGCGAATGATATTTTACTCCCAATACAGTCAACTTATCAGGCACCGAAAGGTATTGAGAGAATCAATTGTCTCGAGTCAAAGAATTTTCAGAAGGAAAAGTGGATGAAGCCGGAAGATAGCCTCCTCAGTCCTCATATATTGCTGTGGAAATCCATTTGTAACCTATCCCCAGCTGTTGTGTAGAGTTTTGTGTAGTGTTTTTTATCCTCCTTTTTTTTGCATATTTAATTGTAAATTGGTCTGGATTTTGTTATTGGCTATTATCCTTCTCTTATCGATTCTGTAATAAATCTTGGGATAGTTGATGTTTTATTTTTTACAAGAAGCTAGCACCTCCAGAATAGTACTATTAAGTTCGATAGTTATGGACAGGATCCTATTAGCCCGTAGACGCACAAGGCTAACTGATGACTATCAAGCGTTCAGGGCTCTCCACTATTTGACACAGTCTACAATCAGGCAGGCAAAAACCAAATACTTCCACGAAGCCCTTTCATCTGCTCCCGATTCTAAATCCAAATGGCATCTCCTTCGAAAGCTTTCTCTCCTTAATTCATCTTCCTCTAGGTCCTTTCCAGCCTCTCCCGATGAAATAAACTCCTATTTTTTGTCCACCTCAGTTAATATTTCAAATTCATCCTCCCCCGTATTTTCCCCAACGCCATCTTTCAACCCTGACAACTTTTACTTCGCTGACATTTCACCCAACGACATTATTTCCTCTGTTCTGAAATCCCACTCCTACTCCGCAGGCTTTGATGGGATTCCTGTCAAACTGATAAAATCCTGTCTTATCGAGATTATACCTGTTCTACTCTTTATATACAATTTTTCACTGCAAAACGCAGTATTCCCTACCTCTTGGAAAAAAGCGATAGCCCACCCTATCAACAAATCCTCTAACCCTGTTTCACTCCAAGACTACCGCCCAATCTCAATTCTTTCCAACCTTTCCAAGCCTCTAGAAAGAACAGTCCAGTCACAAATGTCAAATTTCCTCGAACAGTCCAACCTCCTTGACCCACTTCAATCAGGTTTCTGTCCCGGTCTCTCCTCCCCTGTTCAACTGCTATATCAATGATCTTCCTAAAGCTGTTCACTACAGTTCCCACCATCTATATGCTGACGACTTCCAAATATATTTCTCCTTTCCTCCTTCTGAGCAATTAATTGCGTTTGCCTGTATTCAGGAAGACCTACATAGGATCAGTGTCTGGGCAAAACTGAAGAAACTGGAATTGAACGCAATGAAAGCTCAGACCATTGTTTTAGGTTCCACATCCACCACCCATTCCCATTCCATCCACACCCTCCCAACATTAATCCTAAACGATCATCCTATCTCGTTCACCTCTTCTGTGAAAAACCTAGGCATCACCATCGACCAAAACCTTTCTTGGAAATCACACATCGCCCAGATATCCCGACGGTCAATTAGTTCCATCAAGTTATTCCATCATTCTCCTCTTCTCCTTATACAATCTTCCCGTAAGCTTCTAGTATCTTCTCTCATCTTCCCACAATTTGACTATTGTAGCGTGGTATATGGAGGCCTTTCTAAAATGCTTGAAGACAGACTAAAGAGAATAATGAATTGTTCCCTAAACAATTCATAAGATTTGTGCTTGGTACTCCTAGGCGTTTGCGCGTGTCCCACCTTTATGATGAGTTAAAGTGGCTCTTCCCTCCCTTCCGAAGACAATATTTCCTCTGTTCATTCTTATACCAATCCATTTACTCTCAACACCCTTCATATATTTATAGTCTCCTCCAATTCAAATCCTCAGTTCAACATCCTAGCTTCCAGCACATCCTAGCTTCCCAAGAAGATTCTCTAAGCAGGTTAGTCATTTTCTTAGATTGTAATGTATAGAATAATTCATTGTGTTATTTATTTCTTTTAATTTTGTTTTTTAAGAAGCTGTACATCATGTAAAGAAATTATTGCATGCTAGCTCATGCATTTAACAAAAGCCATGAATTTATCTATTCTCTTTAATTGCTTAATATCTTGTTAAGATTTGTACTGTTTATTTACTTATTATTATTTTTGTTTAAATATTTCTTTTTAAATTGTTTTTTGTCACTTTTTACACGCTCTATGATTTGTAACATGTAGCCTTCTGGTCAGATAAATATTATGTTTCTTTTTCTGTTCATATCTGTTATTCTAAAGGGACATAGTCCCAGAATAAAGTTACTTTTCTATTCTATTCTATTCTAAAACAATAGTAAATGTCAATAAATACATGGTAGAAAAAATATATAATATTTTTTTGGTGGTCTTGGATTACAAAAGTAATTTAACAAAATAAAATTTATTCTGACCAAATATTTATTTATATTACAATTGTGATCACCGAAAAATAGATAAATTACAATTCCATGTATTAGTACTTAAAGATGTAGTATTGAACTAACTGTACTATATTTTTATTAGTTACAAATCACTTATAATTATAAGTTAATATTTAAAAATATAGCACATTTGTATTGATTATTAGTAGCATTAAATATTAACAATAATTAACTATTCTATTATTTAAAAATCATATAGTTTCTAAATTATAAAGTGTTATTAATAAATCCTAATTATCACAAATATATTGATTATGAAGCACTAATTTGAAGCTTTTAGGCCAAGCATAATTTTAGGCCATTAAAACCACGCAGATATTGAACCCAGCACAGGTAGTTTTCTGAATCACATTTTACAGTATGGCAACATATTTTATTGGACCCAGCACATGCATCACTCTAGGCACAGCTTTACTATGAGTTTTTGGGCCAGGGATTTCGAAGTAAATTTATACTGATAACTTATAACCCATCTTTATTATATCATATCTAAATAAAAAAATAACTGTAAATAACGGTATATAATTGGAAGGGAATTAAATTTAAAAAAAAAAGTTTTTTGTTTTTAATGAACAAACAAAGTGCAACACTCATCATAAAATTGATACAAAGCCTTTTTAATTTTATTGAATTCGATTTTGCTTTCATCATCCTATTTTAAGTTTCTTTGGTAAAAATTTCCAGTCATTGTAGTTAACAATTTATATCATAATGCCATTTAATAAAAGATAAATATTTCCATGAAAACTAATTTTACAATTTACGAAGATAACGTCGTAAAGAAGTGAGGGTTTTGTTGTTAATCGGTATTTCTCTACCCTTCAATTCAATGGTATAAGTCTATTTGGAGTTAACTAATTGTTTATTCTTTTAAATAATTTTAAAGATTATTATTTCATAATAAAATTTAAAAGATGCAAATAATTTGAAATATCACTCTTTGCTAAATGCTAAGTGATAAAAATATTTACCCGTTTGCCCATATTTTTAAATTAACCCAAATGGAAATCCTTAAATATCGCGAAAATGAATAAGTGGACCCATACTCAAAAATACCTCATATATGGGTAACAGTAAGCAATGCCCGCAATAGTAATCATATGAAGATAGATGAGCCACTCTCAGCACGAGCATGTCGTACCATCTACTTCAAGGTGGTTTCTCTTAGGACCTGGGCGAGGATTATAAACAAATCCAAGGGGATTAGTACCCCGAATTAAAGACCATATTCATACTATCCCCGAATCGTTCCGTCCAAAGATTGAATATACTCTTCTTGACAAATCAATTCTGGAATAATCTAAATTAATTCAGGCTCTACTAGACACCACCTTGTCGCTGGTGAGCCGGCTTGTTCTTACTAAGAATGTCTTATCTATTTTCCTATAATTGTTATTGTAGACGTGAAGTATAGTTCAAAAGAGACATAGAATACATGTTAAGACACTGGTGATAAAATTCCAACCGAAAATCCTTAAGTCTCTGAATTAAAACCTGTCTATATCTGCGTTTTTTTTTTGTTACTTGTGCCTTAACATGTATATGAAATTATCTTGCTCACATAATCATGTCGTAACAGTTGTTTACTTAACCACACCGCATCAAAAACGCTCAGCAACCCCCACGAACTGAAAGGTGCAGCACTAGAAACAATTGCCGAACTATACCGTCGGGACAGCTGGCTCCATGCATATACAGATGGTTCAGCGACAATGAACTGTACTTTACTGTAATGAAATGAAGGGCTGGCTACTTCAGCTCAATCTTTGAGGGCTCTGTACCTGTGGGATCCAATGCCAGCAATAACGACGGTGAATACAGCAATATACAGGGCAGTAGAAGAACTCGCCAAAATCGAAACCATCAACAGAAAAGCAGTTTTCCTAGTCGATTCGCGAGCTGCCATAATAGTCTTCTCCAATAACTCTCCGACCGATTGTGAGATCCCAAGATCCTGTCGGATAGCTCTATGGAATATGATTGCTAATGGCTGGGAGCTTACACTACAGTGGACACCAAGTCACGTAGGGGTAGTGGAAAACGAACGGGTAGACCAACTTGCCAAGCAAGGCGCAGCAAAACCTGGACCTGACAACCCAGCTTCGCTAACCTCAGCCAAGGATAAGATTAAAACAACAATTGGAAACTATACAAGGAACCTACCATATAACGCTAACAGAGGGAAAAAATGGGAGTGCCTTGCACACGAGCAACTCCCCGAGATCTTCCAAGAGGCGAAGCTGTCGCGACGGTCAGACTTTTCACTGGTCATCATTACCTCCAGGCGCATCTGCACAGAATGGGTATCGCAGAATCTGATAATTTTTCCATATGTCTTTCTGGTGTAATGGACGGTACACACTTACGACATTGCAGTGGTCTTAAAGATATTCCAAACAATGACGACGATGCAAGTCTTAATTGGAAGGTGACAGAAATGCCACTTGCTGGCATTGTATGAATAACTAAAAAATGTCGTAACAGTAAAAAATAGACTTTTAGTGAATTATATTAAATAAGACACTAGTCTAAATATAAAATTGACACGTATACGTTATGTTAATACATTTATGTAATACATAAGCTATAGGTGACAATAAGGGGCCTGGGCCAGGTAGAGTAAAATGATCCTTAGGGTTTATTACTTTACTTTCAAGAGAGGGGGCAGTCGTCGGTAAGCAGCAGTCAAGTCAAGATGTAAAGAGGGAAGAAACTGGATGAAGAATTGCAGAGAAACAGTGAGTCACATATGGCATCCCCCACATATAGCCTTTCCTTGTAAGTAGTTTTATAAGTTATACTGTAACCATGATCAGCACCAATAAATATAATGTTATTCTATAATTATTCTTATTTAATAAACTACTCCTGGTCAGTCAACCACGTTAACCTTTGGAGAAGACTATATAAGTCTCTTATTTATTAATAACATAAAATTATCATATATTAAGTATAACGATCTCAGGATGGCATCCCATTTTAGTATTTAAATATATTCAGATCAAAGGATCTGACTTTTCTCTGAGATCATAGGTTGGGCAGTAAAGCCAATATAGCAACGGTAAGAGGAAGGGAATTCCGTTTTTTTTTTTTAAATGTTTTGGTATCGTTTTTACGGCGGTTAATTTCCAGAGGCTAGGAAAATATGTGGTGTGGAGTACAGCATTATATATGTGGGTGAGGATTAGAATAGCTTTTTTCGAGAAATGTTTTAAGATGTGGTTCGTGATGAGGTTGTGCCTAGGAGCTTTGCTGGGAGGTAATATGTGAATAAAATTAGATATTTATGAAAGGGAAGTCATAACTCTGCTTTCATATGTTCATGGTGAGTTAGATTTATGATATCAGGATGTGATTGAAAAGTTTTGGCCGAATAACTGTGATTTTTCTTCGTCAGAGATCTTGTCTAGACAATGGATTCAGTAAGGAGTGGATTGTTAAATTCTTTGAAATGAAGGAGCTTTTTGGTGGTCATCCATAATGTTTTGTAGCTAGTCGTTAGATTTTCCGTTAGTTTCGTTAAATTTTGAATTTTCTAATTTCTGCTTTTAGTTGGCTAGTCAATTTAGTATTGATATATTTATCTGCTGGGAAGGAAAATGTGAAATAGAACAATCCAACATTACACACTTCATCAATCACTAGTCTTGATGAAGATAATACATATTGTAAACAATAATTACAATACATAGAGGCATTGAACACGTATTTTGGTTGATTGATGTAGTAATATCATTTTGTCACCAATTCGTAAGTACCATTTTTGTATTAACATCGTACACGTGTCAATTTTATATTTAGACTTGTGCGTTATTTAATGTAATACACTTAAAGCCTGTTTTCCATTGTTAGGACATGATTATGAGAACAATTTAGTCTCAAAACGTATCCAATTGTTAGTTTTAAGTATAGACTGAATTTCAAGTACGAAAACTAAAAATTATTCATGAACAGTCAAGAAAAATATATATCGATATGCACTAGTTATTTGCTTTGGGTTCAATACTCGGTAGTCTTGATCTATGATTTTTTTATTAAATAAAGCAGTGAGTTTGGAACTTATCTCTTCCAGTATTAAATATATAATATGAAACATGTATCTCTAAAGGTCTCCCTAAATTCCTTATTATTTTTATTATTGTTCTTTATATAATATTCAATATTGTGTTAAGCATACAAAGCAATTATTTTGAAATTTATTTGAATAAAAATGTGTTGCAATTACTTGGTGGAAAATGAGTGGGAGTTTTCCACAGTAGGGCCACGGAGTAGAATAAATGTTTTTAAGACTGGAATTAGATACATGAATTGATGGCTACAACACTTCTTCTTAGTTACGTTAAATAGTCTCAATATGAATCTATTGATGATAAATATAATTAATTTTTATCAAATATATTGCTTGTTTATATTTTCCTGATTCTCACTTTTGTTTCCAAACAATTCATACTTCACCCAGAGGAAGCGTATGAAAATGACGTCGATTTTCCTTATTTTTTTCAATCCTTTTTTAAATAAATAACTGTCATTTAATGAGTATTTATTTTCGTAAATGGGTCTGAGACCTACACACAGGTATAGACCCCGACCATTTTCCTGTCTTCAGGCATCGTATCTTTGCTGGACCAGATATTATTAGACCTTCGTCACATCTGAAACCGAAACGGGTTAACCATAATTATTTTAATTAAATTTATAAACTGATTAAACGATAGAAAATAAAAAAAATGGATGATACAAACACATTTGAAAAAATATAAATGATGGTGATGATATGTATTGGATTGTCACGCATGAAATGATTTTTTGAATTTTAAATCTTAAGGTTGCAAGAAATTTCTAGTAAGCTTTATACGAAGTGAGTTCTATTGTACTATTGTAAGACAGGAACTTTTTATAGTTATTTTAAATTACTCAAAAGTGGAGCAATAACAGTTTAAACATTAAAGGAAAGGTAAACGTTATGTAGAGATATTTATACTAGCATTCATCTTCTTATTTCTGGCGCTACAAAGCTTAGCGAATCAAGGACTCCTGAAACATCAACTCGGTGTATTGCTGCTACTTTCCAGTTTCTTACCCCTAAGATGGACAGCGCATCCTCTTACACTCCATCGGGCCACCGCGGTCTAATCTTGTGTCTTGGCCTGTCGGTTCCCCTCTTGGTGTATATCTTTTCTTCCAAAATTTTCATTGGGGTTTCATCGTTTTTCATTCTAGTAACATGACCCACCCAGCGAAGCTTTGCAATCTTTATATCTCTGACGACCTAATATAAATGTCGTCGTATAAGGCTAAAACAGTTCTGAAGTAAATAAATAAAGTGCAACTCTATAAAACCCTCGAAAGACCTATTGAGGCCTATACATCTGAATGCTGGATAATTTTGCGAACTAAGGAGTTCATTCTACTTAGTTAATAGATCTTTCGAGGGTTTTATAGAGTTTATTTATTTACTTCAGAACTGTTTTAGGAGCCTGAAATAGGACTTATTTGCAGGCAATAATCTTCTATTTATTTCTTGCTGCATATTATTTTCAGAGTTCACTTGATCAACTAAATAAATTCATTTTACCCTCTCAAATGTATAGTCTCAGACTTTTATATGGACATCCTGCTTATCCTGTCCTTACTGACATGCTCCATATACTTGTTTTTTGCCTCATTCACAGAGAGGCCTAGTCTTTGTGCGGCTTCTTCGAGTCGGAGCAATGCCTTCTTCGCAGATGTCATATTATGTCCAGATTGTTTGCGGAAGCAAGGATCTGAGGTGAGTACCCCAATCTGTATTCCTGAGCCTCTAATTGCACATCCCAGGGCCTCATTAAATAAGAAATAGGGAAGATTGTCACCCTTTATGCGGTCTTTATATTTGTATTTCAAAACCTCTAGAGCAGTGGTTCTCTATCTTCGGGTGCCTCTCAAGGGGCGTTAAGACATGTTAGGAGGGCGAGAGACGCGAGAGAAAATAGAAACATTATCAATTAGTTTTGGTTATTTTTCCCGTACCAGTAATTCTTTATCTTAAATTTGCTTGGTACAATCCGGTATCTCCTTCTGCGACTGGACAGAGTCTCTGATGATAGCACCCTTGAAAATACTTTCTAGATGTTAGAAAGTAGGGTTATTCCCAGGTAGTTCCTTCACTCCAGTATGCCCTCTATCTTATGTATGACACAGACGATTGTCATGTACCAATCATGTAGCATTTATTCGCTTTGCCAAAAGTTCATACATACACCCTTCTACTTTCTCTCCTCCAAATTTTAAGAGCTCACCATGAATACCGTCCGCTCCTGGGCAACTTATTATTTTTGAGATGCTATATTACTTTTTAGGGAGTGGCTCAATGGAGCACTGAGTTGCCATGCCGAAAATTCTGAATCAAATCCCGCTGATAGCAAGACTTTTATTTAATCTGTTAGCTGCCGGAGATGGTTCTAATGGAATCTAGGACCATTCTGGGGCTCACCCAGCCTCTATAAAGTGGGTACCCAAAATAAATGGAAAACTCTGGTGGTTGAGCGTGAAATAGGACAAACCACCTCCCTGCAAAACCGTTGTCCAAGAAACAGTACAGTCTCTACCATGTACTGAACCACAGACCCTTCAAGGGTTGTAGAGGTACAGGTTATATTGCTTCTTGAATCTCCACAAAATCTAATGGCTCAATCTGACATGATTACCTATTTTCATTCAAGAGGCCACTGTAATAATCCCTCCACCTCTCCAATAATTTCTTCTCATCAATCAATAGCGTAAGCTCAGTATCTCTTCCCGCTGCTATTCAGTAGCTAATGTTAAGTCGTAAAGAATCGACGTAACGTGAATAAACAATAATTCCTACGAATAATCCTGTAGAATTGTTGTGGATTTTAAAAAGTTGGCGACATTAACTTAAAAATTCTATTCTCTATACGGCCTCAAACCTCAATCGAGGACGCAGATTTAGGAAGGAGACCCTCATAAAACAATCAGAGAACTTGTGCAGATCTCAGGACAAGAAAAATAAGTTTCTAAAAACGGCATTTCATACGTGACATCTTATATAATTGAATGATTGGCTTTAAAAGCTGTTCATGTAACATTCAGCTACCAAAATGTAACCATTATCTGCTGACTAGGCAGAGCCAAGAATGATATATCCACGGGCCAAGATAAGATACCTAAATTAATAGATTACACGTATATCAATTAGTTTTAATTTTCAGATATATTTTTAAAACTATATGCAAATAAATAAATATTTTTATCAAGTATATTATTATTGAATCATTAATTGTCATCTTTCTATGATAATCATTTTACTGATTTGATTATCAGAATTATACAAGCCAACTGAATAATTGATATCTGAATATAAGCCACGTGTTCATTAATATTAACTATTCAAAAATTTTTAGCATATGTATATTTTCGCAATAACATGCAGAGTTTTTCTTACCTAAATTCAATGACTTCATCAATGCTGTAGTAGAACTTTACTAAGGACATTCTTCCACTGATAACAGTCCCTGGGTACGAACAAGCTTTCACACCTGGTGAAAATCAATTATTAGTAAATATTTTGAATAATATTAGTTGATTTTATATATATATATATATATATATATATATATATATATATATATATATATATATATATATATATGAAGAAGAATATGATTTAATCAGATAAAACCAGTAGGTGGTCAGAAAAAATTCTCATAAATAAGAAGAGAACTATTTATTTTAAAGCCAACATATCGACCCACATTGCAGGTTCTTCTTCAGGGCTAAATATTCAAGATACGTACAAAGTAAAATGATACATAGTTAAGAATGAAAATACGTAAGGTAAATCCTTACGTAAGGAGAGTTGGACCTCCGGGAGAGATGGACCAGTCCATTATTTCCGAACTGTGACATTCTAGTGCCATCATCGTTTGTTGTGAGTTGGCTTCAGTTACAGTGAAGACGTGCTGTTAATTGTGTCATGGTTTTGTAAATATTTGTGGAGAAAAATGTCCTTGTCTGTTTTGGTAAGTACCAAAGCTTTTAAGGTAGTAACGTAGTTTTAGTTTTCAGCTTAAGTTTACGTGATATCGACATAGGGTTCTTGTAGCGACGTCAATAAACATGTAGTTAGTAATATACCCTTAAATGACCGCCACGTTTTCGTTTAAAATGCGAATTATGAGGTGGATGACTTTTGGGAGAGATGGGCCACATATTTCAATACGGGAGAGATGGACCAATACAAGCCTTTTCAAATGTTACTTTTATTAAATGTTACTTGATTGCAATATTAATAACTAATTAGTTGGTATTTTTCTGTTTCAGAAAAATGCTGACTAACTACGTAAGAAAAGATACCAGCAGAGGGGCGTGGATGGAAGATTCATTAATACAAGCGGTTAATGCGGTAGAAAATAAAGAAATGGGTGTCAATGCTGAAGCTAAAGCTTATCAAATTCCTAAGACCACTCTTAAAATAAGGATTAAAAAACAAAAGTTTACTAAGGACAGCTTAGGGTTTTCCTGCGTTCTAGGATCAGTAATTGAACAGAAGATTGTAGGCCACGTAAAAAAGTTACAAGCTCATGGGTTTACACCTTGCAGGGATTCAGTCAGAAGCATGGCGTTTGAAATTGCTGAAGAGCTAAAATTGCCTCAAAAATTTAACAAGGAAACTAGAAAGCTGGTTATGATTGGCTGAACTCTTTTCTTTCAAGAAATCTAATCGATCCTGCTAGTATCCCCAGTACATCAACAAGTGTGCAAGTAAAATGTGGTGCCTCTAGACCTTGACCTAAACATGGTGCAGGTAAATCTGGTCTACCTTCTTTGAAGTCGACTTCTGGTAGCCTTACACCGTCAAAAATGAATCCGTCTAAACTTCTGGAAAATGTATCATCCGTGCCTTCTCTGACACAGAAAGTGGCCGTTAAGAGAAGTTTGACGACGGTTTCAAAAGTATTAAATTCTGCTAAGAATATTGCTGTTGTAAAAAAGAAAGCAGTTGAGCAAGAAATTAAAGAAAAACAGAAAAGGAAGCAAGATAAAGATAGAAAAGAAATTGAATTAAAAAAGAAGCTTCTTAAGATAAAAAAGGAACCATTTGGCAAAGTTTGAAAGTTCAAACTCAGAAAGCTATGATTCTGCAGATCTAGTCCAAGATGAAGGTATGTCAGCAAAAGAATGGGACGAAGATGAATCACACATTCAAATAAGTCTCTTCACGGATGTGGAGAGACTTACAATGAAACTACAAAAAAAGAAGATTGGGTGAAGTTTGTGCTGTGCAGTGTTCTCGATGGTTTCATGAAGGTTGCTCTAGGTTTGAATAAAATGCGATTTTTGCGGTTATAGGGAAATAATGTCACACAAAGGGAAGTTTCCCTTTAATATGAAGATTGTTGTAAAAAAAGAAAAAGAATAGGCTTGTTTGTTTTTTACTAGGCTTGTGGCTTTTTTTAGAAGGCTTAAGTTGAATTTGTATTGAAAAGTCAGGCTGAGTGTTTTTGTTTTATCCCTAGCCGATTAACATTGTCATCCACATTGGACATCTTACAATATTCTTTGACTAGATAATTGTTTTATTATTTATGGACCAAGGTGTAATTTCTAAAAGTAAGCTTATAATTACTGCTTTATTAAAACAACTTTGTTTTTGTCATTCTTTTATTTAACCAGCCAAGAAGAGCTTTTTTCGTTTCAGTTTGGTAGATTTATTTTGTAATTTAACCTAAACAAGTAAGTAGACTAAGTCTTATGCTAACCTGATGGATTTAAAATATTTGTTTATTGATTCTTTTGTTAATGTAGAATGTGGTATTATGTAAAATATACATATTTTTTACTTTATACTTGATTTGTAGTCATTATTCCCAAATTTTACCTCTGGTCTATCTTATCCGGACATGTCTGGGTTAGATGGACCATGTAAGGTTTTGGAAAAAAAGTGATGTAGCCTTTATTAATAATGACCAATTAGAAAATAAACTGATTAAGAGTATAACACTAAATTCTTTAACAAATGCTGAAATAATGATGTTAATAAGTTGAAAAATACCCAATTGTCCAACTCTCTCGGACTTACCCTATAGCCATATGAGTGATACAAATAAAAATATGGAACCTTTTAGATACAAATGTTTGAGTATTATCAAATTAGTAATAAAGAGAGTAATATATATTTTAGATATGTAAACACATTATTGGAGTATTACACTGGCTTAAGCGCAAATGGAAGCTGGCTAAGGGCGTATCACACACAAGGTCGTGAGTCGCGAATCTGGCCGTGCCAGGACTCCAAATAACATTATTGCAACAGGTCTCGGGGCCAGTGGCGTAGGAACTGGATAGTGACTGAGCCAGGGGATTGGGATGACTGGCAAGGGTTTGATAAAAGTTTGAAAATTTTGTAGGGAACAGGTCGAGGACGAAAGGAATGTTGAGATCATTATGGATGGTTAGAGTAATACATGGGTTAAACCTTAGGATACCCATCCCCGGCTAGGAGCCGCAACCTCACGCAGCTGCGGAAGAGGAGACTGGCGACGATCCATAGACTGGATCTGCTGCGAGTCACGAAGGCTTATCGAACGGTGTCGCACGAGGCGGTGCAGGTGCTTGCCGGAGCTATGACCCTGGACCTCGTCCTGAAAGAGGACACCCTGAGATACGAGGTGAAGAGGCAGGGGCTGGCGGCGCTCCCGGAGGATGGGCCCCCAGGAGGAGGACAGGATTGACGGATGCAGACTGGCCGGATGCGGCGGACCGGGGAGGCTGGACGGCACCGGACGGATGCAGACCGGCCAGGAGGCCTTAAAGGTGCTGCCCCATCAGTAAGGTGCACATCCGTGCACTGGGCAGCGCCACAGATTATTATTTTTATTTTATTTTTAAATTGTTCCCAGTAAATTATACATGTCCCCCCTCGAAAGTGTATAATAAGATTTTTTTTTTTTAATAAAGAGTTGCTTTTTGGGAGTGGTGGGCGTGCCTAAACCCAACGTATTAACCCACCACTGCCGAAACCCCGTATGCCAGTGACGGCAGGAAGGGAAAAAAAAGGTAGAGTAATACAAATTAATCAAATTGAGAATCCCAATTGAGAATTGAGAGTGAGAGGTAGTATATATATATATATATATATATATATATTAGATCTAGTAATATTTACTTTCTATCCTTGTATAAAACAAGGATAGAAAGTAAATATTACTAGATCTAAACAAAAAAATATATATTAAAGAGTATAAACTGAAGGGAGGAGGAAGGGTTGGGTAAGGAAAATATCTGTCGAGAAGGAATGTAATAAAAGAGGTCAAAATGATAAGAGGAAATTTGACTCTATTTTATAAGGTTTATGATTCGTTCTAGGACATAGAAATACGAATTATGTTAATTTTTAGGTAAACCGTAATAGGTTCAAAGTGTATATTAATAGATTCTGGAATAGGTCTTTTGTAGTGATTGGGAACAGTGGCATGAGCAAAGGATTGGTCAAAATTGAAGGAATGGTTAAATGTCAAAGCATCCTCTGTCAGTTTGGCAGCGGATTGGTTTTGGGAAGAAATAAATGACCTATACTAACTTAATCGACGATTAAAATAGTTTTTAGTTTCACAAATAAAGGAGGAACTATAAATGGGAGTAGCGCAAGGGCTATTGTAAGCTATGATGGAGACTTTTTTGGTGGGGATAGGATCTTTTAAGATAGTGAGCAAGGCGTAGATTGGGAAAAGTAGGTCGTAGAATTTTGTTAATATTATCAGATAGAATGGAAATATTTGGAAGGGATCTAGTCGGTTGTGTAGAATTAGGAGAAGGATAACTGGCATTAATATGTGAAGGGGGTCAACGAGCTTCTGAATGATGTAGATATTGGGATGGAAAATTTGTTTCATATATTGGATGCTGGTTGGTTGTTATTGGATGTCTGAGAAGAAATGATATTGGCGGATAAGATTTTTGGCAACATTAATTTTTGGTGGTAGCAACGCTTTGAAAAGTAATTATGGAGTCTACCGGAATAGTATGTTTGGTGTACCAATCAAAATACATGGAGCCTTCGTTATTTCTAATGTTGAGAAGATAAAGGAAGGAGAGGGTGTGGTTGGTTTATATTTCAATGGTGTTTATATTTATATTTATAAACTATTATATAATTTATAAATTATAATAGTTTATATTTATCTAAAGGGCTTCCCATTTTTATTTTCATCACTCATTTGTATTTTATTATTTACTATTTACCATTTAAATCTGTACTATCTTGTGTATTTAGACTTGAAATAGGTCAACAATGTGGGTCTAAAGGTTGGCTTTAAAATAAATAGTTCTCCTTATTTGTACGAATTAACTTGGGAGGTGGGTGATTTGTATAGCTAACAAGTCTTTTTGTTTGACAATGAGCAATATTAAAAAAATTCTCTCCTGGGGAACGTGTTCGAAAAAGGTTAATGATTTACTATATTTGGCATCTGAGATATATTCAACTTACAGTTTGGTGGTGATGCACTCCATCTACCATTTTCCTGACAAGCTACCACCGGCTGGCCTTCCATCATGAAATCAGTAGCACAAGTAAAGGTAGCAAGATCCCCTGCTTTATAGACACCGTTGGAACCACCTTGGACCCAGCCATTTTCTGGTCGCCCAGGGTCGCCACATTCTACCTCTGTATACAGCAAGCATCATTACTATACATTCTGTTTGTGATTTAATGAATACCAATTATTCATTAACTCACCCTTGCAGGTGGGGAATGGCTGAGCCCACTCTCCAGAAGCTTGGCAGGTAGAATGGGATGGGCCCACAAGGGCGTGACCAGGTCCACAAGAAAACACAACCCTTCCTCCAACTTCTCGAGACAACACAGAACTTCGTAAGTTAGCGTCCTGCAAGTTTGTGAGATCAGGGCACTCCATGCCTACACATGCAAAATCATCAACAGATCATTGAGAAAACGCTAAGTAAATGAATTAATGAATGGACATTTTTATAAAGTTATTTATTTATGCACCGTAACATAAACTGGTAAGAATGCATAGATTACTGATTCTAGTAAAAACAACACATGAAATAAATAGATAAACAATTTTCAAGAAAATTTTTACGGAAATTCGGAAAATTTTAAATTTTTTTGAATTATTATGCTTAAATTGCTTACTAGGGCTACAATAGATCAATTCCAATTTCTATCTCACATTTAAACTCCTTTCCAAATAAAAAATGGCTTCTAGAAATCTATAAAAAAAAATGTATGGCTGGTGACAGGCTCCAATTTAATTTAAACTAACGATTTAAACTTATGACAATGCAAGCCTATGACTTAACATTCCGTTTTAAGGCTTTTTATCGGATAAATTAGCTTCCCCTGTGATAAATTAATTCAAATAATTAATATGATGCAGAATAGTGTGAAATATATGTAAATATCAATAAAGTTTTTAATTTTACATTTTTAATACAAACAAATTACTCCTAAAATTTGAGCGTGAGATCAATGGGTATCTTCATGTTCTAAGTTACTACCAGTTAGCCGTACTAACTAAGAATTCTTCCAGAAGTGGTTTAGTTCCGCCGGGTTCAGAAATTGGCTAAATAACTGATTTGAGTGGTATCTGCGAGGACGAAAGAATCTGCGAGTGGTCTCCCAATGAATCGGTAAATTGTAATAATTCGTCACATAAATCTATTTGGTTACTTTTAGTTCATTGATAAAACATTGCCTCAGATCCATCAAGTCGAAGTTTGGGCGAAAAACGATGGCAGCCCTAGGCCTCCTCTCTCCACTGCTTAGGGCTATAACCTCGATGTAAGGCCGAACCCCTCGATCAAGTTCCCAAACCAAAATGGTTTCTCGACCACGATATCAATATCAAATATCATAGCGTTCAAAAAGTACACGAAATCCATCTGCGACAACTCGTCGCATACCCGTTAATTTATAGAAATCTGAATATCAATTCATAGAAAGTTCTTTTGGCCATCGCATTAATTTAGTCTTGACAACTTTTAAGTTCTCAGTTTCTTCTGAGTGGTTAGGATTATAAGTTGGTAGTTTTATTTCTTCTGGAGTTTTTCTGTCTGATTATTTTTCATTGGATAACTGTCCTCATGATTTGATCTTGAGTCCATTCTACTATTAATGGTGAGATATTATTGACAAGTAGTATTACTTCATGATGGTATGACAAGATATAGATGGAAGGATTGTGTTAAGGCTGATCTTTTCAGTTTGGGTAAGGACAGAACTAAGTATATATTTAGGTATTAATTAATTGTATAATTGGACATTTTGGAAGTTGTCGATGGGGTAAGCTTTCAATTTGTGTATTTCCTTAGCCTTGCTTTTATTTTATTGCAAACAAAAATAATCATGTTAATTTATTTAATTGTTATGTCATATCATTTTTTTAAAATATTTTATTTGAAAAGAAAAGATATGGCCAGGACTGGGACTCGAACCCGGGTATTTCACCTCTCCGTAGTTTCACTGGCCATATCTTTTCTTTAAAAAAAAATATTTAAAAAAATAATTATGCATTGCCAAAGTGAGCTTTAAATCCTAATTGTTGACGGAGTTTCCAAAAAAAATATAATTATCATGTGTATTACAAGAATTTTCATTAAAACAAATCACTTACTTTCACAAACAGGAAGAGGACTAGACCAATTACCACTCGGCAAGCAAATGAGCTGATGGGCGCCGATGAGAGAGTTACCATTCTGGCAGTTAAGAAAAACTGTAGTTCCCATTTTTGTTTCCTCTGTACTCACCTTGAGACCTCTTCTGTTAGGTAGAGGTGAGCAATGGACTGCTGTAAAAAGCATATAATTTGCAAGAAATTATAGGATTGCACAACATTCGGACCATTGGTATAAAATTAAAGTTTACTCATTATGAAGGAATATTTCAACCTACGTCTCTAAAACTTTAAATTTTATTGAGCTATATCTGAGCTTTGCGTACTTATAGTTACAATAATCATTACTAATAATTATAATACTACAATAAATAAATCATGTTAGGATTATCTATTCAAGATAGTCCAATTTATACAATACAATTTAGATGAGAAAAGAAGATATAACTCCAGTTTTTTGAATATTTGGAATATAGTGCGCAGATATATTATATTTTTTAGATCATTCGTCGGATTTTAATTAGTTAGAATAATGAGTACACTTATGAACAGAAGTATCATTTTTAGTCAAAATTAAGTGATGCTCTTTCATCCTACCTTTAACAACTAGTTCTACAGAATGGCTGTGCCTGGTTGGGGTGATACAAGTATAGGTGCCACTGTCTTCAGTTACCGCATCTGTAATGGTCAACCTATACTCCAACTGAGAGTCCCTCCCAGGATCACTGGACCAGCTTTCTTCATACTTTCTATAAGCAGTAAAAAAAACTAGAAGGCCCTGGAGCTCATGAGAACTTATAGCACAAATCTTATTGGAATTATTTTACATGTTAGATGGATGAGTTTATTATAGGTTTGTAGAATCTTAATAATTATTTGAAGAAAAGTTTAAATTTTTAAAAGCTTATTGTTGGGCATTTCATTTCTGGCTATTTCTTATGTTAGATAGTTGTGTTTTCCAGGCTTAAATTACCTATATTCATGGGACACTGCCCACTTAGGAGTTCCGAATCTCCTGATCCAGAGGCACTCCATATGCAGCGTTGTACCAGGATAGATGATCATCTTCCCGTCATTAGATTGTGCTATCGGTCCAGATTCATGTCTGAACAAAATAGTTGGAGGTTTCTCCACTGTTTAACCAACAAAACAATATTACCATTATGTTTCAATCAACTATAAAATGCAAAGAAAAATTAAGGCATTTCAGGAGATTTTTTTCTGTTGCAACATTTGTAGCTGTTTATTATCATTTACAATACATTGAATGTATATTTTGTAATTAAAAATGCCATCTGTTATGAAAACACTATTAGTAATATTTATACAATGAAAGCGAAAGTCACATAATTGGCTAAACCTGTTTATTACGAGATTATGAAATAAAAACTGTAATACCTTAAAGCACAATTCATGGCTAATCATTCATAACTTGACAGATTATCAAACATTATGCTTATGGTTTGTATGCGCGATGATTAGATAGATTGATTGATGGATGATGATCTGAAAAAAGACCTCCAAAAAAAGTCGGTGAACAGTTCCCTTATACTCCAAAAACAATTAATGAGAGCTCTTGAAAAATTAATAATGGGTTTTTGGGCAGTTTTCAGTTGAACTGCATATTTTTCTAAATAAGCAATTCTAAATTTCCAATTTTCATAAGCGGCAGTGATTTCATATTTTATAGATGAGGATGTTATTTAATTTCTAATGAAAACATATTTTTCAACCACCTAATAAAAGAAAATACACTCCTGGAATATCCTCCATGCTGGTAGCTTATTGAATAGCTTAATTCACCCTTAAAAGTGATTAAATTTAATTTCAAAACGTTAACAAAATTAAGAGTTATTTTCGACTGACTTAGATATAGCCGATAACGCTAATCGGTCTATATATTAATATATCGGGCTTTAGGCTATTGTCCGCTCCACCAATGAGGGTACTACCAAGGGATTTCCAAATCCAAAAATGATGTGACCCTCACGTCGGCTTCCAAATAAACTGTTCTCCCTATATAAGAGAAATTTGAGCTCCACCCGGACCATTTTCTTCCCCATATATATAAGGTCAACTAATATTATTCAATATGAGGTATCTAATTTTTCTTAAGACTTGGCTATATTACAAAATGTCAAAATTATTTACAATTTAAGCCAAAAAGACTCATAGAATCAATTGTCGGTGTCTCAAGTTGTTAAGGATGAGATGCCAAAAAATGGGTAAAAAATATTCTCAAAAGGGATGATATATAGGCATATATGGATGATAGGCACCTAGTTTTCTTGACTGTTCTAGATAATAAATACTTAAGATTTTCCAGTTTCAGTCAGTTCTATTAAGTAATACAATAATATACATTACAATAATAATACAATAATATACTATTAAGTAATATACATAAATATTACTACTCTCCTCCTTATTCTTTATTGCGATGATATTAACATTATTACTTTATCTTAATTTTTCCTAGGAAAATCCATAGAAGTTTTGAGAGCAGCTTGATAAAATCGATGTGGTAGTAAAGAAGGTCAAACAAAACTAAATGCATGCAGGTTGACCGTGTAGGAACCCTAACTGAATACTTGGAGGTTGATGAATAAATTCCTACGAGTTAAGAGTTTTGTTTATCTAAGATCTGAAGTGAACCCTAAAAATTATAACAATAAATAGATAATAAGAAGAATTAGTTCAGGAAATGTGTTTTTTTCGGTCTCTCAAAATGTATGAAATGCTGGATTATTTCTTATTAGACCAAAGTAAAAACTAAAGAAACAACGGTTTTAAACAAATATAATTATCGAAATATTTAATTAATACTGCTTCCTTTTCCTTTTTAATTGGGGGACTGCTCTTCTTTCGAAGATAATTACTATAAGGTACTTTAGAAAGCAATATTATAATTTTTTTTCCTTTTTTTTTAAACTGGATTTATTGTAAATTTCATCTTCGAGAAAAAAAAATCTGCTTCCAGTCAATTATTTTATTGTTTTATAAAACAAAACGTTTCGACACTATGGTGTCATTTTCAATTATTTCTTTTTCTGCATTCCTTAACTGGAAAGTCAATACTTTTAAAAATAATTTTTAAGGAGATCTCTAGTCCTCCATAGTCAAAAATTATATTAAAACTTATATTAATTATTAATTTTTGACTATGGAGGACTAGAGATCTCCTTAAAAATTATTTTTAAAAGTATTGACTTTCCAGTTAAGGAATGCAGAAAAAGAAATAATTGAAAATGACACCATAGTGTCGAAACGTTTTGTTTTATAAAACAATAAAATAATTGACTGGAAGCAGATTTTTTTTTTCTCAAAAAAGCAATATTATTAAATATTTAAAAGGATTTATCCAACAAAAAAGATTAAAATCAATGGATATTGTTTTTGTTTTTGTTATTGAGCTGGAAAGCTATATGAATGAAATAGATTAAAAAAAAAAATAAGCAGTCATGAGAACAACCGACAGAAGTGAAAACTCAAAACTACGGAATAACTGTGTTCTTCCTTGGATTTATAAATCAAATATAGCCTGAATTTTTTAAGTTTCATGATTTGTAAACTTAATTTATTAACTTTAGCCTGTTTTTCACATCTTGGCACTCCGAGCCACTGGCGGATCTAGGAGAATTTTCAGGGAGGGGGCATGGGTCAATGTGAATTGGTTATCAATGTATACGATCCATGTATGAATGAAGATACATAAAATCCATCTTAAGGGACAAATCATTCTTCGGTACCACGAAAACTTTTCATAATACCAATTGGATTTTCTCTCCACCATTACCATTGAAGAAGTCACGTTTTTCTTCCTTTCAGCGTTTTCATCATTATCAGGTCATTTCTCTTCTAGAATTATAATTAGAATTAGTGTGACACAACTCGTGAAACTAATAGGATCGAAATTTCCGTGTGCTGCCCTACGCATAACCTTTTTTGTAATTCTAGTCAGATCCAACTATTCAAGGTTATCTAAATTGTTCTCTAGTTTGTCAGAATATCTATTCCAAATGAGGCCTAAAACATTAGTACGTGGTGCATCTAATTGAGATGTACTCCCTGCTTCAAAATTCGAATTTGCGTTAGACCATGATGGGCGTTGCTAGATTTATAAATTCATAAATATGTTGTTCATTGTCTAAGCAGGTAAGACAATTGTCAACATAAAAACTACTTATCAGTTTTTCCATCAAATCCGGTAAAGGTAACAGACGTTTCCCCAACACGATAAATCATTTCCGTGGTGAAACGTTATACATGCTTCTGACAAAAATGGGCTTGAAGACACTCCAAATACAATCCGACTGTAACGTTATATCTTAAGTTAGCCATCTCTAATAATCATAAGAATCTGAGGCAGTATCGGCCTCTAGTTGCTAGGCTTAGTTGTAAGAAAGCTTTGCGAATATCCGCCACCATTCCTATATTCTTTAAACGAAATCGTGCTAATATGGTGAGTTTTATCTCCAAAAGATTTGGGCCTTTTTCTAAACACTATTTGAGGCTAGGATTTTTATTTTCTCGCATCAAAAATAGGTCAAACAGGTGTAGTGCTAATCTTGATAAACATCATAATAACATTGCTCTTTCAGTTTCCTAATGTTGGAATTCAACCTTTTAGAGCTAAATCATAGTTACAACGTTGGATGAGATTCAATCCAAGGAAGATGTACTTCAAAACGACCTTCTTGTGTCACAAAAACTGTCTCGATAAAATGTTGCTGTGTGGCAGCCTCAATTTCCAACTTATTTAATTTCTCTGATGGGTCAGTAATAACTAAGGTGTCACGAACATCAATCAGAGAGTTTTGCCTCGACAGTGAGCATACTACAAAATGTATCTTCAGTTAGACAGGATGAAACCAATGGGGATAAAATACCTCAGATATCTAAATTAGTAATTTTTTATAATTATTGGTCATTTTTTATGAGTTATAAATATTTTTATTTTTTAAAGAGAAAAGATAGGCCCTCGACCGGGATTTGAACCCGGAACCCCTGTCTCACCGTGACATCGCTCTGCCAATTGAGCTATCAAGGCCCCTCCCGGTCGAGGACTAACCTTCTCTCTTTTAGATCCTAAAGCCCCAGTGTACTCCCGCCATTTTTGCGATGAATACACTAGAACGAAGTTCTTTGAACATTAATTTTAATTTAGGATCTTATTGACTTTCGTCATATTATTATTTATAATTTTTTATAATTATTGGTCATTTTTTATGAGTTATAAATATTTTTATTTTTTAAAGAGAAAAGATAGGCCCTCGACCTGGATCTAAAAGAGAGAAGGTTAGTCCTCGACCGGGAGGGGCCTTGATAGCTCAATTGGCAGAGCGATGTCACGGTGAGACAGGGGTTCCGGGTTCAAATCCCGGTCGAGGGCCTATCTTTTCTCTTTAAAAAATAAAAATATTTATAACTCATAAAAAATGACCAATAATTATAAAAAATTATAAATAATAATATGACGAAAGTCAATAAGATCCTAAATTAAAATTAATGTTCAAAGAACTTCGTTCTAGTGTATTCATCGCAAAAATGGCGGGAGTACACTGGGGCTTTAGGATCTAAAAGAGAGAAGGTTAGTCCTCGACCGGGAGGGGCCTTGATAGCTCAATTGGCAGAGCGATGTCACGGTGAGACAGGGGTTCCGGGTTCAAATCCCGGTCGAGGGCCTATCTTTTCTCTTTAAAAAATAAAAATCTAAATTAGTAGTTTGTCGTATGGAGTTGATGACAAAAATTTATTAGTTGAGCTTGTATTTTGTAAAATAATTTTCAATGGCTCACGAATCTTAAATTATGTGGTAAATCTTCAGTAATCTTCTTGGTAATGTAAGAAATTATCTGAAGAAGAACCTTTTTGTTCTCTTAATTTAGAGACAAGACCTTTAATTTGAAAGTATTTTATGAAATAGTCGTTCATCTTATTTATTTCTAAATATTCTTCAGTAACTGCCCCATCATTCAGCATTATATCACAAATTTATTGCCAATTGACTTGGAAATAAATACATAGTCTCAATCTCCAAGGAGGTAATTATAATTATAAATGATAAAAAGAACCTTACATAGAAATTTTAGTACATAACCAATTTAACAAGAAAATATTGTGTACCAACTACACTAGCGATTTTAATACACTTCACAGCTGTTACAACAAAAAACCCCAAAAAAAGTTGTATATGAGTAAACACTGCCTTCTAAATTATCCAAAATCTAAACCAAATTAAATAAGATCATTTGTATTTTCAATAATTTCATTATTTTCTTTGAAAAATATGATAGGCTTTTGATAAAAACCTGAAATAAGGAGTTTGAGTAAGCATTTGTTAAAAACTGCATTGTTATATTTTATATTTTGTATTACTAAATTTTTGATCATTTAATCATATAACATTGAATACTTTTTTGAATTTTCCAATGGTGAAATTAAATGATAAAAGTTTATAATAATTTTGAAAAAAAATAACAACACATAATTTTGAGAAATTATGTTCATTATAAAATTTGGTTCTTGTGATTTAGCAGATCGGCACGAAACGTATAGTACCTTCTTATCTCATATAACCTCTTCTTATCACTTGTATTATTTTGAGTTATTTGTGTGTGCGTTATTAAATTGATTTTCGTTTTTTAATGGTTTTGTCCTGTTAATTTTGTATATTTAAATATTCTACTTTGACTATTGAATTTAATCTGATGTTTTTGTCTTATTAATTTCGTTATTTTCCTGAATTGCGTAATAATTTGCGATTAGCCGTCATTGGAAGAAGAAGCTGTGAAATACTTCCAGAAGTTCGAAATAATAACGAAATGTTCTAATTGTTGATAATTTTTTAATCCCAATAAATACAAGGTAACTGTTAGAAATGTAACAGTTACAAAATGTAACTGCTCGCGCATGGGAACAAGTCGGTAAAAGTAACCAGGGCTGCGTTAAGACATAAGTACCGTAATTGTTTTGCGATTACTAAATAAAAATCACATGGCTATTACATTTATTTTAATTATTAAACAAGAAATAATGACTGAGAATATTTTGATAATTTTTAAAATCTATTTGATATAGAGTTTAACTATGAATAGTTAATGGTGTAAATAGTATATTGTTTATTATACTGTCGAATATACTATTAGAGTACGAGGTACGACCATGAGAAAGGGCATTAATATGGATTAAAATGTTGGCTTTTACTATTTTTATATCCATTTTGTACCCTTTAGGCGGAGCGTTTTTCCTTTCTAAATTCTATTTACTTACAAGCGTAATCATTTTCCTGGTTGAGACCAAAGCAGGAGGGCCTCTGTCCATCCCATTCTCCATCGACACACTTGCGGCCCGAAGACCCAATCATAGCAAATTTTCCAATATCGGTACAACGAAATGTCTGAAAATATCAAGCGTTGTCTATCAATGTACACAATTATATGATATCACACTGAACAGAGGTTCTTAAACTGATATAGTCCGCGGACACCCTTCTACAACAATATTATTTTTGTGGGTTCCACCCTAACCCTAAATATTTATATTTTTACTAATTATTATTTGTTCTTGTAAATGAGCAGAGAAACAATAAGTAAAGATAATTTTTTACCCTACAAGATTTTTAGTAAATACGCCATTGTTTTGCGGGCTCTTGTTAGCAGCTATCCAGATCTCTAGGATTCCGCGGACCCCAGTTCAAGAACCTATGATAAAGAGAAAACAACTCATACTAACCAAAACAGCTCCAAAAGGAAATTCAACAGAATCTTCTGTGACTGGCTGATCCATGTAAAATGTCGCCACATTAGGCTCAGTGTTTTTAAATAGGCAAGTAGTATTATCCTTACTGGAAGAGGTGCCCCCAGCTGAATTATCCTCCACTTCTATAAGTGAATGTATTAATAAATTGAAGTTGGTACCAAAATTAGTGTCTATTGGTTGATCACACATGAAATCATCTGAGACCTTAACCTGTCAATATCTCACATTTTCATGACTTTTTGTTGACCTATACAAACACCCATATATATTTTATGTTTTCTATAGGCAAGGTTAGGTTTTTACGAAAATGTCATATTAGTTATTGGATTTTTTCTGTATACCAAGCTCATACTACCATTTCAATCTAATTTGCAACAAAAAAAATCTGAGGCTTCGCGAATATGTCGATATTATCCCTAGTCGCCATGACAATACCGACATGTTTTTTGGACCTTGGCGACATTGGTAGAAATAAAAAAATAATTAAGTTTCTTGTTACACTTAATTTATCGTAACAAAATTTTGTACAAAATCATTACAAATGACTAAGAACCTGAGAAGGGCATTAATCTTACAACCATCCAAAAAAACTGGCTCTAAGGAAAAGAAAGTCTAAGAGATAAAGTTTGGGGAACCCTGCACAGTTATTGTCATGCACTTTTGGAATCATTATTAAAATTACGATTAATATTTAACAACTAACTAGACCATAGGCAGATGACCATCGGTTTGCAAGTTCTTTATATGATCACCCAATAGGCTATCTTGTTCAGGGGTAAAATATTTTCGAGACAAGTAAGTTTTTATTTTTTGGCGATCATGAAAATGTCTGTTTCGGTTGCCATAATTTTTACCGATATTCCACACGTAACTATTTAAGGCCCCCTTTTAAGTCTTTACTCATCCCATCTACTTCACTTAGTTGTCCATATTTGTGATATAACTATTTGGAAGACATTTAAAACAAATGCCACTTACACAATGTGTGGTAACTCCAGCGACTGCATAAGTTGCCCCCTGCAACTTGTATGGCCTCATAAGCAGCTACCTCAATGTAGGTACTACCACTAGATCGAGGGAAGATAGAGAGGGATGTCCACAGTGGTTTTAGGACCGGCTCTCTGGAAACTCGCATTTGATCAGATATTTGGTTGAATTGGCGCGGAAGGATTTCAAGGGACCGCTTATTTAGACGGTTTGACAGTCGTAGAGACTTGGAATGGCATAGACAAGCTAATCGCGGATGCAGAGAGATGTACCAACAGCGTAGTAGAGTGGTGTCACAGGCGGAAGTTAAACATGGAAGCAGTTCAACGAGATGTAAAAAAAAAAAAAACACCCTGTATGGGCTGTCGAGAATAGGAGGCGCATTATGGGGATACCTCTCTAGATACCTGGCTACAAAAACCATCTGTAAGGAAGTTTAGCTTGGTATACTGAGAGATGCTTCTTTCTGCGTGGATTCGCCATCTCACTTAAATATAAAAGAAGAAACTAACTATTTAATTATCGTTAGAGAAGAAATATTTAATTATCCAAAGGATGTCACTCCCAAGGGGCACCGAGGCATTTAATTGTATGAAACAGCGCATGTACTGGCAGGAGAGATGCCACTAGATCTCACACTGCGAGAGAATGTCTGTTCCTGCTATTTAACGTGATTATACGTACATTACTTTCTATTAATTTCTTCTATATTTATACATTTACATCATATTTAGTATTAATATTTATTCATATTTTATAATTTTCTTTTTACGTTTATTTTCATACACTTTATATCATTACCTGTATTACTAAATGTTTCCATACTTGTATGTCTCGCCAGTTTTACTTTTGCTACTTTTTCTGTATTTTTCATTTTGTATATTACTCTTTACTTTCTCAATTATCTTACTTTCTATATTTCTTTACTTTATCACCTTCCTGTTCACACATTTTGTCATTTTGTTATGCTTATATATCTTTTATTAACTATCCTAAGCTATATTTCTCCACTTTTCTATACTTTATATAATTCTATCTATAATTCTTAGTAATGCAATGTTCTTATAGTTATATTTGTGTGTTTCCTTCTTATCCCTAAGATGGCCTACGTTCTAGGCCGAAACGTCGCCACTTATAATAAATAAGTTAACCTTATTTAGTGTTATTAATGACTGCACCCCCAGACAAATTGTATCCTTCATTACGATCTTCCAGACGACCATTTTCCTCTTTATTATTTATTATGTTGGCGATACAACCCGAAAGCCAGTCCTGGCCCCCTGCAACACCAACCGTCATGCTCTTTATCGCTGGAATTTGTTTTCCAGCTATTCACTCCCCGCCATCTTGGCATCACCAGCTACGCAATCCATCCATCTCAGTCTTAGCCCACCGATTGCTCCAAGTCCCCGCAAATGTTTTGTCTTAAGCAACCTTGAAGTGGCATTCATTTCCATTCTAGCGACATGACCTACCCATCGAAGACGATTTATATTTACCACTATGTCTGCATCTTCTCGCCTGAACCCTTTTTCTGGAACGTTTCCGACAAATTTCCTCGGATTCGTAGCATACATTCCACACCAGTCATTGTCACCCTTATCAGTCGTATCAGATTTGTGGTTATTTTCAATTCTTTCATAAAATTGTATTATTGTAAATATAAAAAATGTATTGTAAATATTGAAGGCAAAATTTATATAAATCATCTTCCTAAAATTTATTTATATCATAACGCTTTGTCTCAGGCCAATGCATAGAGGACGATTAAACGTGAAGTGAGTAAATAAATTATAAATTAACGTCCCCCATTGCTTTAAATATAATGAACAATTAAAACAAACATATAAAACAATAAAAAAAAAATACGCTCCACAATGTTTTATGTTAAACCATAAAATTGAAATATTAAGACAATACAAGTCTAAATATCCATTTATTAAATTTTCTAGAAATCATTTAAGCTGGCACATACCACAATGGAGAGGATGTCCCAACCAATTACCATCCTGACAGATTATTCTCCAAGTAGTTTTCTCTCCCATGATGGATGTTATACAGTTGAATGTGACTTCAGTACCATCAGGAAAACTAAAAAACATATATTTTTATATTAGGGATGCCTTGGTAAGTAAGTAACATTTACTTCTACAATAAGTATTAGATATATATAGTACAGAAAATAAAGTCACACATATCTTTATATATAAATTTCTTCTGTTCATTCGTATGTCACTAAACTCCACCTAAACGAATGGGCATTTTTTGTGACGTTAACAAAGCCTTACATCTGTATTAATCTTACATCTGTTGATGTGCCAAGCAAAACATAAAATATTTGTTTTATTATGATAGTTTATTGTTTGTGTTTGGATTTTTTTTTCCTGTGTGCATTCGAGGGGCTTTGAGATGATTTATTTACACTTCAATTTAAATTTGGTGTGGATTCCAGAATAGCCTAGGGTCAAGACAGGTAATGTTGCTTAAAATAAAACAATAAATTCGAGTATTATGAAATCGTAAAGATGAATTATTCCTTGATAAATGATGAAATGAAAAACATTTATTGTTCATTGATAAAGAAAATAAGAGAATAAAATATGCACATTACGGAAGCCTTATTCTAAGATGCCAAATAGCTTCGTTTGATTTTGATTAGTAACTTATTCCAAACGTTAATTTAATAGTTATATTTATATGAATCGACTCTGTCCCTCGGCAAGAAATATGGGATGCTTTGCCGGCTAAAAGATCTTATCACTGCAATTAAATCAGCATATGAGGCAGCGAAAGGAATAGTGAGGATCAACGGAAGGGAGTCCAAGCCTTTTCCGTCAGCCAAGAGGTGTGAGGCAGGGCGACAGCTTCTGACTGCAGGTGTGAGCCAGTCCTCTTTTATTTATATTATTTATGGATGAAATCCATAAAATCTGTAGCTCCCTACTGCCTGGACGGTCATCGGCAAGTGGAACTTAAGAAATGTTATGTTTCAAAGCCTTTTGTATGCCGATGACATAGTATTGATTGCGGACACGAAAGGCAAGCTACACCAAGCCCTGGTGGATTGGGAAGAAGAACTCATCCGCAAAGGAATGACAATAAAAGCAAAGTACTAGTGGTATCAAGAGAGGAACACGAGGAAGTCCAGCTGATCTGTAATGGGGAAGTAATTTGCATCGACTCGTTGCTCCTTGCTTTCCTCTACCTCCTTGCCACAGAGGCAGTGCCCTCTATCATCCCCCTAGGACTAATCCTGGTTGAGAAAGGCCCAGTTGGATCAAGACTTTTGTGATGAATATGAGTTCCGGCAACATGGAGTAGAGCAACAGCAGAGGGCCGGCAGAGCCGAGAGTATGAGGAGGCCGGCAACCGGTAAGAGGGCACAACACATAGCCACAAAGAAGAAGACAGTTATGCATAAACAGTAACCTAAAATTATGTTCTTTCATTCTTTATACAATATCCAGAGTTATTACGCCTTTTCATTAATTTCCATCTAAATCATAAATATACAGTCCACTCTTATGCCATATCCCGTCTAGGGAATACCCCTTTTCCATTCGTAAACACTTAAAGTTGTAGAAGAGTACACCTACTTGGGGACAATCATCAACAGCAGGGGAAGAATTGACCCAGAAGTAGCTGTCAGAATATCCAAAGCCAACCAGGTTTACTACCCTATTTGCAACAGTATAGCTGGGCATAGGTAGGTTGGAAAGGAAAATGCACATTTATAAATCAGATTACCTACCATTCCTCATTTATGGAAATGACAACTGGGTTATGCTGGACAAACAAGCTAGCCGAGTGACAGCGGCGGAGATGAAATTCTTGCGGAGATTCGTTGGAAAGACCAGGAGGAACCGAATCAGGAATGAAAGAATCAGAAAGGAGCTAAAAGTGATCGAGCTAAAATATTCTATAAAAAACCGACAGCTAAAGTGGTTTGGCCATGTCTGTCGGATGGACGAAGAGAGAGAGGCAAGGAAGGCGATGGAAGCTAGATCGACTGGGAAGAGGCCGAGAGGCCGTTCCTATCAGGAATCTATCGAGCGCATCGGAGGGGAGAGAGGCAAGACCCCAAGAGAGAGCAAGAGTAGGGACCGTGAGGCATGGCTGCATTGAGTGGAGGCTCCTCGACTCTACCAATGGCATAAGAGGAAGTCAAAGAAGAAGAAGTTAATATGAATTGTTTTACCCTTACACAGCTAGTATAAAACGAAAGTAGAGGAGTATTTAAGAAATAGGGAACTAGAAGAAGTAGAAGGCATTGAGAATAAATGGGAGAAAATAAAGAGGGCTTTTGTGAATGCTGCTGAGGAAACAATATCAGATGGGAGATATGAGAAAACTGCCACTGGTTCGATCAAGAATGTCGGGCTTCAGTTGATGAATAGAAGAAAGCTTAAATTAGGATGATTCAGAGGAGAACTAGGTTAACTGTTGAAAACTATTACAAAAAGAGAGAAGCCACCAAAAACTGTGAAGAAGCAAGAAGAGGAAAAAAGAAGAGGAAGATCTAAAATCAATAATAGAAGATTTTGAGGTAGAAGCTTCTACTATCTAAAGGTTAAAAAAGATTAGAAAGGGATTTCAACCCCGATTAGAATAGAATAGAAGTTATTAGAATAGAATAGAAAAACAACTTTATTCTGGGACCAGGTCCCGTAATAACAATATTGTACAAAAATTAATAGAAATATTTCTGGCCAAACGGCTACATTATAGTACAATTAAATATTAACTAAAACATATGTTCTCGCGAAAGAAAAAAAAAATATACCTACATAAGACAAAAAAATATAATAGAAAAAAAATTACAATAAATAGAAATCGGCTAATGGAAAAAATAATAAAGTAGATAAGAGCATCTAATAATACGAATAATATTATCATATTGAGTGTGGCATATTTTCACATATACATACATAAATCATTCAAATATTAATTGTTTACATTTTAGAAATAAAAATATAATATAAATAAAATGAGTGTGGAATATTTACAGTATTTACTCAATCTATTATGTTGAATATAGCTCATTTATTTTATTGATTAGAGAGCATATTTTTGGGAATTAAGGAGATGTAGGAGTAGTTTGGATTTGAATTTGGATAAAGAAGACGCATGACGGATATCAGGTGGGAGTGAGTTCCAAAGAGAGGTAGACCGAGCTAGGAAGGACCGCTTAAAAGTTTTGGTTCTGTGGGAACGGGGATAAAGGTCGGAAAGGCGGGATCTTGTGCCCTGGGATTGGATAGAGGATTTGAACTGTAGAAGATTATAGATATAAGATGGATGTTGTGAGTTGATGGCTTGGTATAAGAAAGAACCTTGGAATAGAGTCTGCAGATAGAAGGAAGGAGCCACTTCAACTCATCATAGAGGTGGGACACAAGAGACTTCCTCGGGGCGTCGAAGACAAACCGAAGAGCGCTGTTCATAATTCGTCTCAGTCTTTCATCAAGTTTGTTCGAGAGCCCACCATAAGCCACACAACCATAGTCCAATTGGGTGATATGTCAGAGAAATAAAAATTGTTGTAGTTGAATGATGGTACTTTTGAGAAATTGGGAGAAGTAGATTGTGAGTAGTTAGAGGAGGAAGACAAGAAATGTACGTTCAGTTCATCAGCTGAAACCGGATAGACTACAGGAGAAGGGGATTTGTAAAGAGAGAATTTCCGAAGGATTTGCCATTTGGATTAAGGATCGGGTGCGGAGGAAAGAGCTTCATGAAAGTATTTGGATTTCGCCTGCCTTATTGAAGATTATGCTAAGTTGCGGAGAGTCCTGAACTCTTGATAATCGTCAGTCAGTCTTGTCCGTCTATAGCGTCTCCGGGCTGCGTCGCTTCCTTTGTAGTTCTTTTATGTTTTGACACATCCAGGGAGCATGCAATCGACGGAGGGTAGAAGTTTTAAGAGGAGCATGGGTGTCCAGACTACTAATAAGATAGGAGGTGAGTGTATCCACCATGGAGTCAAAAGAAGGACAAGAATAGATTTCACTCCGGTTTAGGGATTCAAGGGAAGGCAGGATGCTATCACGACTGATAGCATCTAGGTTGCGAAAAGGTTTTAGATAGTAACTTCTGAGTATGGATATTATAAGAAATTTGGATTAGGTCAGGAGAGGACAGAAACGGGACAAGCAATTGGGAAGAGGAGAGTAGATTATGAGGAGAATCGATGATGAATAGATCCAACCATGTATCTGATCGGTGAGTATGATGGGTAGGAGAAAATGGAACAATGGAGAGATTTAGTGAGTGGAAGAGATTTTCCAGGTATTTTGGCAAGGAGGTTTGTATTGAAATCGCCAGCAATAATGATATGGTCATAGAAAGGAATGTAATTGTAAAGGATGGATTCAAAGGTAGAGTCAAACGGCACTAGAGACCACTATGTATAAGAGTGGGCGTCCATTACAGGATATTTCACTGCAAAGGAATTCAATATGAGGGACATCAGACAGGAGTGAGGATTCAAGGATTCGGGGTTTCAAGGTATGATGGATGTAAAGACCTACGCCTCCACCAGTCCGGTTAACCCGGTCATGTCGGAGAAACATATAGTCAGTTAGGGTGATGGATGAGGTAGGAATATGTGGATTGAGTCATGTTTCAGAGACTGCTATAATATGGTAAAAGTTGTTGGTGAAGTATTGCTGGAATTCGTCGATATGGGCCAGTAAGGATTGGGAATTAACGTGACAGGAAATCAGGAGCCTAGACATCGGAGGGTGGTAGACGAGAAATTATCAATATGAGATGGAAAGATGCTGTGCAAAAAGAATAAATTACTGGGTGAATTATGGTGAAAATTAAAATATAAGCCTTAACATTATACGATTGATATAAATAGCAAAGAGAAGTTAAAGTAACAAATATAGTTGTATATAAAGAAAAATAAGAACATGAATATATGAATATAAAAGATATGAATAAAATAGTGAGGACTAAAGAAAGTTCCATTGAAAAACCATTAGAGAATGTAACGATTCCAAAAAGTCAGGCGAACACATCTAGATCCGCAGATTGATCAACGTAGATCACTGGATGGCCATCATCTTTCCGGCACCGCACTCTACCACGGGCGAACCAGACGTATATCAGCTTCCCAGCCACTCTCTTCTGTCGGGCCAACCAGTACAGACGTCTGTTGGCAGGAGTCATTTCTTCCCCCAGGTAAATCCGGTGGAAATCGTTCTCCTCCCAGCCAATGTCCCGGGTCGATAAGTCCCTTTTTACCTTCCGAGGCTGAACTAGGTCATCACGCAAAGATTGCCAGACAAACCTGGTGATAACTGGATGTGATTGTGGGTCGTCCTTCCGCGGCCTGCGACGCTCAACGAAGTCAAGGACATCAACCGCCACCTTCGGCCCGAGACTCGCTCCGACACTAACCACCAGTGCTGCGGGGGTTTCGCCTGATCAGACTGGAATGCCACAGATCTCTACGGACCTGCATAACGGACCTTGTTCCGCCTTATTAAGGCGGACCTCCAAGTCACCCACCTTAGTTTTGAGGGCCTTGTTTTCTGATGTCAGGTCCTCGATGAATCTGGCCTGCCATTCGAGGTGGTTCTCAATTTCAGAAAGCCGGTCATTGAGCTCGAAGCTGAGCTCGCCATATTTGTCTAAATACGCTTTTAGTAACGTAATCTCTGTATTCATTTTGTTTACCGCCGCTAGAATATCACTCGCGGACGGCTCCGATACTTCCTTCACAGGACTTCTGGTGGGGCTGGTTTTTTTATTCCTGCAGGCCAGATTTTTTCAATTGGTCACAATTATTGCAGACCCAATTTTTTTTATTTTCCGCGGCCTCTAATTCCTTATCGTCGATATTGACACATCGACCGTGAAAAATCATGCGACATTTAATACATGATAAATTATTTTTGTCATCTCTAGTCACATTTGATTTGCAGATTCAACATTGGGCCATTTTAATTTATTTAATTGATAAAATAAAAAAATATAATAATGACTCACGCTTGAATGTTTCTATTATTTTAAGGTCCTAGCGTACTATAATCCTCTGTAGCTCTGGGATTAGCTCTGTATCTTCACTCGCGACTCACTTGTAAACAATTAGTTCCACTGATAGTTAAACACTTTAACACTTCTAAACAATGATAATTTGACCGCTTAATTGAAAAGAAAAAAGATCGAGAGAAAATGAAAGAGCAAATGAAGTAAGGAGAGAGGTTAGGGAAGAATTGGTCGACTGTATCTTCTAATTTAAGGAAGAAATAGTTGGGGGTGCAGTCAAAGAAAACACCAAAATAAGAAAAACTTATTTATTATGTGCCGACGTTTCGGCCTACAATGTAGGCCATCTTCAGGGCTGAGAGAGAGAAACAAACAAAAATATATAAAAACGTAGCAGTAACAAGAATATATAAAAAGTGGTACAGGAGTGAAAAAATAAAAATAGTGACTAGATATGATGAAATAGTGAAAAGATAAAATAGTGAATAGATAAAAATAGTGACTAGATATGTTGAATCAACATATCTAGTCACTATTTTTATCTATTCACTATTTTATCTTTTCACTATTTCATCATATCTAGTCACTATTTTTATTTTTTCACTCCTGTACCACTTTTTATATATTCTTGTTACTGCTACGTTTTTATATATTTTTGTTTGTTTCTCTCTCTCAGCCCTGAAGATGGCCTACATTGTAGGCCGAAACGTCGGCACATAATAAATAAGTTTTTCTTATTTTGGTGTTTTCTTTGACTGCACCCCCAACTATTTCTTCCTTAAATAAGGAGAGAGGTGTTGACTGCGTGCCGTCTCTGGCCAGACTGTGCTATTATTTGCCAATTTAGCTTTACTGCCCAACCTATGATCCAGTGAAAAGTAAGATCCTTTGATCTGAAACTATTTAAATACAAAAATGGGATGCTACCCTGAGATCGTTATATTTCATATGTAGTAAATTTATGTTATTAATAAATAATAGACATATATACTCTTCTCCAAAGGTCAACGTGGTTGACTGACCAGGAGTTGTTTGTTAAAAAAGCATAATTATTGAATAACATTATATTTTATTGGTGCTGATCATGGTTACAAAGATTTAATAAAACTTATACATTGCTTACAAAGAAAAGGGGATATGTGACTTGCTGATTCTCGACCCTCGCTCCATCCAGCTCATTGCATCTTGAGTTGACCACGTCTTCCGAACAACTGACTTATCTTGAAAGTAAAAGTAATAAACCCTAAGGGTCATTTTACTCTACCTGGCCTAGGCCCCCTACCGTATTTACTTAGGTATGTCTAATGCTTCAGATAGTCACATATAACAAATTATTATTAGGCCATTATTTTATTGATGTATAAGAAGGGCGATAAATTAGAGTGTCAGAACTATAGAGGGATATCACTGCTATGTTCAATCTACAAAGTATTATCAATTCTACTACTGAACAGATTAATGATAACAGCAAGAGCAGTTTTGGACGACTATCAATGTGGGTTCTGCCCTGGAAGATCTTCTATTGACCACATATTCACCATCAGGAACATGCTGGAATGGACGTAGATCTACATCACCTCTTCATAGACCACAAGCAGGCATATAATAGCATAGGGAGTAATGAGCTCGATGAAAACCTGAGCTTTCTTGGATGCCCTAAAATACTTGTCAGAACTTAACAGTATAGTAGCGGTTTGGTAAAGGTCCAAGGAAATTTCCAGAGACTTCTCGATTCAGAAAGGAGTTAATCCAGGAGAACCTATATCCCTAGTATTATTTGATTTGGTGTCACAGAAGATTATAATGACAATTAAAGCAAAGGTGGAAGGATTTATTTTTAATAACATGACCCAATACCTCGCAATGACCGAAGCATTTTTGGAATGTGAAGAGGCTCATAATAAATATAGACAAAATAAAGTAAACGACATCATTGAGGAAACTGTCATCCAGTAAATATCTCCAAGGGATAGGGTGCAGTTATGAAAATGTTAAAACATTTTAGTATCTTGGCACCACCGTAAAAGGAGATAACCGACTGGAACAGGATATAAAGGCTAGAATCGAGAATATAAATTCCGAAATAGAGCTATTCCCTGAAGCCTCAAATTAAGGGTATAAAATACGGTACTTCGTACAGTCGTCATCAACGGAGGAGAGTCGTGGACTCTATCCAAGGAACAGGAGAAATTATTGAATACTCCAAAGAAAGACATTGTATCCGTATCAAAAATAATCAAGAACTTAAGGACCAGTATGGAGAACCTGATATAGTTTCTTTTATCCAAAAAGCAAGGTTAAGATGGGCCACGTTGGTAGAATGGGTAAAAAAAGTCTCCCAAAGCAGATCTTGGAGGGACGTCTAGATGGAGAAAGAGAAATAGACAGGCCTAGACTGTAATGGCTGACGATGTAGAAGCAGGCCTCAGGCTTCTGGGTGTGAAAGCTAGAAGAGTCTCCATTTCAAAGAAGAGTTGCGGAAAATCGGTCACAGTGGAAGGTTTTTGAAGAGCCCAAGGTTCTCCATGGACCTTAGCTCCTTGCGAAAAAAATATTAATGAATTACAATTCGATTAATCGATTATTGGCAACCAGCTTACTCACCTGTATATTAGATTAATACAATTTAAATGTTTGATATAAATTATTCTAATTAGTAAGTTCAGTGTTGAATAAACCGAAGTTCAAAATATTGTTTTTGACTTCTCACGTGAATTGAGACAGAATCGTGAAAACAGACAATTGTCAAAAATAAGCATTTTTTTTTGACATTCTGCAACACGTAAAACCGAGAAGTGCAAATTGAAAATTTAACCCAAGTAGAACCCTTTATGTATGTCCTGTACTTCCTACGACCCGACGACCAGCTAAGACCAAGGAGTTGTATTATGTTGAATATAAAATTATAATATTAGTGACCATAGTAAAAGAAAAATTTGTAGTGTGCTTTTGAACATATTTAAATCGAAAGTACTTACTTAGTCTCAGCATTAGCGAGTGGTTCCCCATTCTTGTATGCTAGAGTGCCTCGAACAGACTGTGGTGGAGAGCAGCTGCCCCTCAGCCCGCTCAAGTAGTCAACCTCTCCTATCTCTCCAGCCTTAGTAATGTCACCTCCAGCCATAAACATTGAACCTGGATCTGTCGAAACCATTTTACTACTGTGCAATGTTATCCAATTCAATAAAATAATTTTTAACCGGTTTAACTTTTAGTTCTTTCATATATATATATATATATATATTGCTATATATTCTTTCGTACATATTTTTCTCATATGTTCATTATAATTATTAAAGTATATATGAGTGTTAATTTCATGTTCAGACTAGTGTGTAATCTTTATATCTGAAACTATTTATTGTAATTCACTAAAATCCTGTTTTTTCACTACCAGCTCATGAAGACAATAAATTTTCGAAACGTTTCCAAACGACTAAATCTCAAGAATTTTTAGGTCACATCACTTTGTGCTGATTAATTAACAGCAACTTCATTCCCATCATAGCCTGAGTAAGCTTTGAACTCTATTGTGAAACATTAAGTGTAAGTTAACAAAGATACTCGTCGTGTATACCTATTTTGAGAACTGACTGTATCAATGAAGTTTATGTTGCCTGCTTCTAATTACACCTTAAAACTTAACATCCAATTGCCATAAATCATTATATACAAACAATTATTACCTGGTTTACAGTGTGGAGATTTTGGTCGTAGCTCACCAAGTACACAAACAATGGTCTCACTTCCACTTGGTTTGAATTCAGTATCACATTGGAAGCGTACAATTGATCCATTACCAATAGTCAAACCAGGGCGATAACCAAGTAGATACTGGCCATGAGATACAACAGGAAGCTGGCATGGTGCTATAATATACCAAAAGGATATCCAACAATATAACATATTCCTCCATAGTTGTTTAATATAAGTTTTAAGTCCCCAGCTAACAATTGGGTATTAAAGTGAGGTATTTATTTACAGACCTGGTGTACATGTGGGAAGTACTGGAACATTCCATTGCCCATGCCAACATCTCATTCGACCATTACCTTGAACATTATATCCCACTCTACAGGAAAATTCAATCACCTGAATGAAACATGAAGTGCATTATAAATAGAAGTTGGATTAAGGGTTATATTGTTAAGAAACTGTATTACGTGATCATGTGGTACAGGGGCAGAAAGATTTAAAATCTGCCCAGAGATAGCACTTGAACCTCCAGCAGTATAAATACCATGTTTTGATTCTGGTATCTTACATGGTGCTGAAACAATACATCATTATATAACAAAAATTATGTTTTTTTGCTTGTAATCTATGAATTAATTTAGCACTATGGTCGTCATATTTGCCTAAAGAACACTGCGGTTTTGCTGGTTTCCACTTCCCCCGCGTACACCGGGCAGTACCATTTGGTAGATTACTGACAAAACCTGTGGAACATGTCAGCCGGAGGATCGTTCCTTGGGACCACGTATTATTTGGGTCTCGGCCATTTTTGATAACATCGATTTTTCCATTTGGTTCCTCTCCAGGATCTTCACAGGGGACACCATCTGTAAACACATTATTGGTTACGCTATAGATAAAAGTCCTAGACAAAATTATTTACTTATAAATATAACGATGTAGCACTAATATAGTAGAAAATGAATATTCCTAAATGACGTTGTTACAGAAGAGACCAATAATCCACAACCATCGCAACAATTCGTCACTAAACAATATTTGTAATCCAAAAACAACTCTATTACAAATAAGATAGGCTAATTATTAATAATAAAGATAACTTTGTTTAGAAATTATCATCACAAATGACTGGAAGTCATATTTTGATAAGCAAGTATTTTTATTATATCACATAGTTTATGTGCCAAGTATTTCGTGATTATTCCTTTTTTTTAAGAGATAACTTCTTTTGGCGCACCGTTACAAATTTTTTCGTAGGTAGTAAATTGGCCTGTCCCGTCACGATCTGAGGTAAAACGCTCGATCGGGTAAAATCGGGACCGCCGAGTGTACCCGAGCGAGATAGATTGTCACCTGTTCTTCGCCGTGTTTAGTATATTCAATTAATAAGTAATGCTTGTTATTATTAATTATTATAATTCGTAGTTTAGTTAACAAATCTGTTTAGTGCAATTTTTTCAAAATGAGTTTTGTTAAAAAAATAATGTTGTAAAGTTGTGATCAGGAAGTCATAGATCATATGTTGATATTAAATTAATAGAGAAGCTGTAAAGGTTACAAAAATATATTGTGTGCTTAAACTTGAACTGTATTTCTTGCGTTAAATTATTATCAAAGTAGACATATAACTATATGTATATATAATATAAATAAGAATTAACCTCACATTTGTTTATTATACAGAGTGATTCGATCATATAGGTAAGTCACTTCGTGTATATATATATCCTACTAATACTATAAATGCGAATGTTTGTATGTATGTTTGTTACTCTTTCACGCTGTTTGGATGAAACTTTGCAGCAATATAGGTTATACATCAGAATAAAATATAAGCTACAATTTATAATGATTTTGTGTAATTTGGTCATAATATAACCATATCATTAAAAAGTACTAGGTTATAACACATTCTGAATATTACCTCCAACATGTGGTCAGTAGGTAATCGCGGTTGTTTAATTTAATTGTTAAACATTGTTAGCATCGCTAAAGAGCTCCTCCCTGAGTAGCTTCCTCAAGTGTTTCTTACTTTTGTGAGGATGGATGTATGTTTGTTACTTCTTCGTGCAAAAACTATTTAGCGGATGAAACTTACAGTAACATAGGTTATACCGCTAAATTAAAACACATCGATAAATTACCTACATATGTACATTATTCTAATCCTTTCAGTTTTAATTTCTCGCTGGTGCCGTACGACAAGTGAAACCGTTAAACTTAGTATACTCCTTTTCAATAAATTCAATAACCTTACATACTAATTCTTTACTGACCCGAACAGCAATAAACAGGAAAGTATCCTCTGTCCGTCCCGTTTGTTAATCAGTGTCAATGTATGTTTCACGGCTGTGCTGGTCCGTTTTCACATCAAATTTGATATGGATAATCTCAAGCCTGGGGAGGACATAGGCTACTTTTTATCAACACACCACACAGGCGAAGTTTGTATAAAACTGTAACCTGATTGACTAACACACCCAGCGGTCAACGCACAGCAGAAGAAATCACTTAACTTAGCATCTTGAAATTCGCAGATAGGTTCTTTGTATAGCTTAAATGAAAACTAAGAAAACAATTTGGACAGTTCCACCCCCAAAGGTTTCCCCCTTAATATAATAGGGGTTCAAAGATTGTATGGAATCCGTCAGTTTTAAAGCTAGACATCTGAAATTTCGGATGTAAGAGTAACTTATAGTTACAAAAAAATAATTAAAAGTTAAAATGTCACGAAACTTTATGTGGCAGGCCAAATTCCAAAAGGTAGTGTATACATAAAATTAAAAATTAACCTAACTTTTACTTTCCCATTTTCAAAAATAAATATGTTTGGGACATAAGTTCTATTTATGAGTAATAATAACATGACGCATGAATGTTGGAATACTGTCTTTTTCAGATTGCAAAATCGATGATGGATCATCAAGACAACAAATTCGATGACGAATCAAAACGAAAGAGGAAATTAGCAAATGCATGCTTAACAAAACATCGTAAAAAATAGTTTTCACTTCTGTCGTGCGGTCTTAAGCACACACTATTTTTTTTATTACATGGATTTTTATTTAAACGTTCAACGCCACTGCCGGGTCATGAGGGACAGCCCTGATGATCGTGAAATATAAATCCAATTAACTTACCATTATATATCCAATTAAATTACCGTTTATTTTTCTACCTTGTTTTTTCTTTCGCCTTGATCCTGTTTTCTTCCCTTCCTCGGTCTTTTCAGTTTCTTCCTCATCAACATCATCACTTCCCTTTGTACTACCTCCTGACTTGGTCGGACCTTTTCGCGAACCTCCAAGTGTTGAATCTTGCTTATTAGAAGATGGACTTGGTTGTTTCTTTATAACCTTAGGAAAATAATAAAGCAATTGTTAAAAAAATCCTCAAAATCTGTCTTTTTTTAAGTTTGAATTAAATTATATTAGGTTCTGTGAATATTTTTGAATATATATATTTTTTTAATTTAACATACAGTTCCTGCAGAAGCTGACAAAGCACGTTTCGCTCTTCTCAAAAATATTGACACCAAAGCCCTTTTCTTTCGAGTCCAACGTAATCTGGGGTGTAGGCCTGGTACACACCTAAACAAAAAAACTACCACTTATACTTTTATAATGACTGTATCGGAATATTTTGCAAACGTGTTATATGCTTTATGTTATGACACTAGGCTAGTATCAACCCCTGATCGTATTAGCCTAGAAGAAGACCTCCAATGTGGGTCGAAACGTCAGATTTTCCCTATATAAGAGAATTTTTTTTACCTCCACCCGGACCATTTTCTTCCTCATAAATATATATATATATATATATATATATATATATATATATATATATATATATATATATATATATATATATATATATATATATTTAAACGTTTTTTAAATGAGAAAGTAAAATTACTTATACTAACTAAATTTTAAAATTACAACCAACTAATGACAAAAAAAAATAAATTCATATTTCTAACTTACGATAATAAATCTAACCCTATTTAATTACAAATAAAATTAAAATGTTCAAAGTGTTTATCATTATAGGTTTGCTAGTTGAAATATTATAAACCAAAGAACACTTCCTCGTCCGTCTTTCGAAGTAGCTTCTCGTCGGCGGGACGAGCGAGGAGGATGTTGTGTTCGAGACGATAGATCTGGTCAATTCGAAGTGGTCGAATCGATGAAGAGATGTAGACTAATCACACCTGCAGGTGGGCAGCGACTTAGTATCTCTTCGAGTCCTAAATCAGCTCTGCTATTGTTTACGATATGTACTTCAAGAAGCTCGTGCCAACACTGTATGCTTGATATAGCCGGCGTGAACAGAAGCTGATCAACTCCACTTTTGTAACATGTGTTTTTAAACTTATGACAAATATTGGACTTATCACTAAACAAATACAAAACAAAATACCTTTTAAATAATAATAATAATAATTTTATTTAAAAGGTAATTACAGCCCGGCGAAGACGGACTGCGTAGTGTTTGCGTTCTAAAAAAGGAAAAAGAATCGGAATACAAAAAACTCTGCTAGTGGCTAATACCACTATCACCCCATTTAACTCCGTAGTTTATCTAGGAATCAAACTGGATCGCCACATGACGCTCTCAGTCCACTGCTACTCAAAAATCCGCATGGTAAGAAGAAGAACCTACAGACTTCACCACCTACTGCTATCTCCAGCATTATCACTGCGCCAGAAAATAAAAATCTACAAGAGCATCCTAAAGCCAGCACTACTATACGGAGACCTACTATTCACCCACCTCAGAGTCGGAGCACAGCGCCATCTACAACTATTCCAAGACACTATACTTCGAAAAATTGTTCGGTCTACCTCGTTGAGAAAACTAAAACCGGAACAATTACATGATTTCTTCGACCTACCCACAACAACAGAATTCATAAAGCGGAGACATATAAAATCCTTTGACTCCCTAAAATGCACAACCAGCGAACTCAGCGAACAAAATTCTCACACCTGCTTCGGCCCCAATAAGATGGCAACAAGTAATGAACGAAACTCCATAGACATATTCAGTATTTATTATCCAAATCATGTATATGTGAAACTTATAATGTTAAAACTCATGTACATAACTTTATAATGTTAGATTGTAAGATTTTAATTTAAGAGAAAACACAAAAATTAGATGTGCCCCGGCACTTAATCAAATAAAAAATAAAAATAAAGAACAATAAAAGTCCCACAACCTCAACTCCTTAAAATGTAGTTATACTACAGTAAAAGTAGAAAATTCCAAAAAATAAATGTGCACGAAAAAGAGCACAAAAACCCTGTTTCGACAATAAAATCATATTTAGAGGTTATGAAAAAAAACAACAGGCATGCACTCTTCAACCCACACAGTAATGATAACATTGTAAAGGGATCTAATAAGTTCGGTCGCTCATTGTTTGAATAATTCGGCTGGTAGGCTATCGATATTTGAGTCTTAATTGTTCTTGACTCGATCGCTTGGACGACTTCCTCATCGTCTGGACTTTCTAGGTCTGGTAGCGGTAGGCTAGCAGTGTCTTCTCCACGTGTAGCATCCTCTCAATTAAACATGGGACTAATAGTACCTTTTCCATTCATTGAGGACATTTGCTTGAAAAGCTACCGACTTCTGTTCAAAATCAAAATACCTGATATTTTTTCGGGCATCTTTTCATGTCCTAGGCATAAACTCCATTTCTCTAGTTGAGTGTGCTTGTACTCCCTCTTATAGAATTTTCGTTATTCGACAATTGGATTATTGTTTGCGAGATGATGAATTTTCATCTTGCGGACGAATATCTGTTAAGAGATATAAATTGGATAAACTGGTATTGCAGGATGTTCGCTGGACAAGGAAGTTTTCTTTAACGGAAGGGGAAAACAATATTTGGTATAGAGGTAGCGGTAATTATTGTATTGTGCCTAATAAAGAATGAATTGCTCTCCTCATTGAGAGACATCCATCTCTAAACTCAAAAGATATTGGTGGCCGAATTTGTGGGGCGTTTGTTTACAGTCAATCGTGTTGATAAACGTTTGTCAACGTATATTCTCCTACCGAATACAATAATGATAACCTCGCGAAAATGTATAAAAACTGATATTAAGGGAGCCAAAGTAAAGGTGGAAAGCGAAAAAGTTTATTATTCGTTAAGAAAATTTGTGCAAATTAAGAAATAATTATGAGTTAAGAATAACTAACACGAAAAAAAAATCATCAATAAAGTTCAGAGGGCATTACTTCAATAAGGAAGGAGGAGTTAAGAGACCAGCTTCACATCATCTCATATGCCCTTGCACTCATTTCCTAGTAATCCTGAATCTGCATTTCTTCCCCTATGTACCCCCGCCTCGCATCCTAGACATCGTCACAGGTTTATCATACTTGTCATATCCGTAAGTCTGTCGGTCATGGTCATTTTTACGTTTTACCTGTATCACTTTGACCCATGAAGAGTCTTGGATTTAGTACATAGTAGCATAGGGGGGGGGGGTTAGCATAATCGCTGCCAGATACGTTTCGGAAGTCGGTAGTAAATTGACTGATAAAGTTTACCGGTCGGATCCTCATAGGCGTTGCAGTTTTTTTGTGTTATCGAAACATGTGCGTCAGCGGCTTGTGGTCTTTGGGGATGGCCAAGATACGCCCTTCGATTGAGGGTCTGAAGTGACGAATCGTTCAGTGTATTAGCTCTTGGTCGTAGCTAAAATAACTTTGTATATAAAGTTAGATAAAATAAAAAATAAATAAAAAAGGTATATAAAATAACTAAAAAAAATTCAAATTTTTTTTTGGTTCATTGCATTACAACGAACAAAATACCGTGTAAGGCACAGAAAAAAATAAAAAAGAATTATTTCTACAATGCTTTAACTTTCGAACTTTAAAGAGGCCGAAATATGTGAGCATGGCTGTCTTGATGAGGAATAGTTGAGGATAAGGTTGCAATTTCTTTGAGTATATATATCAATAAACGTTTTAAGAAATAAACGACTATTTTATTTTAGCATGCGCCTGTTGTCATTAAAGTTGCCCCTGGTAGTGCTTGTCAATGTGGAATAACTTTTCTTGAATTTAATATGTATCATTAACATGGTATTATGGTATTAGAAACTTTTACAAATAATAAAAGTAGATATAAGAAAGAATAAGATAGCAAGAAGAAACGTGTGCAATGAATGATACCTTGGAAGATTTTTTGGAGACCAATGACCTGCAATACAGGTAGCCCCAGGTGGCCCTTCAGCAAGTGTATAGCCTTTGTTGCACTCATACATGATTTGCTTATTGTTGGTAACCTTCCGTACATAAGGTCTATAATCATAGAGGCCCATGTTTCCAACCAAGAGCACCTTTCCGTTCTCAACGTAGCCAGGAAAAGGGCAATATACTGTAATCAGCAGTTTAAAATTATATATATACTAATATACCTGTAATGAATTCCATTATACATAATTAAGTTCATTAATATGTAAGTGAGTGTAAGTGAGTCCCTATCAATGAAGAATAGGGAGAGGAAAAGAGAAGAGGGGAAGGAAAATTGAGAGAAGGATAGAGTAAAGTAGAGTTGATTACAAAAACAAATTTTGAATACAAAGAAATTAGCTAAGCAGATGCGGATGATAGTTCTTTCTCAAAATTATCAATTTTGATCAATTATCAAGTTTTATTAAGATAATAATAATAATGATAAGGCTCAGCGAACCCGAAGGCTCTATACCGATACCATTAATCTCTGCTTAGCAAATTCTGCCCAGGGACTACCCAACTCTACTGCCACTAACCCAACCCAAATCCGCTAGATCACTGTCAATGCAATCCTCCCCACCTACACCTCGGTCTACCCCTCAAAAGTTTACTTGTCGAAACAACGCAGATTAACTTTTTAGGAATTCGTTCGTTACCGAGACCCTTGACTTCACAAGCTTATCTCGATCTTCGTGACGCTAATACTTCAATAATATTAACCGACTGTAGGCTCCGCAATTCTGCATTGTGTAATCTCCCTAATTTTCCAATGTTCTCATCCTTTTTTGGTCAGAACATTCTACGCAACACCTTATTTTTTAATATCTTAAGACGTTGCTCATGCTTCAGAGTTAGCGGCCACGATTCACATCCGTAAAGCAGAGTTGGAAGGATGATAGTTTTATAAAATCTGATTTTTAGATGTCGGAACAAAATACGGGAGCTTAGTAATGTCGCGATCGAATAACAAGCATTTCCTGCATTTAATCGCGTATTAAAATTAGTTTAAAACACCTCACATAATTTTTTAGTTTAAAAAATACGAATAACAGAAGTTTTGTTAAGATATCAATATAAATTATCATTCAAAACTTCCTTCTTCTTTCACTTCCTCTTATCCCTAATTTAATTAATTTAATATGATTTTTACTTTTTCCTAGCCAAATATAGCTTTTTCCATTTATGTTATACATTTCAATTACCAAAGACAACAAAAGAAAATGACATGATGCCAAGGATATAAATAACACTCTCACTGTATTATTTATTGTCTTTTGGCATGGTATGAAAAATATAAAAAATGTGAGACTAATCAAATAGATGATACTTATTAACCAAAACTGGGCATACCATCCAAAACTATGTAGCCAAGTAAGGTAGTAGCCAAGACAAGAAGAGTCATCAAAATTAGTTTTATTTTAGGAAAAAAAATAAGCGTTAGAGTGTGCGGATGAAAAACAATAACCACTGATAAAACGTATCATAATTTCAATTAACAATATTAGGATAATTAAATAATAGGATTAGAATAATAAAACAACAGGATAATTTTTGTTGGGCCAACCTACTGAAAATTACTCATTTAGGAAAGTACATACATCGTTAAAAATATTTCTGATAGTTGTGATTAGATAAATTTGTATTGTGAAAATAAACAATAAGAGGCAAGTGGCATTAGAGCTAAAACCATTCATGAAAAAAAGTTACCTTCTTGGCAATAGGGCTGCTCTCCAGTCCAATTGCCGTACCTACATTCAGAGGTGTTCTGACCTTTGATGACATACCCATCCCTGCATTTGAAGCGAGCCTTCATACCATGTTGAGTTTTAGGTGCTATTACCATACCATTTTTGGGTGCCTTTGGTAAGTACTTGCATCTAGCTATTGGGATAAATCCATAGGGAAATATGAGAAGGTTAGTTTCATGTTTGTCATTAACCTAACAAACGGAGATGATACCAGAATTATAAACTATTATTTTCTCTAATGAAAATATCAGTTCAAATAAATTGATTTAAGGAGCTTCTAAGAGAGACTTACCTGGCTGACATCTTGGGATTTGAGACCAGGATCCATTGTTGCATACTATAGGGCTTTCTGCCGCTGGCTCGTAACGTTGCTCGCATTGGACACTTAGCTGGTGGCCGTGGGGTACCACCAACGGATCCATCGACCCATTGGCCTCCAAAAGAATTCGTCCCTGGGCCACAGCTGGTACTACGCAGGAAGCTAACAACAGTAACTAGTTTAATAAAAATCACTCAAAGGTTGAAACCATTGTCTTTAACGCTTCCCTATCTACACAAGGAGCTTGTAGCCATAAAAATCTTGATGAGAACCATATATAGCATAGTTGTAATTTACTATTTAGAACAAATACACCAACTAATCAAAATATTTAATGCATAAAATAAGATATGAAAATAATTTCTTATTATAACCATTCTATACAAGACGGTTACAGGTACAGTGGATCATAGATCAGGAGTTGCATCCACACCTCATTTGTAGTTAAAAACAACATATAGGGGATGGACCACTTCCAAACAAGGAAGTTAGTTAATTTCCAATTGCAGAACCGTAAACTTTAAATTTAGGAACGGGTTTTGAGCAGCTCGAGTAGAGGGGGCTGAGGACAGCCGTGGAAAAACCTCCTAGTCCGAGGACCATAAGGTATGATGTATAGTTTATACTTTATACAATCAATCCTGGCACATTATCGAGAACTTATTACGAGTATTTCATTGGCCGTACACGTATATAATATGCTCTTTCTTTACAAAGGGCAGAAAATATTTACACGAATATTTTTTCCCTAAAAGATTCCTCAGATTGAGGTTTCTTCATCCAAAAAATTCTTTTAATTCGGTTTTCTATTTTCTTGTACATCTTCCTCCCTCAGACCATGGTCGTGCATACTTTACTCAATTCCTTCTATCCTCTTTTTTCATGGTCTTCCTCACCGTTTCCTCCCTTAACCTCTCCAATTGAAAATTAACTTGGGCAATATTTTCTCCTTCATTCATGAATATTTACAACAATATATTAGCAGTAAGGATTTCATGCTTATATTGCCGAAGGAAAAAAATGAAAATCAATGTTGAGTAAATGTGGACAGAAATTATATCTTATTTTGCTTACTGAATTTCTAACATGACTATAGTAAATATATATTAAAGGAAAACATCATATTTAAACAGCAATAATATTAGTCAATCATTCAACATGAGTAAATTAAAAACCTTTTCCAGTCATTATTATTTTTCTTTATTCTAAAAAACGTTTCGACAAATCCTTTGTCATTTTCAATTTACATCATTTTTTTTTTTTTAAATCTTTCAACACTATTTAATTTTAAAAATATTTTCTAAAAAATTTTTTGTACATTTTCAACCTAAAAATTAAAAATTTAAAAGACAATTCAAAATAAATACATTATTTTATATACAAAAAACATGTCCCAAAAATACTGAATAAGATATAGATACCTTTTTGGTTAATTGTCATATAATTTAAAAATAAAGCTTAGAGTTATAATGTACTCCATGGTCAACTACTAATTTTTGTAATTTGTACTTTGGACTGTTTTTTATTATTATTGTTATTAAAATAGTATTTTAATTTATTTAGTTCTTCAATATATAGTCATTATGAATGGTTAATTAATATAATTAGTAATTTTTTTATTTATATTGATCTATTTTATATCTTTTATTTATTTTAAAAAGTTAGTTATATGAATTAAGAATTGGAAAATGTAAAAACAATGCTGAGGTTACTGAGAAGGTTATGTTATCTGTGTTATCTAATAAGTGTGGACTTCTATATTTCTTTATTTAATTTTTTAACTTTAAAATCACTGATGAGTATAGTTTGCTTATTTCATTAGATTCTTTCCTATCATTTACTACTTTATCTATTTTATCATTTATGTATAATGCTTCTAAAAATTTTCTTTTTATCTTATTTCCCTCTCTGTGCAAAATTCGTGGCTTTTCGAAATCAAATGTGTGGGATTCTTTTTTGCAATGGGCTGATAATGCAGTGCTTGTCTTTGAATTTGGTTTTAGATTATTTTTGTGATGATAGAATCTATTCTTTAGATGTGTACTGGTATGTCCTATATATTGTTTGTCACAATTTTTGCAATCAATGTTATATACCACATTTTTATTATCCAAGATTGGTATTTTATCTTTTTTGCTGTTTATTATGTTTTTTATAGGGTTTATGGTTTTATGTGCTAATTTTATATCTGGGATGTCATAATTTTTAAATGTTGGTTCAATTTTTTCTGACAAGTTTTTGATATAGGTTACACTTCTGTATTTTATTTCATTTTGTTTAAAATCTTTTTTTGGTGATTCATTAATTATCTGAGCTGTGTTATTTTTGGTTTGGGGGTCTTTTTCATTATTTTCTTCTGTCTGAAAAAAATTTGTAATCTTAGTTTGAGATGGCTTGATTTTTGATGTTTTGTCATTTATATGGTTAATTTTTTTACTATTATCAAATCTATTGATATTAGAGTCATTTTCCATATTTATTATGTTATTATCTATTTTATTCTTAATTAAATTATTTTGTTTGTGCCACATTTCTTTTATAAGTTTTATTGGGAAAGCATTACTAAGTAGAATTTTGAAAATTTTATTCTTTGTTTCATTTAAATATTCATTGTCTGTTACTGTAATTGATCTTTTTATTAGATTTTGAGCTGTATTTTTTATTTGTTGTTTTGGGTGGTTTGAGAAAAAATTGAGTAATCTATTTGAGGTTATATCTTTTTTATACCATTTTGTTCCAATTCTATTATTTTTAGGGTTTCTTATGATGGTTATGTCCAAAAAGTTTAGAGAATGATTATTTTCTATTTCTTTTGTGAACTTGATATTTTTATTTTGTTCATTTAATATTGAGTTAAATTTATTTAAATCATTTTCATTTGTAATAATTAATAAATCATCTATATATTTAGCAATGAATATAGATGAGCTGTTCAATTTTAGTAGGCTATTATTTATTATATGATTAAGGACTATTCCTGATAAGTTTACTGATAGTCTACCTCCCATAGGTAAACCTATCGTTTGCTTATAAAATTGACCCTGATAAATGAAGTATCCATTTTCCGTACACAATTTAATTCCTTCTAAAAAAATTGTTTTACTTTTTATATTCGTGTAGGGTTCAATTTTTTCCCAATTTTCATTTAAAAGTTTAAGTGCTAATTTAAGTGGGATGTTAGGGAACATTGATACCACATCTAAACCTGCAATAATTTGATCAGCTTTTATATTGATATTATTTAGTCTGTTTTTTAACTCTATTGCATTAATAACATCATAATCATTATTATTATTATAATTATTCAAAGATCTATTTAGGTATTTTGCCAGGTTGTCTGTTGGGTTATTGGTGCCATCTACTATTGGTCTCAACGGATAATTTTCTTTGTGCATTTTTATTAGGCCATGTATTCTAGGTATATTATAATAGTTGTTTGATAATTTATTTTTCATATTTTTTTCAATAAAATTATATTTGATTAGTTTATCCAGATATTTATTAACTTTATTATTGAGTTCTTTCATTGGGTCATTTCTTATGCTTTTATAAATTTCTTTATTATTTAATATATCTAACATCTTTTGTTGATAATCTATATCTGTTATTATTACCAATTGTTTTGTTTTATCTGATTTTATGATACATAAATCTTTATTTTTTTAAAAAAATAATTTTGTATATAAAATGTCATTATTAATTAAGTTATTAAATTGATTCATTGTATTATTTGGCTTATTTTTTTCTTTATTCAAATAATTTAGAATATTTTTACTAATTATGTTTCTTAACCCATTTTTATGTGTTTCTGGAGTGTCTAAATTTATAATTATTGCTTCCACTTCTGCTATCATTTGAAAAACAATAATAATAAAAAACAGTCCAAAGTACAAATTACAAAAATTAGTAGTTGACCATGGAGTACATTATAACTCTAAGCTTTATTTTTAAATTATATGACAATTAACCAAAAAGGTATCTATATCTTATTCAGTATTTTTGGGACATGTTTTTTGTATATAAAATAATGTATTTATTTTGAATTGTCTTTTAAATTTTTAATTTTTAGGTTGAAAATGTACAAAAAATTTTTTAGAAAATATTTTTAAAATTAAATAGTGTTGAAAGATTTAAAAAAAAAAAAATGATGTAAATTGAAAATGACAAAGGATTTGTCGAAACGTTTTTTAGAATAAAGAAAAATAATAATGACTGGAAAAGGTTTTTAATTTACTCATGTTGAATGATTGACTAATAAAGATGCACTCCAGTTACAAAAGCAAGATATTTAGAACAGCAATAATAATGATTGCAAGAGAAGAAAGAAATACCTAGGCATAAGGGTGGTGGGTATCTCCACGTGCCATCTATTTGACAGACAGATGATGTATTGCCGACTAATGTCATTCCAGGAGAACACCTGAAGATAACTGAAGCCCCGAGACCCGTTCCTTTCTCAAGGTTCTCGATCCATCCATTGTAGATGTTCCCTGGGTGTCCGCAGTCAACAACTGGAAGAGGGTGCAAACGGTGCCTTGTGCAATGTGTGATGTGCTTATCTACTTAACTACCAGTGTGGATGCTAATATCAATGCTACTTCTAAATTAGAAAATTCATTCTTTCAAAAGTTTAGGTTTGATTAGTAGTTATCTTTCGATTGGATTCAATAAAAAGCTGGTGTTGAAGTTTGTTGATAAGGCAAAGAGTGTTTTGCGAAGTTAGTTAGCAGACTGTGAAATATGTGTAAATTACATTTATATTTACGAAAGATAAACTCCTAATTCTTGAATAGACGATAAAATATGTGTATAGTGATTTTAGTTAGTTAATTAAGTTATTTACTTAAATTTTTGAGACAGCTTTAAAAAACAGCGGCTTTTGATTATTTACCATCCACTGTATTGAGTAATCTGTGATTAAGTGCAATGTGCTACAGCCTAAAGGATAAGCATTCGAAAGTAAAATGAATTGATGATATACCTTGGCACTTTGGAGTGCTGCCTGACCATTTCCTGTCTGCTCCACATCTCCTCGTTGAATCCCCGACAAGGGTGTAACCGTGACGGCATTCATAAGAGACAACTGCATTGTAACCACAGGAAGTATAAATAGCTGTTCCGAACTGCGGATTTTCGGGCATTGGGCACTCGACAGCTGTAACGACAACAATAGGCCGAGGGGCCAAAGACAGTACTCATGTTCCGTTTTAGTGCCAAAGTAGCCGGCGAACGACCTTCAAAGAGGTGCGTCACCGACTTGAAAAATTGGCTGAAACAACTTACAATTAAAGTAATCAGGGAATCGTGGGGCTCTTTAGTCTTTAGTCTTAATTTAGAGTCACAATTCGTAGATGATATATTAATTTATGGTCCAACATAACGTAACATACTTGTGCGGATCGTCTATAATACTTACGGACACAGGCAGGCAAGTCCCTAGGTCCCCAGATTCCTTCTGCTTGACAAATTCTTTCCAATCTCCCTACGAGTTCATACCCCTCGCCGCAGTGATAGGTTACCTTACAAGAGTACGTGTAACAGTCGCCGGAGTGCCATCCATTGGAAGGGTCCATTGGAGCACCACAAGACCTTGCTAGTGGAAACAATTAATGTCATATAATTAGGATACTCAGGAAAGCCATCTATATAAAAGTAGCTTATTATTTTGGCAAATGTATAGTTCACAACACTCAATAAAATGATCCCTTATAACTATTTTTTGCAATGAAAATATAAGGAGGCTACTCACGCTCACAACTGATATCTGGCCCAAACCAGGACGCTGTGTTCTCGATAGCTAGGCATTTAGCCTTTGGAAAACCATTGGTCACATAGCCGAGGTTGCACTGGTACTGAAGGGTTGTGTCCAAAGGAAACGTAGCCTGCTCTGGGAGACCGTTATGCCTTGCATGCTCCAATTCAGGTGGCGTTTTGCAATATACTGAACACCATTATAAATATTATTAAATCACAAAACATTATTTATTTACTAGCCATAAATTAAACTACTCAAATGTAAAGAGATGCATGTTTAGAACAAAATATAAATAAAGGCTAAGTGAACCCAAAAGCTCTTTGTCGATACCACCAATCCATTTTTGGGCCGATTGTACCTGCAAAATAGCTAATAATATACATATTTGTCCCTACTCGAAGTAAATGGCTTGGTTTCTTAGCCATATAGAAAAGAGTTGGCAGGATTATATTTTTATAAATTCTAATAGCAACTGTTTCCTCATTATCTCCGCCCATATTTTCTCTTGAAATTCTTATTTTCATCCTTATTTCTAGTTATAATATACTTTAAGCACTTAAATTTTTCGACATGTTCAAACTTATTGCCTCCTACAATAATATTGAAAGTCTCCACCATTCCTTTCACGAATAGTATACTTCGTTCCATCTAAATTTACTTCGTACCCTACTTATCGGCTTTCATCAATTTCATCGGTCTCTGATTTATAGTTTCCGTTTCTTCATCCAATCATGCAGTAATAAATTAAATATTAATGGGAAACGGGAATAACCTTTATAAAATAAACTTCAAAATAACCTTTATTTATCCTCGAAAGTTTTAAAGCTAAAATCCTTCTTCATTCTCCAACTCCTGCTGCCCTCTCCTAGAATACATATTTGTTGAAATCTCAACTATATCCTCCCATCTTCTATATGCCTTAGTGTTCCATGTTCCATACGACAACCACTTCGAATCCTCCGTGTTCCAATTGATCTCTACCTACACCAATATAATTTTATCTGGTGACTTTAACTTTAAGATGCTTTCGAATTCCAGCAATAAATCCGTTTTCAAATAACACAACAAATATTTTCTCTTAATCTTTACCTCGTTCCCTACTCTCCTACCTATCACACCAATTTTCGAATCCCTGGTTGGACCTCTATGTCTCTGATTCACCTTTTAAAATCCTCTCGTCGTCCCAACATCCTATTCCGGTTCTTTCTTTACACGATCTCATCCATTTCCTATGACGTACCTGTCCAAATCCTTTACACCAAAACCTGTGTCCTATCCCAGTTTCAAATTCCTTCGCAATGAAACCCAATCTACAGTACGTCGTGTAAAATCCTATCACATTCATTTCATCCTCTCCAAAGCAACCGATTCCAAATCCAAATGGAAAATACTCCGACAATTATCACCAACCACCGAAGTAAAAGTTATGATGAGAGAAGAGAAGCAGTAAGGAGAAAATTTCGTCGCACACGCCTATCAGTAGACTATGCATGTTTATAACTCCTTTGCAACGAAACCCAATCTGCAATACGTCGAGCGAAATCCCATCACGTCCATTTCATCCTCTCTAGTTCATCCGATTCCAAGTCCAAATGGAAAATACTCCGTCAACTATCATCAACAGTATCCGGAAAACTTTGTTCCTTTCCAGTCACGCCAGACGACCTCAATAACCACTTCGTATCCAATACCTCTCCTAAATTCTCAACCGCTGCCGACATTGATCATATAAACTTTAACCCTGACAAGTTCTTTTTCTCTCATGTATCATAAGACGAACTATTAAACACCATTCTGAAATCTCGTACCAATGACTATGGTCTCGACAACATTCCTTTAAAACTACTAAAATCCTGCCTCCTAGTCATAATATCCATATGACAATTCCTATGTAAAATTATATCATATCTAACATTCCTCGCATTACCCCCTAATTATCATGCTAGTATTGTGTCATATCTACAATTTCTACTTCCAAAACTTCCCACTTCCAAATTTCCCAATCCTCGGAAAACCGCGTAAGGGCGCCCGCTAAATAAAATTTAAAATCCCTCTTCTAATGACTTCCGCCTCATCTCCCTTCTCTCCAACCTCTAAAAACCAATAAAACGCCTTGGTCATTACCAAATTTCAAACTTTCTGGAGGAACGTTCCATCATTAACCCTCTCCTATCCTGGTTTCGATCAGGCTACTCAACTCAACGCTGTCCTCAAAATCACCCATGATATCCACACCGCCATTGAATAACAAAAATTAACAATTCTGATCCTTCTAGATTTTTTTAAAGCCTTCGACACAGTAGATCCACTCATCCTCGTCAAGATATGTACGAGTATTTACCTCTATCCAACAGTGCTTTGGGATGGTTCAAGTCTTTCCACTCAGATCGCTTCTAATCTGTTCTGGACCCTAACCCCTCCTTACATAACCCTTCCATTCCTCTGTTCTATAATAATAATCAAATTCCTATCCAACCGTCAAAAATCTGGGAATTATTTTTGACCAAACCCTCACCTGGAAAAACAATATCTCTGAATTTTCCCGTCGTACCTTCTCCACCTCAAAGGGTCTGAATTACCTCCATCACCTGTCCACTTTTGAAACCCGAAAACTTCTAGTTTCTTCCTTAATTTTCATAGTTATCTCTGGGGATCTGGATGGAAAACTAAAACGGTTAATCAATTGCGTTGTTTGCTTCATCATTGGGATTCCGAAAGACGCCCCTGTCATCCGATATTACGAAGAGTTGAAATGGATCTACCCTTCCTACCGCCGTAAGTAATTCCTAGCTTCCTTTCTTTACGAAGTTATCCAATCTCGCCGACCATCATACATTTCCAATCTCCTTCAAATTAAAACCTCAGTCCACTCCCGTAACACCCGTTATCGGCTCTCAGATACAGCATCCCACCGAGCAGCAGTTGTTCACAGAGCTTTCCTTATCCGATCCTCGTCTCTTTGGAACTGTATACCTTCTTCCATTCGTCGTTCAAGCACCTAATATCCCTAAAATTCCCAAAAAAAGGAAATAGTAGAATCACTTTTGAGTTAAAATTTTCTTATTTGATGAATGAATGATGTGTTTTAATGTATTGTAATTTAATGTATACATATGTGTTTGGGTGTATATATGTATATATGTATATATATATATATATATATATATATATATATATATATATATATATATATATATATATATTTTTAAATTTGTTCCCCCCCATGGTAACCCCATGGAGGGACCGTTTATTAATATTAGGACATGTTCCATACTTAAGTAAGCATATTACATGTCATTACATGTGATTTTAATAATTACAGTTTGGTATTATAATTTAATTTAAATTACAGAATACATTTTAGTATAATTTAACAATACAAGAAATTAAAAATTTATAGTTTGACTAAATTGATAATTTACACGTGAGAATAAAATTAAAATTAAATTTGTAGTCCTAAATTGTGTAATGAAAAAATAAATACATTTAACAAATAAACAAAAATGAAAGATTTTATAATATAAATGATGTAACTAAACAGTATGAATTCATAAATTATACATTGCGATTAGCGACCGAACTTAATAAAAATGTATACACATATATTTACACACATAACAGTTACAATTAAAAATGAAAAACCAGGTATCTGGTGAATTGCCCTTCCTTCTTGCCCTGGTGAATGTCCTAGAGCTGATCAAAATTTACGTCTTTTATAAATGATAATAAGTCAGTTTTAAATTTAGAAAAAATTAAATGTTCCGTCCCAGGCCAAGTGTTGAGTGTTATGTTTTTTATCAATTTAATTCTTTGTCGGTCGTATCGTGAACAGTCATACAGTATGTGTCTGAATGTGTGGGTCAGTCCATCTTCATCACATGCGTCTGTTCTTATAATATTAAATCTTTTCAAATACTGTTTTGTGTTTCCATGTTCTGTTAAAAATTGTGTTAATTTGAAGTCTGAACTGTGTAATTGTTGGTAATTTTCGAGTGTTATGCGAGGAATGTATCTGTGTAGGCTGGGTGATTTTATCGATGAAGTCCATGTAGTGCTCCATTTTTTAATTGTTTTTTCTGTCAGCTGTTTCTTGATGCAAGATATTGGGAACTTACTGTCTTCCTGCTGGTAAGAGGGCAACAGCTCGATGTTGGCTGCCTCTTTGGCAAAACGGTCTGTTCTTTCGTTGCCCTCATCCTCTGCATTTGCTTTAACCCGTTCTATCATTACCCTCTTTCCTATCGCCGTCAATTTGATCAAGGTTAATCTAATGTTTTCTGTTAAAGGGTCGGGTATGTTAGTGGTTTCAATGGAATGAATGATGTTCTTGTTGATATATATATATATATATATATATATATATATATATATATATATATATATATATATATATATATATATATATATATACAGGGTGTCCCGAATTTAAATGGCAAAACTTCAGGAACTTATAGGGGACCGAAAAACTAAGACATAAAGTCTTTTAGAGATTTGCTCGTTTTTGCTTAGTTTTAAAGAAAATCGCAAAAAAAGAAACAAAACAAAAATGTTACAGGTAGCGGTTATCGCCTTTCAAAGTTGGTCAGGCTAGGCAGTGAGATATGTAAACACTTTATGTTATCCTTTACATTATTTTATTTGTTTACATTTTGGCTTCCTTCTAGGATTATAATTCCTAAATCAGTCTTCAGTCAGTTACTCAGATATTTTTGTGTGAATAGCATCAGCCACAATGCCGCATACATATTCTAATGTTGAATACGCTGATATGATTTTTGTGTATGGTATCTGTAACAGTAATGCTCTGCGGGAGTATGCGCGCCGATTTCCAAATAGAAGAGTGCCTAATCGACGAGTCTTTTCGTTGAACTTTTAATAGACTACGAGAGACTGGGTCATTCTTAATACGTAATGAAGGCGACCAATTCCAGGCAGTAGTAAGAGCAGATTATCGGAGAAGAAATTGTGTCCAACGCCACTTCGATAACAATCCTGAGATTAGCATCCGAAGAGCATCTGCTGCATTAGCAATATTGCGGCAAGCAATATGGCGAACTTTGAAAGGTGATAATCGCTACCCATACCATCTTCAAAAAGTTCAGAATTTATTACCTCAAGATTATGTCAAGAGATTGAATTTTAGTAACTGGTTTCTTGAAAAAATTCGCGATGATAATTTATTTCCGTTAAAAATATATTGACCGATAAAGCTACCTTTACAAAAGGAGGAATTGTTAATCAAAGAAATTATTATGTATGGGCTCACTATTATCTCTATTATGTATAGTGAGTGCTAGATTTAATGCTTGCATTGGTGCAAGAGGACAACATTTTGAGCAATATTTAGATTAAAAAGAACATAAATATAAATGTAAATAAATAAGTATAAAAATGAAAACTTGTTTTGTTTCTTTTTTTGCGATTTTCTCTAAAACTAAGCAAAAACGAGCAAATCTCTAAAGGACTTTTTGTCTTAGTTTTTCGGTCCCCTATAAGTTCCTGAAGTTTTGCCATTTTAATTCGGGGTACCCTGTATACGTATATATATATATATATATATATATATATATATATATATATATATATATAATCATAAAATCACGTATCCTTGATTTCTCACCTGCAACCTGTTATCCTCACTCTGAATTCCTTTTTGTTGAAATCTCTTTTAACCCAAACCCTCTCCTTTGGTCCCTTTTGATTCTATCTTTGAATCTACCCTTTACAACTACATTCCTCTCTATAACTACATCATAATCTCCGGTGATTTTAATACCAATCTCCTTGTCCAATCCTACGATCGACTATACCTGGAAAATCTCTTTTACTTCCTACACCTTTATATTGTTCCATTGTCTCCCACCCATCACACCTTTCTATCTGACACCTGGTTAGACCTGTTTGTCATTGATTCACTGCAGAACCTCCTTTCTTCTTCTCAATTACCCGTTCTATTTCTGTCCTCTCATGATCTTATCCAAATTTCATACAATATCGAAACTCCAGTTACACCAACTAAAACCATAACATTCCGAAACCTAGATTCTCTCACTCCAGAGAACATTTTACCCTCGCTTGAAACCTTGGATTGGAGAGAGATTTATTCTTGTGCCACTATAGATTCCATCGTTGACATACTTACTTCCAATCTCAAATATATCCTTGAAACCCATGCCCCACTGAAAACCTCAACCTTCCGTCATCAGCCGGCTCCCTGGATGTGTCAAAAAATTAAAGATCTTCAAAGAAAGCGTGATGCGACCCGAAGACGCACAAGGTTAACCGATGACCATCAAGCGTTCAGGGCTCTCCGCAATTTGACACAGTCTACAATTAGACAGGCAAAAACCAAATACTTCCACGGAGCCCTTTCATCTGCTCCCGATTCTAAATCCAAATGGCATCTCCTTCGAAAGCTTTCTCTCCTTAATTCATCTTCCCCTAGATCCTTTCCAGCCTCTCCCGATGAAATAAACTCGTATTTTTTGTCCACCTCAGTTAATACTTCTAATTCATCATCTCCCGGATTTTCCCCAACGCCATCTTTCAACCCTGACAACTTTTACTTCGCTGACATTTCACCCAACGACATCATTTCCTCTGTTCTGAAATCCTACTCCAACTCCGCAGGCTTTGATGGGATTCCTGTCAAATTGCTAAAATCCTGTCTTATCGATATTATACCTGTCCTACTCTTTATATACAATTTTTCACTGCAAAACGCAGTATTCCCTACCTCTTGAAAAAAAGCTATAGTCCACCCTTTTTAACAAATCCTTTAACCCTGTTTCACTCAAAGACTACCGCCCAATCTCAATTCTCTATAACCTTTCCAAGCCTCTAGAAAGAATAGTCCAGTCACAAATGTCAAATTTCCTCGAACAGTCCAACCTCCTCGACCCACTTCAATCAGGTTTCCGTCCCGGTTTCTCCACACAATCTGCACTTACCAAAATCACCAACGACGTACATACCGCTATGGACGACATAAAACTAACAGTGCTTATCCTCCTTGACTTTTCTAAAGCTTTTGATTCTTTGGACCATTCTATCCTTTTCAGTAAACTCAAATCACTATACTTTTCTAACAGTTCTATCCGTTGGTTCCAATCTTTCCTTACTGATAGATCTCAAGCAGTTTCCATACCTAATCATCCCCTTTCCACTTTATCCTTACTTCATATCGGTCTTACTCTTTCCTCAGGCGTGGCACAGGACTCAAGCATCTCTCCTCTTCTGTTCAACTGCTATATCAATGATCTTCCTAAATCTGTTCACCACTGTTCTCCCCAGCTATATGCTGACGACTTCCAAATATACTTATCCTTTCCTCCTTTTGAGCTATTAATTGTGTTCACCAGTATTCAGGAAGACCTTTTTTTTTTTCCTCCCTTCCCTGCCTGTGAGTCACCTGGATCACCACTGGAAATTCAAATCGGGTATTTTATTCTGTTTTTTTCCCCTCTTTATTTATATAAACAACTGGAACTATGGTATAGCCCCGGTGCACCTTTGTGCACCTTAGGGCTACACCTTATCCTTCTCCTTGTCTTCCTCCCTCAGTTAGCCTCATCCACGGGGTTCTCCAAGGGTTGATCCGGTGGTCTTCCCGGTGCCCGTCCTCTCCTCGTAATCATAAAGTGGGCCGGACCTACGGCCTCTCTCCATCCGTATACGAACTCCCTGAAGCTTGTGTAGTTCTCCTCCACAAGCTCAGGGGACACGTCCTCGGTGATCACATAAATTCCGGTATTCGTGGACAACCTCGCCCTCAAGGCGTCGTATGCGATGCAGGATGCTACCACGTGCTCAGAAGTCTCCGGAACTCCGCAGCTGGGGCAATGGGGGTCCAGGTCATATCCATGTTGTGCTAGTTTCCATCTGAAACCCCTATGCCCCGTGAGGGTCTGTAACATCCAATAATCGGGAAGGACCCACTTGGCCTATAATCTTGATTCGACGGTGGGGAAGTATTTCCTAAGGATGCTCCCTTGCCACCCACCGTCCATTCCATTCCGTCAGTGAGTCATTCCTTACCTCGTCTTTCCATTAATTTGGGTTGGCCTGGATCCTCACTTGTATTGTCTCCGGAAGAGCTGCCAAGCCTCTTCTCTTCACTTCGTACTTGATAGTATCCTCCCTCAGCAAGAGGTCAAGAGGCATTTCTCCCGCCAGGATCTGCACCGCCTCATGAGATGTTGTCCGGTACGCCTGGTTACTCTCAGCAGAGCCGTTCTCTGGCCGTAGCCAACTTCCTTTTCCTTTTCCTTCCTGGAGATCCTCCTCTACAAATGTCCTCAGCTTCTTTCCAAGAATGGAAGTATATAATTTATATACCACCGGTGACAGACATATTGGTCTATAATTACCATTTTTTAATATTTTTTATAAAGTTCATATAAATAAAGTTTGCAGGGAATGAGCTTAGAAAGATCCTACAGGCCCTTTTCCAAAAGATATTCACTGAAAAACAGATACCGAAGTTTGGGAAGTCAACGTTATAGTACCAATATACAAAGAGGATTCTGCTAGCGAGTGTGGTAATTATAGACCAATATGTCTGTCACCGGTGGTATATAAATTATATACTTCCATTCTTGAAAAGAAGCTAAGGACATTTGTAGAGGAGGATCTCCAGGAAGAGCAAGCAGCATTTCGCCCAGGACGACAAACACATGATCATATTTTTGCCTTGCGTATGATCATAGAAAAAGCATGGGAGAGAAACAAGAACTTATACCTTGCTTTCCTCGACCTCAAATCGGCCTTCGACTCTGTTCCTCGAGAGGAAATTTGGAAGGCATGAATGGCCAAGAAAGTTTCATCAGGCCTTATCAAGACCATCAAATCCTTCTACCAAAAACCTAAGGGAATAGTGAGAATAATATTTACAATATTAATATATAATATTGGGAATATTTACAACTATAATAATATTATAACAAGTAAATCTGCTGTATGAACAAAGGACATGAAAGAAAAAAACACTTGTGGAGAAACTACCCATTGATAGCACTCCTATAAAGTTCTATAGTAGAAGGTCTCGAGGCCATCTTCTTTTCAGACGCCTCGTAGGGTTATCAGGAATATTATGGGAAGCAAGTTGAGATACTAGCGGATTCAAGTGTGTATAGAGCTTTTCATGGAAGGATAGGTATCTAGTTTGGGCTAAATCAGCAACATTTGGGATATTAAGATCATGATGGATGAGTTTATGTGTGACATAATAAGGAGCATTGCGGATTTTACGAAGGATTTTGGATTGTAACAATTGGATACGAGATGAATTGGATGGTTTAGTAGAGCCCCAAAGCTCAACTCCGTATGCCCAAATAGGTCTGATAACTGTCATGTAAATGAGTCTTTTGTAATTAATTGGGAGCTTTGAACGTTTGTCCAGTAAATGTTGAAGTAGGCGAAATCGTCGAGCAGTTTCTTGTCTTTTCAGTCTTGTATAAGCATTGGAACAATATAATAATCGGTATCACACATAATTGCATTTAGCAAAGTTTTCACGTGCATAGCATTATTCAAATTAAAAATATTTTTGTCGACTATAATAATAGAAAGTAAGATAGCACACTGAAATAAAATACAAATTTGCAAGACACTGACACTGACACAGACTGTTTTAGTGACATTTTTAGATTTAATTATTTATTTCTAATTAATTTAGTTCAACATGCAAGTGGACAATTAGGATAGTGAAGTGTCGGAGGCAGAGACTCCATTTTCGGAACTAAGCGAGACCGATTCGCAATACTTAAAACGACGGACACTCCAAAAACGCCAGAGAAAGTCTGCCCCTGGCTCAGCGGGTAACCCATCCAACAAAAAATAAAATAAATCGGCCAAGCCAGTGAGTAAAAAAACACCGGAGCCTCCCATGACCCGCAGCAAAACTACTGCTGCCAATTCAAACAAATCTCCAGTAGCCTCAACAGCAGCAACTCTGGACCTACAGAAAGCAATCGTGACGGGAACCAGGACCACATTGACCCTAACCCATCTCCTATTTTTGCCACAAATATAACATATTTTTATAACTTCGCTCAAAAAATATCTGAACTAATAGGACAAATTAATTTTAAATGACATTTTCTAGAGAAAAAGACATTAAAATAAATACACCCAACAAAGAATCCTACCAAAAATTAATTAATCATCTTACCGTGAAGAACTATGATTTGTCCTAAAAACATTATCGTTTACTTTACTTTAGTAAACATACTTTACCATTTTGAAAACAAAAATTATGAGAAAAAGGATATTGCCTAAATCCCACCAAGCATAGCAATAGTGAAACAAAATTCACTTAGGGCATTACCAAAATCTGTGATTGGGGCATAATTATTCTCCTTTGGTATGTGAGTTAAACACCACCAATGTTCAAACCTTATATTCTTCTCAACTTTGAATTTATGATATATTTGTAGATCGAACGGCTGAACAGTGAACTGGCTAGAAAATGCGAACATTTTTGGTTTTCAGAATGGTAAAGTTTTAAGTACGGTGACAAACTAATTAATCAAAAAAACCTGTTCCACCAAAATCCATGAAAGGTTATGGGTTCAGTGCTTGGTAGAGACTATAATGTTTTTAGGACAACGGTGGTGCAGGGAGGTGATTTGTCCGAGATCATGCTCAACCGCCAGGTTTTTCCCTAATAAAGGATACCCAAGTTATAGAGGCTGCGTGAGCCCCAGGAGGGTCCAGATCCCAATTGATCCATCCCCGACTGTTAACAGATTAAATAAATTATCTGCCACAGCAACTCTAACACTGAGCTACCCCACTCCCTGCTATAGATTATATTTTTTTCTAAAATTGGAGCAGTCTCAGAAGGATATAAAAAATTTTTTTGTTAAGCATACTCTTCTAATATATTTGTACTTCATTAAATCATATTAATTTCTTCAGTTCTTCCTGTCATCTAGTATCCATTAATGTTATTCCACTTCTGTAGAACAAACCCGAACTAGGAGTCCTTATACTAGACTGAAAATTTATTTATATGGATTATAAATTTTAATTTTTCATATTCAAAGTATAATATTTCATTCTCCGTTTATACTTTTAATAATACTTAGATTATATATTTTTTAATTTTTATCATATTTCAAATCAAGCGTTCTATATCTTATAAATGATTTACATTTTGGATTTTTTTTTACCAATTAAAATATTGTTTGTGTTATTTCATTTTTTTTCAACTGCTAATTTAATTATTTAAGAATTTTTCAATAATTCTACCGAATTTTAATTTTTATCGTTTCAAAAACGGAATATTAGCGCATGTTACTGGTTCACTGTACTATACTATAATTTTATTTATCGGTCGCAATAAAACGATTTTCCATGGAATGGGAAATTTTGAAGTGGAAAGTTGTGTAAGTAGAACTTTTAGATATGACACAGTACTAACATAATGATTAGGAGGCAGGATTTTACTAGCTTTATAGGAATGTTGTCGGGGCCGTAGTCATTGCTGAGGGATTTCAGGATCCTATTTAATAATTCATCATATGAAACATGGTAGAAAAAGAAGTTTTCCAAGGGGTAATGATTTTGTGATCACAGGATGAGGAATTACGGGTGTAGGATACGAAGTTATTGAAATCGTATGAGGTGACTGAGAAAGAATTTAGGTTACTGGATTCTAGAAGAGATAATTTTCGGAGTTTTGGATTGGAATTTTGGGATGTTGGAGAAATAACGCTTTGGGAATATACTTATTATTTTGACCATAGTATGGATGTTAAAATTTGTTTCTATATTTTTCTGAAAATAAAATAAATAAACTAAATATTTAGGGTTTTGGACAAGATAAATTTTACCAAACATCAAATTCAGGCTTTGCAATGAAAAAAAAACACTAGAAAAAACAGCCGTCCAATTTTATTTGTCGGGTTTAAATTATTCCATTGTTAGCAAATGTCTCCTGGGGCTCCCAGCGTAAAGAGCCTAAGTTGGCGAGTTAGAGATTAAATAGTAGAAATAGTAACGTCGGCACTTATAATAAATAATTTTTTTCTTATTTAGTGTTATTTTGACTGCACCCCCAGACTAATTATATCCTTCATTAGATTAAATAGTATTTCATTCCAGTTCCTAAACGGTTTGTTTCGATATTTTTTGTCGTACGCTATTTTTAGATAGCTATAGTATTTTTTTCAAAAATCTGAAAATTTAGATCAAGCCAAAGATCTGTCTAAGAGCTTTGTCATTACTTTCATTTGAAAACAAACGAAACTGGTTTTTCTAATTCCATCTGTAATATTTCACAAAAAGCCACTTAAGTGATTTAGTAAGACACACGGTTTTACAATGTCGGCAATTTAATAAATCATTTTCTAAATCTCCAATTGCTCTCATACATTTCCTATCAATGTTTCGGAATTCACAACTGAAATGGTCAACAAATGTCAAACGATTTAATATATCTTTCTGCATATATTCCCGTTTTTTGTTTTGAATAATCGATTCTATATTTTTTAATTTTTATCGTTTCCCAACGATATAAGGTTATATGGGTTTTGATATATGATTCAAAGTTCCTCATATATGATTTGCGTTTTGAAGTTTTTTTACCAATTCATATATTGTTTATGTTTTTTCATTATTTTTTCCATCAGCTAATTTAATTATTCAACAATTTTTTATCATTCCACCCTATTTTAATTTTTATCATTTCTGGTAAAAAAAAAAACGGAACATTATCGCGTGTTATCGATTCCCTGAACTATTCCAAAAACAATACTAACAGTGACAACAGTTAGACAGTGAGGACATTATCTGCTAATAAAAAATAAAGAATATAAGAATAAGGGAGTTGATTAAAGAGATATGAATGATATATCTGTGATTTAAGCCTTACTATTTCTCTTATCTGATTCCTAACATTGAATTGATTGGTTGCCAATTATTTTCATTGTGGAGCTAATAAGTTAATAATGAAGCATTGGCATCAAAATGCTTTCAATACCTCTTCTGCCATAGATGATCAAGGATGAATTTGAAATAATAATGCTAATAAATAAAAATAATTGCAATTTGTAAAGTTGTTTATTTGACAAAAAAAATGGACAGAACATTATATTTTGTACAATTTTCTACCGTTTTGTTGGCTCCTAAGAATTTACTTTAAATATATAATTTGTTTTATGATATTAAATGCAACTATTTTAATAGCTCAAATAAAAGTTAAGCTTTTATAACCAATATGTAAACTTATTTTTAAACATCTTAAATCTGTAATATACATATATTTCTATTAAAAAAAAAATGTATTCACTGTTTGTTTGTTTTTTTACATTGTCACTTATCGTTTCTAAAAAGAACTGCTGTTTATCCTGATCTTGCCAGTTTCCTTCTCTAAGACCTTTGGAAGCCATGCATCCTCATCCTGCATCCATCTCTTCTTGGATTGTCCTCAAGAAATAAATAAATAAAATATATAGTCATATAAAAATTTAATTTATTATGGGAGATTTACTATGTAAAGTCCTTTAAGGTAATAGTGAACCAAAATTCTTCCTTTTTAGAAATAAAGTGTTTAAATCGAGTTCTAGGGCACCTTATCTTCAAGTTTCAAAACTTTTCCATAATAAAGTTCACATTTATAAATTTTTGTTAGTATTTTCTTTTTAAAATATGCATCCAAATAATGTTTTTTCAATTATTTTAACACACTTCAAAATTTCCAAAGATACAATAACATAATAATAACATACCATTTAATTTACACCATCACATTTATTTTATTATTTTTTTTAATAAAGCTAAAGTTTATAGGTGTAGGTATGGGGTGACCCCCATCTAGGAGAATATTACCAATCGTTTATTCACTTATTTATTTAGCTAACTACAACCACAATGGGAATTAATTAGCAACCAATCAAATCAAATGTGTCACATCACCGATGAAAAATAAATAGTAGCTTTAGATTACAGGTCTAATTGCTCTAGAATGAATTGCTTTATTACTATATGTATTTTGTTTTTAATTAAAGACACTTTATGCTCCTAAGAATAGTCCGACGACAGTGAGAGTCGTAATTTGTTATACCTGGATAGTAAATTTTGCATATCCAGGTATACTTAGGATAGGGCTCTTTAACGAGTACCTGACAGCGCTCAGGGTCTGGACCACTATTTTACTTCCCCTCCGAAAGGCGGTATAACCACTCATTTTATTTAAATCACTAAATGTAAGATTACAATTCATAGTTATATACCATCACTGTTACCATAGTTGATACTAGTAACTTTAGCTTAAACTCTTTTTTTAATTATAAATACTTTCATTGGAAAGCAATAATTACATTCTGCCACACTTAAGGGCAATATGGATTAATGATCTATGAACACACAAACTATGTAGAGATTTTAAACTAGCCATAAATTCAACAAGATAGAAAGAGATTGAATGCTACTATGGAACTACAGAGGCAATAGTTAATGTTGTACTGAAATGAATATTAAGTAACACACCAATCTAAAATTAATTTATGTAACAACTGAAATTACTATATGGTAAAAATATGTTAAAAAGTGCCGTAATGTTTCAACATCTTTCCAAATATTTCAATTAGAAAAGACGATTATAACATTAAAACATACATTATTCATAATCTCACAAATAAAGCTTAGTTTAGGATAAATAGAAATAAGAGGCAAAATGTGTATTGTAAGTATTAGATCTAATGTTACCATTATGCCTGCACTGAGGTTGTGCGCCGGACCAATTACCATCTCCTTGGCAAATCCTCTCCTTGAGTCCTACAAGAGTGAAGCCGGGATCACAGCTGTAAGATGCTCTGTCCCCGAAGAGCCTACCTCCAATCGCTACTGAGCCCAATGCAGGCGAGCCCAACTCCTCACATTCCCTCTCTGTTCATTACAATAATCAAACAGATGAAATATGAAAATACCATTTTGAAACTCGATTGTTATTAAGAAGAATGAAAATATTTCTACATAAGGGGCCTTCAAAATCTTATTCGGTATTCTATATTTCTCTAATATTCAATTCAGGATTATGAGTGGCACAGTGAAAGATAACAAATCGCATGTCTTGTCACACTATGTTAAAATGTTTAGATCAATCATCAATCGTATACCGGTTTTATAGAGTGATCGTTTCCAAAATAGTATAGCTATTAAAATATGAGTTATTTGATAAAAAAGGTTCTATATTTTAGACAATTTACCATATTCCTGACTACGACTGCTAACTATTTTGCGCGTGTGTGTGTGTGTGTGTGAGAGAGAGAGAGAGAGAGAGAGAGAGTGAGTGAGTGTGGGTGTGTGTGTTTTCATATGGCCAAAAGAAGTTTAAAGAACTGACTGAAACTTGAGAAACACAAGTATATAAATATATATATATATATATATATATATATATATAAAACATGAAGCAGGTAGCAGAAATAATAATTGGATATGCTAAAGTAGGATATTAGGAAGGAGGAAGAGCCACCGTTTGATAGCAACTGGAGGCATCTTCAATGTTGGGTACTTTTAATTTCAAAATGAATTGTCTTCGCAGCAAGTAATTATAAGGGTTTATACTCATTGCCATATATATTGCAGCGCCTCTCATTGAAAGGGATCTAGTAATGCACAGGAAAAAGTCGTGTCAACTTTTATATTTTTACAGGGTAAATTCTACTGTTGAATAACCGCTATTACTTTTTAACTATGACGGAATATGGTCTGTTGACTTGTGCTCAGATCTAGGGGTTTGCTCATAGCACCTTACTTTTACTTACGCTATTAAATTAAAGCCTTTAAAACGTTATAAAGTGCCGCAAGTAGCATACTTTTACTTTGTTTATAACTTTGTTCGTCAATGTTTTCAATGTCAATGTGTTCACTCGGTATTAAATGATTAATTCTATTTCGTTTACTTCAATAATAAAATTTAACCCAAATTTGTATGTATCTATTTATATATATTTTTAAATCTTGGTATATGTTTTTCAAATCTAAGTAAGACAGAGTTTTTTGTGTAGTTGAAAATTTAATTTTGTAACTAAGACATTATCCTACAGAATTAAAAGTTGATAGTTATGATTATAGCAGATAAAAATATAAGGATTAAAAATACGTGAACTTTCAAAAAGAGAGAGAAGTGGCGCAATTGTGTGCAAGCATGAGGAAAAACATGATGTATCATAAGCATAAAAGGTAAATTACATTAAAAACAGATATTTATAAGAAAAGAAAAAAGGAAGTGTCACAATAAACATAATCCAACTAGCATTTGTGATACATCACGTTTTTCCAAATATTAAGAATTATCTTCAGATAGTTTTGTTTTTCTGAACCTCAAGTTATTTTTCTTGGGAATTTACCTTCAAAATGTATCATTTAGGAAGGTTAGGAGTAAAAAGTATAAAAGAGAACGCACCTACTAACCATCCTAAATGATCCGAAAATACAGTAAATAACGTAGATTTTTTAGTTTGACTTTGTAGGTTTTAGTCAGTTTTCGAACTTTGAATGACACATCAGATATAATTTTTGGATCTCCCTCTGACCGTTACAAGTAATTAGAACTTATTTTAAAATGGTATTATACCATATTTTGTAGGCAAAATTACATTGGAAACGAAACCAAACACGATTAGGTTGTAAAACTAGGGTTTTTCAAAATTACGCGTATATATACAGCATCTAAATGTAAAATGTTTTGTCAAGGGTAGCTAGAATCGATTTCACAGTAGCATCTTTCAATGCTGTGACACAATAATGAACATATACCACAAGAAAAATCCTCTCGGAATATTTTTTTCAAAACTCATGCTCCATATCTCCCTCCTCTATCAAGAAAAAAAGAGAGAAATCATTGAGTAAAGGAGAAGGTAGGGAAAAAGAAACGGAAATGTAGGGAGTTGAGCCACGTAGGCGTTAAATAAAGGAAGGGCATAGTTTAAGAAAGAAAAAACAAAGTTATTCGTCATTATTTTTAATATTCTTAATCCAACAAAGGTATTTATGGATATTTTTCATAACCTCCACTAGAATGGATAAAGGATATTAATTTTGATATTTATATTGTTGAGTATGTAAAAGGAACATGGGTGTTGGGATGATTAGGATGAAGTAATTACTACTTAATAGGCTTAGATTGGGTTATGGGAGGTAATTTTAATGTTTTATTATTATATTTATAGATACATAAAAAAGTCAACAGCTATGTACCTGGTTTAATACAAGACATTCCACAGACACCATCGCATAGGCACTTTTTCTTCTTCGACTTGCAGTCCTCATCATTGGAACATTTCCTCAAGCACTTTTGCCCCTTAAGAGAATAAACAATACTAAATACTACAGGTGTAAAGTGTTAATGTCTCATCATAAATTCATATGTAACTATAAAATAAGATAAAAAATAAAATCATGAAAGAAGAAATTAATAAATAGATACAGGACACTATATCGACACACAGTGCTTCGATTAATACAATCTAGATGGACAAAAGTCATGTTTAGAATTCTAAAATGTTGCATTGGAATAATATAAAGAATCCTTCAAAACATTGCAATCTATTATTGGTTTATGCCTAACACACTCCACAGCGTTAGTAATATAGCATCCAAAGTTATCACTTATGATAAAGCTATGTATTGAATAAATCAGTTGTTTTCCATGCATCATTTCACCAAAAAATAATTAAATTATTATACGAATCAATTGTTGAATATCGATATTCTATCAACTGATTAATTCATTTAAATAAACGTTTTAAGTTTATTCCATGTTTTTCCAATTAAATAAATCCGATAATTAAACTATATTGAAAAACATTTTTTAAAATGCACAATGGATTTTTCCTCATTTTGAAACTTTCAAGTGATGTTAATAACTTTTACCCATTTGTACCTGGGCTTTTTTTTCTATATTTAATAGCAGTATTTCTACCATTAATAGTAAGACGCCAGTAGTCGAGTACAACTTTTTTTTGTTATTTTAGAGTACTTATTTTCGAGATGAGATAACTCCAAAATTTCTGATAAATTTTCGGGGAAAAACAAAGCAGCGTTTTTTTTTTGGTAAATAATGAAAATTGGTTGGATATGGACATCAGATTAGAATTTCAACGAACTTTTCCATGTCATTTCAAGGTTTCACTAACGTAGGAAGGTGAAAAAATTTTGACGAGGCCTTCCTAAAGGATTTAAAACAAAAACCATACATGTGGGACCTATACGCAATATTTCTGAGTTGGTGAAAGCATCAGATGTAGCAGGAAGGAAAAGGAGCATTGCTAAAACAGTTAGAATTAAAAATTAAATGCCTAGAATCTGGTAATTCATCCAATTGTTTTGTAATTCTTCAATTTGGAGAATGCCAGGCAATTAAGTGGAAATAGAGAATGAAGCTATTACATTGTCTATAGTCTACAACAATTTCGTTTAAGCAAACTTGGAAGTATCACGGTTTAAATAAATCATAACAGGAATATATTATAATCACAGAAACACGTACTGTTATAAAACTACTAGCCATGTTGGATAAAACAGTTGACCGCATAGTAGAAGTTCAAAAAGACGTCATAAATAATCTACTTCCGAATTGGTCGTTCACTTGATAAGTATTTGGATTGTGACAGAAGTTGTGGTGGAAGTGCATACAAACAGAAATTTGAAAATAGTCAGGATACTGATTAATTTCTATTATTATTTCCCTATATTTGTTCCTTCAAACTTTCGTATAGAGACGAATATAGACTTACTTTCGATGCTGATCATAGAACCCGATCTACTGATCAGTAGCCTCTGAGAAATGCCCAAAAATAAGGTAGGCCAATTGTCCCAGAGGTTTAAGTTTTGACAGTGGTTTTTACATTAGAGCTTCGATCTCTGTCGTCTGCTTTTTTTTTTAATGTTTCTAATTATGGCAATCCTCTTCAATTCAATTGGTAATTAATTAAAACACATTTTTATAATTACATTACTTAATTGGTCGAAAGAGATGTAAAAATACCGAAAAATAATTTTTTCCACCTAGCTAGTACTAATCGGAACACTGTGCGACAATGGGAGTCACAGAGACCCCGACGCCCTTATGCAACTTCCTGCTCAGCGCTCTCACAACATATATTATCTTAATCCTTTTTAAAAATGATACCCTAGACCCTGAACAGCAAACATAAGAGCTTACTCATAGCCCTGAAAATGAGATATCTGAGAAGAGTTGAGGGGAAAAACAGAAGGGATAGAAATGTAACCATATGAACTAATTAGGGCATGCGGCCAGCAGCAGACATCATTCAACAGGATAGGATGAGTTGTCGGGCAAGTCTCCCGTATTGCTGAGAACCGTTTGGCTAAATCTACGTGGAAAGTAGATGACCTCGGTGAAGACCCAGGAGAATGTGGGAAGACGGGGTTAAGGAGGCCTTTGGTCGGAAAGGACAAGGTTGTTGATTTGCGAGCGAGATTAACAAGCTCTATAAGTTGTTGAGATGGACTTATTTTTTTATTTGATTCATACTAATATATTATAAATTGCATAATATCTTGATTAATATTTGTTTTATTAAAGATAAATGAATTCTATTTTCAAAGATAAATTGTTCACGAAAAACAGCATTGTATGTAAAAATAATAACAGGGTCCATGACAAATACTATTATAGCAAAGTTAAATTATAAATAGATACATAAATACTATTAATAGATTAGATTATCCTCTGTTAAGGTCCCTACGAAATGGATTACTTACCAGGAATTCAGCATGCTCTTCATCCCTGGGGCACTCCGCAGAAGGAGAATTTCTGGGGTTTTTGTAAACTTTGGCGTCATCTTCTGAACTGTAGTCTTCGTCCTGTCCGGCCGACCACTCTAACATGAAATCAATAATTTCAAATTCTTTACATAGTTCCTAACAGAAACTATTTGTACTTGTAGGAATCAATATGAATATTATTATCAACTGTTTGAGGGAGCTTAAGGTATATATGAGAACGCAAATTAGCTATCTTAACTACCTTATAACAGAAAATAAAAACGACAAAATAACTTATAATTTAAGAAAATGATACAAAGACGTTGTACAACACTTCTTACAAAGTTGTGATACCTTCAATAGTAAGTACCTTGAAACCTAACAAAACTTTGCATTCTAAAATCATAACTTTTTCAATTATCAAATCGAACATTTATTTCATAGTTTCAAAAGTGTTTAGAGCGGTTTGGTGTATGAACAATAATAAAAATTAATAAGTCAAGCTAAAAACTGGCGGGTACTGGAGGCAGGCTAGGGTCAATGATCCCGAAACGATATACATTGTAACAAATCGTTAATGAAAACCTTTAATTCGCAAAGGTTAAAGAGTTCACCTACTTGGGATCTGTCGACACCCAGGACATTGATCCCGATATAGAGGTAAGGTTAAGAATTACAAGTTAAACTGGAAAGGCTCTTGCGGAAAACATTAAAACTTAAAATTTTGACAACCTCTAAAAATTCGAAAGATTCAAAAGTTGGAATATATAAACTGTTTATAAAATAAACGAAAATTTTAGAGATTCATAGCTTCGTGCTGTATCTTAAGTCGGTAGCACCTCGCTCCCTTCAATGTCAGAGTGTTTATTGACATGTTTTATTTTTATTGTGAAATTAAGAAGTCTTAAAAAATAAATCGTAGCGCTCGTAATTTCAGTGAACTGGCCATTAATGCCCAAGTTGTGTCAATGTTATTTGATTGTATAGTGTAAATATGTATTGTATAAATATCTTGTTTTCTGAATATATGAAGGCGTATTGAGGTAGATCAGTTATTTGGCTTTTACCTCTACATATTTTTCTGTTTGGATCATGGAGCACCGGCATAGCACTTACCATTCATGCCAAACTGCAGCTTAGATTATTTCATTTTTACATTAGTCTGGGTTTGTTATATCTTTATTTTCGATGTGGTTTCTGTCAACTGTGGTTAGAGCTTAACATGGACTAGCTGTTTTAGCCATTCTGTAATATTCAAGTCTAACTTATGTCCTGCTATTTGCAATGCCCTCACAGTATCCAATAAGGAATTTGATGGATGGGAATCGAGCTATATCCATGGCTATCATATCAATTCATATCTGCCAATACACTCGTTCCATCATACAAAATTATTGTGTTGTCTTGAGAATCTTGATGACAATAGAGCAATTAGTATGGTATAGAGCCAGTTGGACTGTTGGTATTTTTTATTGTGAATTATGGATTTCATAATATTCATAAAACAGCTTATGGTTTCAAAAAAATTATTTAATGCTTTACTATTCTTTGTAAATTTTAAAATATTTTTCTTAGTAATTGATTATATATAATTAATCAATCCGATAAATTGAACTCAAGCCCAAAAACTGGATTAGGAACTATATATTGCAGAAGATAGGAAAAATGCTTGTCGTGTCCCTATTGATCGACTTTTTAAGCAGAAGATGATATCGATTTTACAAATTAAATGCCTGTTTACAAGAGAATTTTTAAATAATATAGACTTTAGTACAATTATCAAAGACTGCATTGAGAAAGATGAAATGATCATTTCTCAACAGGTTTTATAAACAGCCAAATAAACTTCCAATTTTTTTTATTTATTTATTTATTTCTTGTATTTAGGGTAAGAGAAATAAAATCGTTTTCCAGTTGTTGTTTATTCATTAATTTTCACTCTTTAGAGACGTTTCGACACTATGGTGTCATTCTCAATCTTTTCTTCTCCTGCATCTTTAAACTTTAAATAAATAAATTAACAATAATTACAATACTATAAATAATTTAACATAAATGTCCAAAGATAACACACTATAAGTATAAATAGAAAGTCATACTTTTAAAAATTCTTAGGAGATCATTAGTCCTCCATGGTCAATAAATAATATTGCATTACAAAATCAAATTTTGATCTTTGAACCATCAGATCCTTTTTCTCATTTCTATGAGTCATTAGACTTTAGTATAAAATAACAAATTATGTTCTAACAGCACATCAACAAAAATAATACAATAAATGAAGAATAAATCCAGTTTAAAAAAAAGGAAAAAAAATTATAAGAATTTATTTCTTGTATAATTTGCTACATTTCACAAAATAAAAATGCTGTACCAATAGTCCAGTCTAAAATTAAAAACAATTGTACAAATTTAAATATATCTGTGGAGAATCATAATTTACAATGAAAGAAAAAATGTAAAAAAACTTCCAACAGAGAGAGAAAACAAATTAATAATAATAAAATAAACAAAAATTATAACTATACATTCTTAGTAACTTATATACAAATATGTATATAAAAATAACAATGAAATGAAAGAAATTGGTATCCTACAATAATAAATGTTTGGTTCGTTTATGTGCATACCGCTTTGTACTATTTTTTGTAAATTCTAAGGCATTTGTTTTGGAATTTTGGTAATTAGTTTTAGACATGTAACTAAATATTGGGCATGCGTATGTCAGTATAGGTCGTACTCAGGCTTTATATAATAATAACTTATTATCTGTGCTTAATTTGGAATTTCAATTAAAGTAAGGATATTGAATATAATATAAGGATATAGTAAACAGCGCTCTTTTAGCTTTATTGCTCGCATAATCAGTGTGAAAAGTAAAAGTTAAAAGTTAACCTTTTGTCCATGTTAAGCCCTAAGTATTTCATATGCGTTGCCCAAGGTACAGAAGTTCTGTTTATCTTCAGTTGGGGAATATTAACCTGTCGTCTCTTTGTCAATAATATAGCTTGGGTTTTATCCTGATTTATTTTAATTTTACATTTATTGTAGAATCTCTCTATTTTTTTAGAGCTGTAGTCAGTCTATTTGTAATTGTGCCTGTTCTATAACTGGAAGTATAAAAAGCTGTATTATCTGCAAATAGGGATTTTCGTACTTTGAATGTATTCGGTATATCATTAATATAAATACTGTAGAGCGTTGGCGATAAAATCCCGCCCTGAGGGACTCCGGCAGTAAGTGTACGTACAGTGGAGTCGTGGCCTTCGATAGATACTTTAATTGTGCGGTTTGCTAAGTATGATTTGCATAATGCTATTAGATATGGCGCGAAATTATACAGAGTCAGTTTGAATATTAGCCCGTTATGCCAGATACTGTCGAATGCTCTTTGCACGTCGAGTAATACCATACCCGTATGTTGTTTATTACTAAACTCCTCTGTGATCTGGTCGGTCAGTCTGCCTAGTTGTGCTATAGCAGAGTACTGATGTCTGAAACCAAATTGTTCATTTATAAAGATTTTATTATCTATAATAAATTTATTATTTAATCGTTGACATATTATTTTTTCTGCTATTTTGCCTATAACGCATAATAAACTAATGGGGCTGTAGTTTTCAACTATTTTTTATTCTTGTTAGGTTTGGGAATTGCTATAATTATAGCTATTTTCCATATCTGTGGGTAGTATTTTAATTTTAACATTAAATTTACCAAATTTACTAGTCTTGTGATTCCTGCCGGTGGTAGCTTTTTTAAATATATTGGAAATATTGCGTCATTACCGGGTGTTTTCTTCGTACTAATTTTTTTTTTAGAATTTTGTATACTTCTGAATAGTTGCACAGTGCATTTTGGGGGGTATCAATATTTTGGTTTAATTTTCTTTTCACTATTTATTCTTGTTGTATGGCTATTGGTTCCTAAATTATTATTTTGATCGCTTATTATTATTAAATTGTCCGCTATCAGGTTTGCTTTCCCAGAAGGAGAAAATTCAGAACTATTTGAATAAGTGAAAGGTGAATAGTGATGTGGTTGGCCTCTTTTAAAAATTCTGTGTATCCTCCAAAGTTTATCGGTTGTTTTGACTTTACTGAGCTTTTCGTTCCATTGTTTGTTCGCCTGATTAAATAATATTTTGTTTATTATTTTAGATAAATATATTAAATTTTTTTTTAATGTTTTGATTAGGTATTGTTGGTGCTTACGTCTGAACATATTCTTTAGTTTAATTAAAAAATGTATGTAGGGATGTTTGTCTTGCTTTTTCTTCTGTTGTATTGGTTAAATGATTGTTGTGTTGATTCGGCTATTGATGATAATATACTATTTTGAAAATGTTTTTCTAAATCTGTATTAGTTACCAGGGGAAGATCGACCTCAAGGTTTTTGTTAATTATTTCTTTATGTTGTTTCCAGTTTATTTGTGTATGACTTGTTTATTGTAAAAATTGTTTAATGTTGTGTTTGGAATTTGTTTCGTACGCTAGAGGATTGTGATCGGAGGTTACTTCGGAGAGAATTTGATTTGTTGTGATTATATTTTTGGATAGTACTAAGTCGATAATACTTGGTTTCCTGCAATTGTCAGTGGGATAATAAGTTGGTTTATCCGGTGCATTTATTTTTATATTGTGTTGAAGGCAGTAGTCCAGTAACTTTGTGCCATCCCGATTGTTATTAAAGCAATTCCATGCAAAGTGTTTTGAATTAAGATCCCCCATGGCAACTAGTCCGCTATTTAATTTAAAAATTATGTTTAAATCTCTTAATTTTAATTTCTTGTTTGGTGATTTGCAGCAGGAAACTATTGTCATTGGGTATTCATCATGTTCAATTTCTACTGCTATACCCTCCAAGTTGTGTAAACTAGAAATTTTAATACCATGCCTATTTCTATCGGCTCTGTGCACTATGTATTTCTCAATATTTAACGAACACGTATCACTTAAATGTGTTTCCACAATGCCCACAATTTGCACATTATTACTTTTTAAAAATTCTTTTAATTGTTGTTTTTTGTTTACAATGGACCGACAATTCCAAAACATAACATTAATTTTACATTTATTTTTCATATTTAAGGGAAAATTTCCATGAACCCTTCAATTAGGGTACGAATCTTTTCTATGGGGTCTCTAAATACTTTTAATTTTCCTATTGTTGTTTAATCGTTTTTATAATATGGGATACGTTGAATGTTTGGAACAAGTCTTTAAGGCCTTTTATAATACTGGACTGTCCTGTATCTGAATTATCGTTGTTTTCTGTAGCTGCAGAGAAACCTTTAATTTCCTTCGTGGCTGGTAGAGAGGGATGTTCTTGAGCCCTATATTCATATTTTGGCTGAATTTTTTTTTAATCATCCGTTCTATAACCGCTTCTTTGCCTTTTGGCTTCGATTTTCTTAAGCCGAACGGGGCACTCCTGACGATTTGCCGCGTGTTTTTCGTCGCAATTGATGCAAGATAAGTCATCGTCTTGCTTCATACAGTCTTTTGTTTCATGATCAAGGGCGCACTTTAGACATTTTGGAGTTCTGTGGCAGTTTTTTGCTATATAGAAGAAAGACTGACATTTGCAGCATCGAGTTGCTTCTTTCGAATTTCCAAAGCGTTCCCACCTTATTTGACATTTGCAAACTCTTTTTACTTTTTTTATTTTGTTGATTTCCTCCATATTTTGAAGAGTAACTACGTAAATTGGGAGTTTAATTCGATCCCCTTCTTCTGTTGACTTTATAAATTGTGTTTCTTTAATTGCTGCAACGTTCTGTGATTTCAAATCCTCGATTATATCTCCTACTTCAACTGAAGCAGGCAGTCCTTTTAGTACAAATGAAGGTATTTTGTCTTCAAATAGTGTGTAGGTGTGATATTCACCTTTGCTCTCATTTATTAGTTTTTTCAGAGTGCAAAAGTCTTCTTTAGTTGTTGTGTAAATTAATATTCGGTTTACTTTATATTTCAATGAAAAATCATTTTTTAGGTTTTTTTTTAAATGTTCGATAGAGCTTTTGTAATTTTTAAATTTGTTGTACGAAACTATTGGTGGAATTTTTGATTTTTTTGGAGCTTGTTCTGGGTTTTCTATTACATCATCCTCTCCATCGTAGGTTAACAGATCGTAAATATTTTTCGTAATTATTGGCGTACCTTCAGTTTTTTGGTTGGTGGTTAGCCTTCTTAGTTCCCTTTGATCTTTGAACTTCCCATTCGCTTTTACCAACAGAAGCACATAATTCCATTTTTAAATATAGGTGTAATGAGAATAGAAAAGGAAAAAAATATATATATGTAACTAAGTCACTATCGGACGCTGCCAGTTAGGGCAGGGTCTAATCCTATTGCACTGGACACTGAACTAAGCGATGTTGACTGTTCACTATCGTAACATAGAATGAATTTATTCAATTAGTTTAAAGTTTATTTCCAGTATTGTACAGTCATTAAAGGATTTAACAGGCATGCGACAAAAGTGTTGCTGGAAGAACAAAGAACAGTATCCAACTGATCCAACAGAAAATCTATTTGAAAGAACTGAGAGCTTCGATGTACACACTAGAGAAAGAGTGGAAATACCTAAGGATGGAGGTCACATTAAAGCTGACTCACAACCTTGATGAATTAGTATCTTTATTCATTCATAACAAAACCTAATAAGCACCCAAACCCAGGGCATACTTACCCACTCCAAGCGGCGGCCATCTTCGTAAGATAATGCTTATTCTAGGAAACCAGCCTACGTCTTTTATTTAAGTAATTACTTATACAACTATTATCGAGGTCTAAATCTCTGGGAGCGGAGTGGCTCAGTGGTAGAGCACTATACGAGTTGCCATGCCGGAAATCCTGGTTCAAATCCCGCTGCGTGCAAGACTTTTATTTAGTCTGTTTGCAGCCGGAGCTGGATCATATATGATCTAGGACCCTCCCGGGGCTCACCCAGCTTCTATAAGATATTATAAAAATAGGGTATCCAAAATAAGGGGGAATAACCTGGCGGTTGAGCGTGCCCTAGGACAAGTTACCTCCTTGCAACCGTTGTCCATGAAACAGTACAGTCTCTACCATGTACTGAACCTCAGACCCGTTCACGGTTTGTAGTGGTACAGGTTATTCTTTTTATGATGCTAGTAATTATTTAATTTGCAATATTGACGGCCGACAACTTAGGCCGAAACATTGTTTTCTTTAATCGCTCCATTCAACCATCTTTCATAAACCATAAACCATTTTAGCGATGTTTTAATTTCCGACTGGTATTTTTCATTTTCGAATGCCTGCAAAACTGTATTAGGCTGTGAATTTATAAAGAACGAAATAATAATAAAAGACATGTGGAATAAAACTAAAAAAAAAAAAAAGAAGAAACCTGTACCACTACGACTAATGGAAATTATCGGATTCAGTACGTGGTTGAGACTGTACTGTTTCTAGGACAGCAGTGTAGCTTGTCGTTTTTAAAATTTTATTTTGTTGTTTTATCCGAGTTTCTTAAGATGCTGTGATAAAAAAAAAATCCTGTGCGATGAAGCATAACATATTTTTAAATAAACTTTTATTTAATTTTTTTAAGTGAAAACTTCTTTTGGTGCACCGCACACACATTTTTTCGTAGGTAGTAAATTGGCCTGACCCGTCACGCTCTTAATTAAAATTAAGTTTAATTTAATTGTTAAACATTGTTAGAATCGCTAAAGAGCTCCCCCCCCCCCTGAGTAGCTTCCTCGCGTGTTTCTTGCTCGTAAAATCTACATATTTTCGCTACTAATGTTATAAATGCGAAATTTTGTGAGGATGGGTGTATATTTGTTACTTCTTCACGCAAAAACTACTTAACGGATGAAACAGTAATATGAATATGAAACAGTACCGCTAAATTACAACACATCGATAAATTACCTACATATGTACATTATTCTAATCCTTTCAGTTTTAATTTCTTTCTGCTGCCTTACGCCAAGTGAAATCGTTATGCTAAGTAATCCTTTTCAATAAATTCAATAATATTACATACTAATCGTTTACTCACTCGAACAACAGTAAACGAAAGTAACTTCTGTCTGTCCCGTTTGTTAATCAGTGTCAATGTATGTTTCACGGCTGTGTTAATCCGTTTATGATGAAATTTGATATGGATAATCTCAACCCAGGGGAAGGACATAGTTATAGTTAGATAATTAAAAATTAACCTAACTTTTATTCTCTGTTAACTTTTACTATCTCATATTCAAAAATAAATATGTTTGAGACATAAGTTCTTTTTATGAGTAACAAATGTTTGAATGCTGTCTTTTTCAGATTGCAAAATCGATGATGGATCAAAACAACAAACTCGATGACGAATTAAAACGGAAGAGGAAATTAGCTAATCCATGGTTAACAAAAAATAGTTTTCACTTCTGCCTTGCGGTCACACTCACTCTATTTTATATGTTTTATTTTTTTAAACTCAAGTAAACTATAGCAATTAACATATATCTATCTTTTAAAACAAGTATATAATATGACTTTAAAAAGGCAGATTTGTTTATTACAAACAAGGAGTATCTGTGAGATACGCTCGACCGTTCTTGTTGGTCAGTCCCTGGTGTGCTCCTATCCGAAGGTTAATAACGTTTATCCACCTCGGGAAAAAATCACGTTCAGTCATCAGTAAATGTCTTGGTTCAGACCTAAATAATGTAAAGTAAAAACTAAATGTTTAGGCGGATTTAAAAAAAATGTGTACTGAAATGTTACGTAGAGAAAAAACAAACGTATCATTTCAATAAGACGAGAAGGTGTTTTTTACAAAAAAATTGAAGAATTAAAAAACTATTACAGCATAGTCCAAAAAAAAAACAACCAAGGTTACAGTTATTTGTCCAGCGATTTTCAAATAAGTTGAAAACAATTGTTACGAATAATAGGCTTATTGCAAGTTACCGACTTTTATGATTTAAATTATATTTCTGACAATTATTTATACTGCTATATTAATCATTATTAATTTATAATTATAATTCATTTTTCAATATTTATATAATATAACTGGGGGTCAGTTGCAACTGGTGTTTGTGAACTTGCACGCAAGACTTGTAAAATATAATATATGCAATGTTAAGGATCACCGCTACGTGTAAAAAAGTAAAGACTATATTTATAATTATAATATAATTTTTAACTATAGTATAATTTATAATTATATTAATACGTAAATGTACATATTAGACTGCTACAAGTGGAAAACCCGAATCATTGTAGCTAAGGAAACCAGTGGAGGAAAATGTGAGAATAAACGAGATATAAATATTGGTTGATATAGAGGATTCAAGTAGCAAGTACTGCCCGAGTTTAAATGAAGGACCATACAATTACCTCTCTACAATTACTCGGATAATTATGATGAAAAATCATCCACAAGGACCTTGTTACATTTTAAACTAAAATATTTTCAATATCTAAAACATAACGGGTCATTTCCTATAAGGATTTAACCACAATAAACCGAAAAGAAATAAACTTATTCTTAAAAAAAAGATTAGTTTTTATAAATTACGTGTCTCAAGAAAATTCAATTTCAGTTACTATTAAAGTTATTCCAGATAGATGTCATATTCTTAAATTATATTTTTACTGGTATTTATCAATAATGACTGATGTCCAATTATTGTAGATAAAAAAATCAATCATTAAAACGTCCATTTTCGATTTAAAATTAATTTAATAGTAGTAAATATTCACTGATGTGAACAGGATTCTTATCAACAGTAATGTTAATAACAATTCATTACTTGAAAATGTACTGTGTATATCCTGTCGACGTTTCTCAATAGAAATTCGGCTGATTTCAGTTCAATCAAACGACTTTTTAAAAATACTTAACATCACCTATAGAACTCATAAGATAAATTGGTCAATGTGCTTCACCAAAAAATTGGTCTACAATGAAAAATCATATCAAGAAGCAGATTAAGAATAGAAATATTGGGAAAGGGATGCGGCAGTCACTAACTTGAAAAATGAGACTGGGAATTAACATTATTCTGTAGGTTTTGAGGAATTTCATTGAAGGAGGGGGCGAAATACTCACTGGAGAGAAGTAGCGCAAGGAGGAAAACCTTCAGCATGGCAGAGGATTGAAGTATCCAAAAACAAGGCAGCCTCTGTAGTCGTTGGCCCTGCGCATGCTCTCCACTCTCATCGATTCCACGGGACTCTGGTTCCTAAGCCCTTCGTCAATTTAAAATTATAAATAAATTTTAGAGTTTGTTATGCTACACAAATAAACGATATACGGTTAAATGACAGTCTTATTTATCATTATTAAATGAATATTAACGGTCTTATTAAATAAATCTTATTTATTAAAAATACATTAAAACAATCAGGTTAATAAAGGGAGTATTTACTTGTGATTTCAGTTTTAAAAAAGGCATTTTGAATTTATAAATTAATTATTAGGAGATATATTATATAAATAGGTATAAGACTTGAGACTCATAAATACCAGTGAATTGAGTTGTGTTGAAAAAAAATACACACGCTCAAACGAAAAGCCTTTAAGTCCCCAAACTAAACCAGACACTGAAAATATCTGTCCAATATATTTAGAGTTAGTTGCATTTGAGCTTTGGAGGTGGTGGGATGTTTCTTGGGTGCATTGTTCATGTTTTGTTTTGCTGTTATTCTCTTTCTACCCTGAGGATGCCTGAATAGGCGATATATTGGACAGATATTTTCAATTTCTGTTTTAGTTTGGAGACATAAAGGCTTTTCGTTGGAATTTTATCACGGCCTTAATAAGTCACCTTGATTATAAATTAATTAATAATCTCATATTGTATTTCTTTCATTTATACTTCTTTTATATTTTTATTATTTAGGTACAGAAGTAGTACTATTTTGTTTGAAACTTAGTTTTTATCTTTGTAGAATCCTTTATTTTAACAGTAATTATTTATTTTCACACGTTTTATTTATTTTACCTTTCTCCGAGAGTTTAATTTATATTTCCTTCAAAACTATCTTCGCATCATTTATCATTATCATCATAATTTATTTTATTTTAATTCTGAAAACTACCTGGAAAGTTTCTATTCTCTATCCCCCAACCCGTATCCCATTTTCCTACCATTTGTTTCCTCATTCCCTCAGTAATGACTAATATTCTGAACTGTTGTCACATTAATGCTCAATCCTTCATTGTACACTTTGATGAGTTTCAGAAATATTTTCTATATAATTTTGACCATGTCATAGCTTTCTCCGAAAATTGGCTCATACCTTTCATCCTTTCCTCTCAAGTGCCCCTTCCTAACTATTCTTCCATACGTCAAGATAGACCTGACCGCAGGGGAGGTGGCGTTGGATTATATATCCATGAAAGTCTAAAAGCTAAAATCTTTCTTCATTTACTAATCCCAGCTGTCCTCACCTAGAATACATATTTGTTGAAATCTCAACTGTACCCTCTCCACTTCTATACGCCTTGTGTTCCATGTTCCATTCGACAACCACTTCGAATCCTTCCTTTTCTAATTAATCTCGAATTATTCCAATATTGTTTTATAGATTAAGTATAATCATTATGTCTGTTGACTTTAACACCAATATGCTGTCGAATTCCTGCAATAAATTCTTTTTTACAAACCTAATATCTTCCCTCAATCTTACTTTCACGTTCCTTACTTCCATAACCATCACACCCAATTTTCAGATACCTGTTTGTACCTTTATGTCTCTTGTTCACCCCTGAAAATCCTCTCGTCGTCCCAACATCCTGTTCCGGTTCTTTTTTTATACGATCTCATCCAAATTTATGATGACCTACCTGTCAAAACCTTTACTCCAAAGCCTGTGTCATATCGCAGTTTGGACCTCCTTTCCTACGAATCTCTTCAATCCGACTTAAGTTCCATCAACAGGGACGTCATCTACTTCTATAATTCTATCGATCACATGGTTTCCACCTTGACCTCCAATCTGAAAACTATATTAGATATCATGTAAAGGAGATGGTTGGGGGGTGCAGTCAATAAGAACACCGAATAAGTGAAGTACTTATATTATGTGCCGACGTTTCGACCTACAGTGTAGGTCATCTTCAGGGCGAATGATGGGAAGCGTGGCCGTTACAGATCGCGGCTAGAGTGTACTTCAGAGTACACACTAGCCGCGATCTGTAACGGCCACGCTTCCCATCATTCGCCCTGAAGATGACCTACACTGTAGGTCGAAACGTCGGCACATAATATAAGTACTTCACTTATTCGGTGTTCTTATTGACTGCCCCCCCAACCATCTCCTTTACATAAGATCATCCAGTCAACCATTTTCATCTCATATATTAGATATCCATGCTCCTTTAAAAACCCGAACCTTACACCGTCCAACGGCTCCTTGATTAACCACCGAAGTAAAAGATATGATGAGGAAAAGAAAAGCAGCATGGAGAAAATTTCGTCGCACACGCCTATCAGTACTATGCATGTTTAAAATTCCATCGCAATGAAACCCAATCTGTTGTACGTCTTGCGAAATCCCATCACATACATTCCATCCTTTCTAATGCATCCGATTCCAAGTAAAATGAAAATACTCCGTCAACTATCATCAACAGTATCCGGTAACCTCAGTTCACTTCCAGTCACTCCTAACGATCTCAATAATCTCTTCATACCCAACACCTCTCCTAAATCCTCATCCGCTGCTGACATTTATGATATAAACTTTAACCCTGACAACTTCTTTTTCTCCCATGTATCATATGACGAACTATTAAACACAACTTTGTTTGGAAACAATACTTCCCACTTATAAATTTCCCACTTGGAAAACCGTTAGGCCGCCCACTAAATAAAATTGAAAATCCCTCCTCTCCTAATCATTTCCGTCCCATCTCCCACCTCTCTAACCTCTCAAAACCATTAGAACTCCTTGTTCAAAACCAAATTTCAAACTTTCTTGAGGAACGTTCCAATCCAAGACTCCGAAAATTATCCCGTCTAGAATCCAGTAACCTAAATTCTTTCCCTGTCACCTCAAACGATTTCAATAATAACTTCGTATCCTACACCCGTAATTCCTCACCCTGTGATCACAAAATCATTATCCCTAGGAAAACTTCTTTTTCTACCATGTTTCATATGATGAATTATTAAATAGGATCCTGAAATCCCTCAGCAATGACTACGGCCCCAACAACATTCCTATAAAGCTAGTAAAATCCTTGGAAAACCGTCTTAGTGAGCCCGTTAAATAAAATTGAAAATCCCTCCTCTCTATACGATTACTAAACTCGCTCACTAAACTTGCAAATATGACTATGCAAGATAGTAGGAGGAATATATAAAAATGCAAGAGATGCTGTCAGAAAAATTAGCACTAAATGGTGGCCTGAAGCAGGGAGGCCCACTGTCACCTGTCCTTTTCAATTTAGCCATCGAAAAAACATTTAGGGCACTTCGAAGGAACCCTAATGGGGCAATTTATAATCGACTAACACAGCACCTGGCATATGTTCCCATAATAGATGGAAGCACAACATCACTTGGAGCAACTTTTGAAGAGTTTGTAAGGGAAACGGCAGAATTGGGTCTTCATGTTAATGAAGAAAAAATATTTAAAACTACCAGGAGCCAGCAACTGGAACACTACAATTTGCAGATCAGCGAACGCAATTTTGAAAGGACAGGCACTTTTGAGAACCTAGGCTCTGTCATAACCGATGACAACCATGTACACCGTCCACCGCTTTTTGAGATCCCCACACTCTATGGTTGGTCTAGTGGTTAGTGTAACAAACTAATAAACCCAAGATCACAGGTTCGTAGCCCGTCAGGTTGCCCTATGATTTTTAAGGGAGTAAAAAATCCTTAGTTACGCCGTCCTTCGGAAGTGACGTTAAACGGGAGTCCCGAGCCTGTACGAGGTCAGGTACTCGTTAAAATCCCTATCCTAATTAAACCTGAGTAGGCAAAATTTAGAGCTCCCACTGTAGCTTCGTCCGATTAGCGATAGGTGCATAAAGTGACGTTAAATGAACAAACAACAGCACACTCTATCGTTACCACGTTCTGTTCCCGAATAACAACTACGCGGAACCACCCCTTGTATCTCTTTGTCTTATTCCCAGGGTATCCTCCTCTATGGCATTCACCGTAATTGCTCGTAAAACCAGTAATTACGTGTTCCTCTCCAGGCTTATAGACGACATACATAGAATATAGACTGAGTGCCTCTTTCCACCGCCACACACGCGCCACAAACTCCTTAGCTTTCCGAGCCACTGCAGCTGCCTATAATTTTAACAGAGAGAGAGAGAGAGAGAGGGAGGGAGGGAGAGAGAGACAGATAAAAAAGGCGATAATGCAGGGAAATAACAATAGTATAAGTTATGACGATACGAGCACCGATTTATTGAATATACAAAACTATCCAACTTGGAGTTCCCGTTCCAGCGCGCTGTATCTTGCTTCCGCTTCGGTCAACCTCCTACTCGCGTAAGTTGTTCCTCGCTGTCTCGCTCTTGGGGCAATACTGTACACATCGCTTATTCGCTGGCTTCTGTAGCCACCGTGAAATTTGGGAACGCCAAACTTCAAAAGGTTCCTTCTTCTTTATTTTTTTCTTCTCCTTCATTATTCTTCACCCTTAAGCTGTCTTTGTCTGATCTGAGGGTGAATTTTAATTTGATGGTACCTGGCTTTTAGGTACAGCGTTCTAAATATCCTATTCCTACGCAAATTATTTATGATATCGTCAATTATAAACTCGAACTTCCAAACTACTTAAAAAAAACTTTTATTGGTACTTATTTATCTGCCTATTTATCTGCTTATGCTGCAGTCAAGTCTTAGGGCGAATCCGTGTCCAACTGTTGATCCAGAAAATCAGGTACGCCTCATCTTTATACTGTTTATCTATTCGATATTTTTTTTTTCTCGACTCAATTTTCTTACATACTCTCCATGAGATGCTATCATATGGGAATGACTATTAACATGATCCCTTGCCTCCTCAGTTCCTCCAATTCCTCCCTAATCATAATAATATAATATAATAACCCTCTCCTGTTTCAGAGGAATTTCGTAGACCGTGTTCTCCGTGGCTTTTAACACCTTTCCCTCATTGTAGAAAACGTTTTTGAAATCCCTTATCAATATGTATCTTCAATTCACGACCCTGGTTACCCCCATCCGTGTGAATGTATAATAAACTCTACCCTTAACCTAATGTGCTGTTTTCCCTGTTCATTCTTTATCCTTGTGTCTACCCTTTCTAACAGGTCACCCGACTATCAACTGGTACTCCCTCGGAATGCTTTCCACTACGCGCACCATCAACTTTCCTCACACTCGCTCAACCACATCTTTACGATGCCCATCACATTACATGATCCGTCTAAAATAAGTATCCTTCAGTCACATCCCTGGATTTGAAATACCTTGTCCTAGCCACAAAAGTTTTCCGCGGCAGGTCTCAACATCGGGAAGCTCTCTATGCCTACTAGGTACTTCACCTCACCTTTCACTTTAATTCTAGGCAACTAATTCTTGAGTTTACGTTTTATATTGCTTGGTCACTGTTCTGCAGGGACCCTCCTCCTCATTCCGCCATTTGCGTCCTTTTTCCGGCTCCCAATTGTAGCTCCCGTGGACCGACGCCGCTCGCCGCAATCTGATTCAACAGCCGCTCCATCTGCCCTCACCACAGTTATTCCCAGACAGCCCCTTGGTCTCCGAAGAGCCGGATACACCAGTTGAAAACCCGGAATCTTCTGTCCTAGACGAGCGTCCTCCATTTGCTCTCCTTGAGACTTATTTCAGCTTCGACATATGTGCAGATACAGTCTGGCTACATGCTCCTCCATAATGCATTTGGTGCACAGACACTGCGATATTAAGTGTCCCGTCTTCCCGGACCCATGGCATCTCCTTGGTCGGGGATGCGAAGCCTTTCTTTCATTCGTTAGAGATATCTCCTCTGATATAACGCAGATAGCAAACCACAAGGCGGGGCTGTTTTTCCGAAATCGGGGGATTTACGAAGTTGGCCTTGATAAGCATCAACTTGAAGTGTGTTAGTAGATTGTCCCTCTCCACAAGATTCTTCCTAAGAAGGTGTATCTCCAGCAGTTTTGAATGCTCGTATGTGGAGAGTCAGAAGTCGATGTCACACTTAACTAACGTTCGGGCTCACCACTTGTAATGATTTTACAATGGGTTGTAAGACTGCTTGTCCTTAAAATATAAAACACTATATTTGGTAAATAAAGAAATGTCTTTTCTTGGTATCCTGTGAAGTCACTACTGAAGATATGGACCATGGTTACGTGTTATTGAAAAAAAAACCATCACCATGATAACGTGTTACCAGAACGAGTACGTGATTGGAATAACTCCTTCACCGTTCCACTCGCCAACAACGAAATAGCGCTTCGATACGATTTCAATAACAGGTAAAGGCAGAGGTAACGCATAAAGCGCGATAACGATGTTCTTCAACGTTATAAATGTCTTCTCGACATAACAGTAGCATTAAGTCAGAGTCGCTATCTACGTTAAGCTACGTCCACAGTATGAGACATTTTCCAGGCAATAGACGAAACAAACCTTAGTACGCCTCAGCAACGGCCTAAGCCGGATTAGTCTCGTCTAGCGTCCACCATACTATTTCAATTCCTAGACCAATCTTAGTCAATAAACCGAGGAGAGCATTGTTTTGTGCGGTATGATTTCTTGCTTTATGCTTTAAAAAAACGAAATAAAATATTTAAACATTTTATTGCCTGTTATTACTTACTTATATTAACCTTCTTGCATTTCCCACAACCAACAAATACATGATATTTTTCAAATTTCAGTAAAAAAAACAAACAAATGCGATCAATGAAGAAAATAGTGAAAATCAAAAACTAACTATCTAAACTTTTGTATTTTTGAAGAATTTACAAGATCAGTTTACTTATGTTTCTCAAAAGATATAAATTGAAAAATTACAATAAAAGTTTATTTAAAAATAAACACGTTATATAGAACTTTTTTTTTTTTTTTATACAGCTTCTCAAGGAAATCAGATAGAATTCACAATTACATTAACAAACAAATTAATTGAATTTTCACTTGATCCAAACTATTACAGACCATACTATTACTATTAGTTTTTTTTTCAGATTAGCGCGACCTTTAATCATTGCATCAGTCTTTTAATTTTCTATTTCTTGCAAATTTGTATTTTTTTCAGTGTGCTATCTAATTTTCTATTATTATAGTCGAGAAATATATTTTTAATTTTAATAATGCTTTAGACGTGAAAGCTGTGCTAAATGCACTTATATGTGATAAAGACGATGAAATTGATTAAGATATGGCGACTTTCCTGGAAAGTTTTTTATACTTCATTTTTAGTTATGCAATGTAAAATTTTTAATTCAATGGTAATTTAAACAAACAAATTAATTGAATTTTCACTTGATCCAAACTATTACAGACCATTATATTACTATGTATTAGTTTTTCTTTATTTTTCTGATAAGCGGGACTTTAATCATTGCATCAGTCTTTTAATTTTCTATTTCTTGCTTATTTGTATTTTATTTCAGTGTGCTATCTTATTTTCTATTATTATAGTCGAGATGTGATAAAGACGATGAACTTGATTAAGATATCGCGACTTTCCTGGAAATAATTGTTAAGTATAATTTGATGTAGCTTGTCGTTTTTAAAATGTAAATTTGTATTTTTTCTGAGTTTCTTGAGAATAAACTTTGATTTCCATCTTCTTTCGACCCAATCCTACCACAGCCTTAACCGAAAATTCCTACAATAAATGATTAGGTAAAAAAAAGTGTTTGTATTTGAGAAATACGCGCATCCATTCACCATTTTTTTAATGTTTTATTTTTCTTATTAAATATAAAGTTGGTAAGTCATTGGTAATTTAAACTAGCATATAAATTGAACTTGCACTTTATTTAAACCAGTATTGAAATTAGATTTTTATATGACAGATAAGCGCGATCTTCAATCATTGCATCAGTTTTTACTTTTCTATTTCTTGCATATATTTATTTTATTTCAGTGTGCTATCTTATTTTATGTCATTATAGCCGAAAAAAAGTTTTTTTTAATGTGAATAATGGTTTGGACGTGAAATCTGTGCTAAATGCAATTATGCGTGATACGGATTACGAGATTGTTCAACATAAAGCGACATTCCTAGAAACAATTTTTAAGTATAATTTTATAATACTGGTCATTTTTAAAATGTAATTTTAAAAATGTGTATTCTTTCTGATTTCCTTGAGAAGCTGTATAAAAATACAAAACAAAAAAAAACTAATCTATATAACTTGTTTATTTTTAAATAAACTTTTATTGTTACTTTTTAATTTATATGTTTTTAGAAACGCAAGTGAACTAAACTTGTAAATCCTTCAAAAATACAAAAGTTCTAAAATAGTTAGTTTTTGATTTTCACTATTTTCTTCATTGATCGCATTTGTTTTGTTTTTTTTTACTGAACTTTGAAAAAATATCATATATTCGTTGATTGTGGGAAATGCAAGAAGGTTAATATAAGTATGTAATAACAGGCAATAAAATGTTTAAATATTTTATTTTGTATTTTTTAAAGCATAAAGCAAGAACTCATTCCGCACAAAACAATGCTCTCCTCGGTGTATTGACTAAGATTGCTCTAGGAACTGAAATAGTAGTGTGGACGCTAGACGAGACTAATCCGGCTGCTCCTAGGCCGTTGCTGAGCGGACTAAGGTTTGTCTCGTCTATTGCCTAGCAAATATCTCATAGTGTGGACGTATCACTAATATAATAGTAATAACAATAAAAAGCCCGTTTTATTAATAATAATAAGAAGTATTTAATAATAACACAATTTAATAGTAATAAAAATAAAAGGAAAGACTGATACAACATAAAATACAGTACAATACAATTTTCTGGCCGTGTTACGAGCCAGGTTAGTTCAGTTGGATAGAGCACCACGACAGAGACGTGGGCAACCCGGGTTCGAATCCCGGCCCGAAGTGTATGTTGTATTTTCATATTCTCCAGTATTTATCAGCTGGTTTTATCTAACCTTACCGAGCCGGGGTCGAGTAACCTTCCTTATGATTCATTAGTTGCATTTGAGCCTTGGAGGTGGTGGGATGCTTCTTGAGTGCATTCATGTTTTGTTTTTGTTCTTTTGTTTTGTTGTTGTTTTTTTTTTTTTTTTTTCTCTATCTACCCTGAGGATGCCTGAATGGGCGAAATATTGGACAGATAATTTCTATTTCTGTTTTAGTTTGGAGACTAAGGGCTTTTCGTTGGAATTTTTCCATGGTCTTAACATTAACATTTTATATATTAACACTTTATTGAAATATTACAATCTGCCACTTGTGGGCAATAAGTAATAGTGCTATGTAGCTTACAGTCATTCCATAACAAAACAGTAATATAAACAAAATAAAATAAATAAATATATACATGCGGGAAAAATATATAACATTAATATTAATACATTATTGAGACCTTGGCCATTAGTATACATGAGCAATTTTTAATATAGTAAGGGGGTGCAGTCAATAAAGTTTACACAAATAAGTAAAGAAAGACATTTTTATAGATGAAAATGAAAAGAATGAAATATAATGAACAAAAAATAGAATTATAAAAAATAAATCTATGAAGATAATAAATAAATAATTTTAGAATCTATAATACATCATTGTATTTGCCCCTATGGACTACTTATATTTCAACTAGATAACCCTGAAAAATTTTGATTGTTTTCAGAACATATAAACAACTCTCTCTTGAATTTTTAAAACTTTTATATACTATATTGATCATACAACAATATCAAAATATATAACTTTTAAGGGATAAGTGCTCAAAAAGCCTTGAGATTCTGGAGTTTTTTTTAGATTCTAGTAGGGCTGCCAACAAACTAACTCAAAAAAATATACCAGAATGTTGTACTAATTAATAACTCAAAACTTAGATTTAGTGCATGAGCTTTTTGATAAAAAAAAAAAAGGTTTGTTCCAAATAACCTCTAAGGAGACTAAGCATCATAATAAAATATAAAGATAACATTTACACAGGATATACCCCCATGGATAGAGGCTAGTACAAATTAAATAAATATTTCAATGTTTATTGAAATAATTATATTTTACCATACATAATGATGGATTGGATTGGTCAGGGGGTGCAGTTAAAGATAAGGAAACTTATTTATTTTTTGTGCCAACGTTTTGGCCTAAAATGTAGGCCACCATCAAGGCTAGGAAATAAACAGACAATAACTACTATATAAAACATTGAAATATCAAGGAAGAATGACAGTATTTATAGTAATGTAAAGAAGTACAGAGAGTATGATAAATTATAGTAGTATTATATATTATAGTATGAATTACAGAATTTATGTAAAGAATTGATAATAATGTAAAGAAATACGGATAGTAAGATAAATTATGAAATAACTAGTGAGATATTACTTTCCAATACGTTAAATGTCAAACATTTTTATACCATTACCTGTAATTTAACTATGCTTTCCATTCTTATTATGTCTCACTAGTTTTTACATAATGTATCTTACTCTTTACTTTATCTCACTAGTTATTTCATAATTTATCTTACTCTCTGTATTTCTTTACATTATTATCAATTCTGTACATAAATTCTGTTATTCATACATAATTCTATTATAATTCATCGTACTCTCTTTATTCCTTTACATTACTATAAATTCTGATAATCTTTTATGGCACTGCAATGTTTTATATAGTTAATTTCTATTTCTTTCCTAGCCCTGAATATGGCCTACATATCAGGCAAAAACTTTAGCACAATAAAAAAATAAGTTTTACTTATATATTATAATTCATCGTACTCTCTTTATTCCTTTACATTACTATAAATTCTGATAATCTTTTATGGCACTGCAATGTTTTATATAGTTAATTTCTATTTCTTTCCTAGTCCTGAATACGGCCTACATCTCAGGCAAAAACTTTAGCACAATAAAAAAATAAGTTTTACTTACTTAGTGTTATCTGACTGCACCTCCTGATCTATTCAATCCATCATCAGAATTATCCAGTCAATCATTTTCCACTCAAACTGTAGTATATGTAATGCATTAATCAACAGATTTACAAGAAAATTAACATTCCTTGAACATCTGTATACTCAATAAAACAATAGATGATCAAAGAATGGCTTCCAATATTAATATCTTCTTCTACAGTGTCTAAATTTTGGAGTGGGCCCCTTTATAAAAATACATTAACAATTCTTATCATAAATGTAATATTTGGAACACATTAAGTTTTAAGCTATTATATAAAATTAATTAAATTTTACATTACATTTATAAAGAATTTACGATGCAAACTTACAAATTACATTAATAGCGATTTTAAAATACTGTCATTTGAAATAATAAAAATTCTTTCTTGTCATAATAGTTAAAAATACTAGCAACAAATTCAAAATTAATTGTTTTCACCAAGTAGTATGCCCAAATATTTTTTAATCCATGAGTATAATTCTGATATTTGCAGTGTGATCTATTTAGATTATTGTTTTGAATGCTTTAAGTATATATATCGTTTTTAACATTTATTTTTTATTTCTTATGCAATTAATTCTTTTAAATTACTAATATTGTTAGAAAGGTACAACTTGTAAACAAATTAAGAACTATTATTCCAACTATAAAAAAAGGCACAAATTATACTATGAACAAAACACTATACTATTAACAATAAATTATACTATGAACAATAAACTATAGTATAAAAATAAATTTGAGTGATGAAAACATTAGATGAAATGAACATAACTACTAGGAGTACTTTCCTCTTATACAGGTGCAATTAATAAGATTGCTTACGTTCCAATGTTAGCACATTTGTTTAGGAGTTTTGACATAAGAAAATATATCACAAAGATATAAGATGAATATATTTATTATAATGCAATTGGGAAAAACCACAATGAAAAGCCTTATGTTTCAAATCCAGTAATACACTCACTTACCAGTCAATGTTTCGCCTATTCAAAATGTACTCCTGAATAGGCGTAACGCCGACTGATAAGTGAGTGTATTACTGGATTTTGAAACATAAGGCTTTGCATTGTGTTTTTTCCCAATAGCATTATAATAAATAATAGTGTTTCTTTTTGAGATTTTGGCTCTATTTTATTGATGAGTATATTTAAATTTATATAATAATGATAATAATAACATCTATATATTATTTACAGGCCAATCCATAGCTATAATATCTAATATTTTATTAAATAGGTCCTTTTCTCGAAACATAAATTTGATTCATCATTCTCCTCCAATTTTTCCATCTCCGTTTCGTTTCAATCCAATAGCACACAACTTCCCTCAAACACACTTTCCACTCTCTGAACGTCTTTTTTGATATGTTTAGTTCTTCTGAACATATCATTTTCTTACACCGGAAATAGATGAATCTTTAGGCATTACCAAGTGACAACTTGTCGAATCAAGCCAGGTTCCAACTTTTAAACCACAATTCAGCAACTTCTCAAATGCCACATCCATTTGCCAGTCATTGTTTTAAAACATTAAAATGTTCCCTACTATGATAAATGTGGTAAATGTAATAAATATGATAGATCTCTCATCTCTACCAATCATTAGTGGTGAATCCAGGGAATTTCTTAGGTGTGCATATATGTGTCCCAGGTCATCATTTTTTTTATTAACACTGATTACGCCGATTTTAATGATCATAAATATTTTGTCCCTATAATCTTATTTGTTCCAATATCTGATATTATTTCGGGATAATACATTTTGTAATACTGTAACTTTGTGCTTGATGATGATGAGCATAACATACATCATAAGCAGTAGCATACTTGGGGGTATAGTCCCATTTATTGTAGGGGTAATAGCTTAAAAGTGGGGGGAAATCCGCTCCTATGGGGAGGACAGAATACAAGGGTCCTCTTTCTTACTTGTTAGAAAAGTTAATTTTTTTTATATATATATTAAAAATATCTTGGGACCCTAATGATCTACATACCATGGATATCAGGTTGTTGATTTTAAAGTATTGGATATTTAGACAAGAATAGAAGAGAAATAATTCGGAAAGACACCATAAGAGAGGAGCTACTCATTGCCTCCATGAAAGAAGCTCTAGAGTTTCTAGGATTTGCCAGAATCCTCAGATCCTTGAAACTCTTCCCTCTTGCAAGTCCCAACTTGATTGTATAATTGTAATAGGTCTGCCTTAGTCTCCCTCTAGATCTAGGGCTCGCGGGTTTGGCTTCCATTAACTTTCTTGGATCTCTGTCTTTGAGCTAATTATTATAATAATAATTGTAACTGAAAAAATTTCTCATCTACTTCCTCATTAACCATATATTATCGGATATGTATGTAAAAGACAGACAACTGGGGTCGTTATATTTATATGTAATGTTATCATTATATACACATAGAATGATACAGTATTTATATAAGCACTTGAAAATAGATACAAAAAGCTTTCATTTTAATGTGGATTAGGATGAAGCATATCAGATACCAGGTGGGAGTGAGTTCCAAAGTGCGATGGAAGGGGCGAGAACGCCCAAATGTTTTGATTCTGTGGGAACGATTATTAAGATCAGAAAGGCAAGACCTTGTTCTCTGAGATTGGATAGAGGATTTGAATTGAAATAGACTATAGATATAAGAGGGACGGTGTGAGTTGATGGTTTGTTATAAGAATTAACCTAGGATACAGAGTCTACCGATGGACGGGAAGAGCAACTTTACATGAGAGATATAGGTGGGGCATTGGAGACTAACCGCAGTTCGTAATTCGTCTCAGTCTATCCTCGAGCATATTCTAGAGGCCCCCATATGTGACACAACCATAGTCAAAGTGTGCAAAGATGAATGAGGAGTTTAGAAGGATTTTCAGTGTTAGAAGATGCTGGGAACAATGGAATAACTTTAGGGAGCTTATTGATCTTCAGGACATTTGGACGATGTGGGGTTTTCAGGAAAGGGATTGTTCAAAAATGGTACTAAGGTTTTTTAAAGAGAAACTGAAAGTAATTGGATGATCATTTAAGATTAATTGGGGGAAGGATTGGATAGATATAAAAAGGGTATTGAAACCAATTAGAATGGCCTGAGCTTTTGCAGCCTTTCGCTTCAGTCTATTCAAGTTGAACAGCTCCTGTCTTTATGCAGAAGTACCAAACTATCAGCCTCATAGAAGATAACTGGTAAATATAATATTTTGAACTTGAGGAGTTTCACGCCCTTTCCTACTTCTCTTTTGTCTACAATAATGTTACAGAATACATTATTTTATTTTCTAATCCTGTTCCAAATCTCTTGTTCTTGTTGTTGGATTCAGAACTATTTTGTTCTATTTAGTCTCACTATTAATGAAATAGCACTGAATAGAGTAATTGATAAGAATTCTTAGGTTCTCAGTCACAAGATTTGATTGCCTTGATAAGGTCTGGTGGAACCCTGTTGGACATCAATACCTTCCAAATTTTCACACAAGGTACAGGGTTGAAGGCCACTTTGATGTCCAGGAATGCAAGGCATAGATTATTATTCCTGTCCAATGCTTTTTCTATGATCACACGCAGGGCAAAAATATGATCATGTGTTTTTGTCTTGGCCGAAATGTTGCTAGGAAACTGTTTGTTTAATTAAACTACCCACAGCTGCTAGGTTTTTGCCCTCATTAAGGGTACCCAGTATATCAAGGGTGGGTGAGCACCAGAGAATCTGCAGATCCCACAGGGCCCTTCTATGACTAATAACAGTTTGAATAATTAATCTGCACAGCTGGATTTTAACTCAGGACAACAGCACATCCAGGAATGCAATCAACACCAATCCAGGAATGCAATTAACACCAATCCAGGAATGCACATCAACTCAAAGGTCTACACACTGACCAAGTCTGCTCCCTCTAACTCTATTACACTGTTTTAAAATAATTATGTTCCTTCTTTGTTAATTTATATTATTTGTGATTTTCTTTCCTTATCTTAATATGTATGTTTATTTCTTGAAACATTGTTTTTGTAATATGATTATGTCAGGCTTAAGGGACATTGTTCCATAATAATAAGTTTTATTTTTGTATGTGTAAGATTTATTGTATTAGATTTAGGTTAAATCAAACAGAGTTTTTAGTAAGTTGCTATGTAGCCTTGCTGTCTATGCTTGTCTACTAAGTACGTATTATTCTTGATTTTCACCATTCCATTATCCAAACAGAACTGTTATAAATAACCGATACTCCAAAATCGACAACCTGATATTTACGGCGTATGTAGATCATTAGAGTCCCAATAGCAAATGTATTTTTTATATTAAAAAAATTAACTTTTCTAACATGTTAGAAGAAAGACCCTTGTAATCTGTACTCTCCTTGCTAGCTGTCTGCCTCCCCATTGTCAGCTGTGTCCCGTTTATTATATGAAACCCCTACAGTAAATGGGACAATACCCCCAAGTATGCTACTGCTTATGATATGTTATGCTTTTCATCATTAAGCACAAAGTTTCCGTATTTTTGATCAGAGAATACAATCTCGTCACTATTCAAAATAAGGCGGCGCCCAAAAAACATAGAACTGTCCAAATCGAACAGTTAAAAATTCCAGCGAGAAAGACCAGTCTGTCATAATTCCTACATCCTCTATTTTATGAGGTAAAAAAAACATCCATCTTATATGGTAACTTCGGGTGATATGGCACAACATAAGCTTTTTTTGAAATAAAATAAAATTTTATTGAGATCAATCAGTTTTTATTGGTTAAATCAGTCCTTTGAACTTAAAAGTATTCAACAATTATAAATTTTAGGTTATTAACTATCAAACAGAATTAAAATAAATGTTTTTTTAAATTTTCACATATCTTAGAAATTGAACCGTGGTAGGGTAATATGGCCTAGGGCCATATTGGCCACAAATGTAATGAGACACATTGCCCTTCATAACAAATATAATAAAAAATAGAAGAAGTAAACTTTGCTTTATTTTGCAGAACAAAATTCGCAGAAAAAAAGTCCGTTTCCACCCCTGAGCATTCTTCATGAGCCCACATTTTACAGCATAGGCATTGAACCCATATTTCACCTCTGATATTCTTTGGATAGAGATATTCTCAATACCAACACTTTGCATCATTATTATAGCTTATATCTGGACTTTCCTCAGAACTGTCGTCGCTCAAAGGTACGTTTTCTGCTTCTGAGTTAAACATTTCTATCTGCTTGGATCTTGGTGTTGTCTTTATACCTTTGCCGTTTTTGATTTGGTCTTGTTTCTTTTTTATAGTCTTGCAATTCATTTTTGTATGGGGATGAAGTAAGCAATGTCGGTTTAGCAGCCTTGCTTCGGTTAGTAGTTTTCTTAGGTGCTAATTGTGGTATCGGGGACAATTGAAATGGCGTTTTAAAGTCTCTTGATGTGGTGACCACGTAGCTGGGAGCTGCAAATTGTTCTTGAGAAATTGGTTTTCGTGGAGCCATTAGCTATTGAAAAAGAAAATAATGACATGTAGAAAAATTCACGTTAGGTGTGGCCAATATGGCACAGGAGGCCATAATGGCCGTAGACACGTTTTTGACGAATAAAATTCTAGCTTAAAAACTAGTGAACAATGTGCTTTAAAAATATCGCCACACTGTACATTTAAAGTGTAACTACAAAACTGCGCACTAGCAATATGAAAACAATTATTATTTAAAGAACAAGAATGAGTTAAACTTATCAAAAAACTACATCAAATAAGCTAATTTTCGATCGTCGCACGCACAGGACACACATTCACTCGCCGCAACTCAGGGATCGACGGGGGGGTCATGGGAAGGGGTGGGACCTTTTGGCGGATACCTACGTCGCTTGTGTTGTTTGGTTTAGAAGAAATTAAGCCTGGCCATATTGGCCGAGTTGGCCATAATACCCGAAACTACTATATCTATAGTCTATTACAATTAAAATCCTCTATCCAATCCCAGGGCACAATATCTCGCCTTTCCGAACTTTATATCCGTTCCCACAGAACCAAAACATTTGATCGTTCCTTTCTAGGCGGATCTACTTCTCTTTGATCACTTCCATCCGATATCCGTTATGCATCTTCTTTATGAACCGATTTATGAATTACTGTAAATATTCCCCACTCATAATGATAGTATATTTTATATTATTAGATCATCTTATTTATTTTTCTATTAACATATTTCTTTTTATTGTAAATTTGTATTTTTTTTTATTATTACTTTTTTTAATTCTCTATCAGAACATACCTTTTAGTTTATACTTATGTTCATGTTATTATGTAATTATTGTATTATTCTAATAATATAGCCCTTGGGCCAAATATATTTTTATTAAATTTTGTACACCTCTGTTATTCTTAAGGGACCTGGTCCCAGAATAAAATTATTTTCCTATTCTATTATATATTAGTTTTTTTTAATTTATCCAATGCCAGCACGTGGCATTTCTGCCATACGGCGCCGAACCTCCCAATAAAGACATGCATCGTCATCATTGTGTGGAATATCCTTAAGACCACTGCAATCTCGTAAGTGTGCACCATCCATTACACCAGAAAGACAAATGGGGCAATTATCGGATTCTGCGATACCCATTCTGTGCAGGTGTGCCTGGAGGTAGTCATGGCCTGTGATGAGTCTGAACCTCGCAACAGCTTCGCCTCTCGGAAGATCTCGGGGGAGCTGCTCCATGTGCAAGGCACTCCATTTTTTCCCTCTCCTAGCGTTGTAGAGTAGGTTCCTTGTATAGCTTCTGATTGTTGTTTCGATCTTATTCTTGGCTGAGGTTACATTAAGTTGGTTATGTCAATATTTTCTTTTGAGTTATGTGTACTATATTTAAATTAAGTTAGTTTAAGTCATTACTTCATTTTTAGTTGTGAGTATTATGCTTATGACCTTCACCTCAGTAACTATGTGCTCTAAACACTGAGTAATCTTTTCCATTACCATCCCATTCGAACATTTAATAACGAATAATCGAAATTTACTGCGCGATTAACATCCAATAGTAAATTTTGAAATTGTTTCACCGAAGATCAAGTAAATAAAACCTAAGAATTTCATAAAAATAACACAGAAATCCACGAAATCCAACCCTCCTG